>CP025647.1:1862586-2012484 GCA_003576665.1 Ipomoea trifida | reverse complement strand
TTTTTTTTTTAGATGACAAGAAAAATCTGCAATCGCTATCCCGAGGGTCTGTTATGATCTTGCTATGTTTTCTTTCTTAATTTCTTAACAACAATACTGTTTTGATGTGTCTGTCTGTGGTGTGTATTGCTTTCTTTGGTACTATTTTCTCTGATAATATCATCTATGAATGAATAGGGAGATTTTATGATCCCACCATCTACAATCTTGTGTGTTTTGTGAAATTGTACTCCGTGCTTTGTTAGATATACCTTGATAAAAGTACAACTTGTAAAGCGTAAGGTACAACTATACAAAACACGCGATATTATAAAATTATATATATATGCATGGAATTCAATGATAGATTAATTTTCTATGATCTTGCAGGTTACAATGTTGTATTATTTGTAAAATTGTACTTAATGTTTTCTTAGATATACAGAGAGTGAGAGTATAACTTGTAAAGCATAAGGTACAACTTTGTAAAGCACACGATGTTATAAAATTATATGCACATGCATCGAATTCAATAATATAATAATTTTCTCTGATAATATCATCCATGAATAGGACATTTTTATGATCCCACCAGTTATATGACATTGTTTTATGTTTTTTATAGAAGCACAAAGGGTTATAATACATCTTATAAAGTATACAGTATAACTCTATAAAATACAGACATTATAAAATTATACCTATGTGTCTAATTCATAACATAATAGTGTTGTGATAAGGTGTATGCATCAGCTGGCGACAGCTAGCATGGATTTCAACAAATAAGGAAGAAGTTTATGATAAGTACTGTTCTATGGGTTTCGATTTTCAAATATTAATCGTCCGAGAAAGAAATAGGTTGTTTCACGGGAGTCCGATGTTAGAGATGGCGTATGAGTGTACGTGTTTGCATTAGAAAATTGTTTTGTTTTTTTCTTTAAATACTTTCGAGTTTCGATAAGGTATGAAATTCTACGTGTTCTTATCTATAGATCGATCAAATAACGTATCAATATATAATTATTTTAATACTAGTTAACAACTCTTTCTCGTCATGCAATTGAGGTGGAAAGTGAAATTCTTGACACGTATCTTGACAAAATAATCACTTATATTTGTAATTTAAAAAAGACCGAACATGTGTAAGTCAGTAAGTTAAAGTCCACGTATCTCGTGATGTAACACACAATTATGTTAAATAGGGAAAACCAACTCATACACGGCAAGCAACAATCGCCGGACGCATTGTGGAAATAGACACAATTGAACTACAATCATGTGCATACAATCTATGTGTTGTTTACATTGGTTTTGCCATTTCCCCATTTCAAGGAAATTTTTGAGAAATTGGTCACGATTAATAGTAGCTTTGATATACGTTTACATTTACTATCTGAAATGTGTTAGGTAGAGTACTTTAGTCGACTAAAAAAATTAACTTGAAATTTTATAATTATTCAACAAATTATCTAACCAACTAAATTAGAACTTGAGATTGTTATTAGTGATTATACCTATAAATAATTTGCATAAATTTTAAAATTTATAATTTTGCATTATCCATTATTGGTTTAACTTTGAGTATGAGGAATTTTTTTTTAAAGTATATATTAATTAAATAAAATGTATTGTTAATTTTAGGATCAACGGGAGGAGAACGTTGGGCGAGGAGAGTGCACCCTTGACGGAAGTATTGATAAGCACGGCCGGCCGGCTGTGCGAGCAACCACCGGAGGATGGGTTTCCGGCGTGCTTTTGCTAGGTACGTAAATCAAGTTTTAATCTACTTTAATTTTGATTTAAAATCAGCTTTAATTTATTATATTTTGTTTTGATTGGAAATTAATTTATATGTTATATTATATCACAGTGAACCAAGGATTAGCTACGCTGGCATTTTTTGGTGTGGGGGTAAATCTGGTATTGTTCCTGACAAGAGTGATGGGGCAAGACAACGCTGAGGCGGCTAACAGCGTTAGCAAATGGACTGGCACTGTTTATATCTTCTCCCTTCTGGGAGCCTTCCTTAGTGATTCCTATTGGGGGAGATACAAGACTTGTGCCATCTTCCAGGGCATTTATGTCATTGTGAGTCACTCACCGGAACTAGTATTTTTATCTGTACGTGCGTTACAGTTAATGAATTTGTTATAATATTTTAAGAATATTTTGTATACAGGGATTAGTGTCACTCGCCTTGTGTTCACAAATTTTCCTAGTCCAACCAAAAGGCTGCGGCGACAAGAACAGCAAATGCGGCGCCCACTCGACGCTCCAGGTGGTGCTATTCTACGTGTCGATCTACCTAGTGGCGCTGGGGAACGGCGGGTACCAGCCCAACGTAGCGACGTTCGGGGCCGACCAGTTCGACGAGGATCACCCGAAGGAGAGCCACTCGAAGGTGGCCTTCTTCAGCTACTTCTACCTGGCCTTGAATCTCGGGTCTCTGTTTTCCAACACGGTTCTGGTCTACTTCGAAGACAAGGCTATGTGGGCGCTGGGGTTTTGGGCCTCCGCCGCCTCGGCCTTCTCGGCTTTGGTGTTGTTCCTCGTTGGGACGCCTAGGTACCGACATTTCACGCCCAAAGGGAACCCGCTGTCCCGGTTTTGCCAGGTGGTGGTGGCGGCTGCTAGGAAGTGGAAGGTGCAGGTGCCATGTGATGCGGATGAGCTCCATGAAGTTGATGGGGAAATTGGCACCAGAAAAATACTCCACACTCAAGGATTTCAGTAAGTTTTATCACAAATTATTTTGTGCTGCAACTCAATTAGTTCATAAGTGATAGATTGTGGTTAAAGATACATGATCAAACATGACAGTGAGAGTTATATCGTACCCAATATGGTGGGTTCTTTATTGACACCAGACATTGGTATGTCCTCACACCTAATGGGTCCGGGATTCATCATGATTTACCCCTATATTATCATGTTGGGTCAGGTGTAAGTTTTACCTTAAAATTACGAAAATACCCTTGATCATATAGGATTTTTTACTAGACCTAACTAATAGTAACCTTTTTGGAAAACGGTCACTTTCTAGAATGATTTCGATGTTGAACATATAAATAATATATAAACATAAATATACCATTTAACTTAGTTTTTTAGTTGAGACGAAACACCTCCTTCAATTTGATATTAAACTCAATCCATAATTAATTCACCCATTTCAAGCAAAAGTAACAGTAAAAAACTTCATTTCATCAATTGCCCTATATAATATTTGTTGTTATAATTTATATAATTATATTATATCAATCTAAATATTTTTAAAATATTATAACAAATCTGCCATATAAACGTGAGCGAAAATAGTAGTTTTGTTTATAATATAATCGAATTTGATCTGACATGGAACGCTTAATATATACAGAATTTTGGATAAGGCAGCAGTGGTTGCACCAAAGCAGAAGCCATGCTTAGCCGGAGAAGAAGGTGGATACAATCCATGGCGTCTCTGCACCGTGACTCAAGTGGAAGAAGTGAAATGCATATTAAGGCTGCTCCCCATTTGGCTATGCACCATACTCTACTCCGTCGTCTTCACCCAAATGGCCTCCCTGTTCGTCGAGCAAGGCGCCGCCATGAAAACCGACGTCTCCGGCTTCCACATCCCGGCGGCCAGCATGTCGAGCTTCGACATCCTCAGCGTCGCCGCCTTCATCTTCATCTACCGCCGCCTCCTCGACCCCTTCGTCGCCACCCTCAAGAAGTCCGGCGCCGGCGGCCTGACGGAGCTCCAGCGGATGGGGGTCGGCCTCATCATCGCCATCATGGCCATGGTCGCCGCCGGCACCGTCGAACACTTCCGGCTAAAATACGCCGGCGCCGGCGACTCCACCAGCTCGCTCAGCATCTTCTGGCAGGTCCCACAGTACATGCTGATCGGCGCCTCCGAGGTCTTCATGTACGTCGGCCAGCTCGAATTCTTCAACGCCCAGACCCCCGACGGGCTCAAGAGCTTCGGCAGCGCCCTCTGCATGACGTCAATCTCGCTCGGCAACTACGTCAGCAGCCTGCTCGTCAGCATTGTCATGAAAATCTCCACCACCGATTCCATGCCCGGGTGGATCCCCGGCAACCTTAACAACGGCCATTTGGACCGCTTTTACTTCCTCTTAGCCGCCCTGACGGCCGCGGATTTCGCCGTCTATATCGCCTGCGCTAAGTGGTACAAATACATCGAGTTCGAAGATAGAATTGATCAAAACAATAACAATGTTGAGTCTGCAGATTTCAAAGTCTAGTTTATCAGTGTTTCTTCTTGATAGAGCAAAATATGAAGATTATATATATAGATACACACATATATATATATGAAGATATAGTAAGTGAATATATGTATATGTATATATATACATATATACAGTGCAAGGAAGCTAGAGGAGTTTTGTACCTTCTCAGAGCAGAGCATGTATACTACCTTAATTAACAAAGCTAGCTAGCTGTTGTTTAGAAGATGACTAGCTAACATATCATCCTCACATGTTATGTATTTTCATTCGTCTTGTCTAAAGCTTTATGATTGATTTGGTGCCAAGTAATATTATAGAGAAAGTTTCACTTTTGATCATATAATTATTATTGAGGTGTTGTTAATTGCATTCCATGAGTTTCAAAATTTTCAATTAATTTAGTAGCATAATATTTCAATTTTAATTCCTCTAATCAAATTGTAGGCGAAAAATAGCTAGAAAATTTTATAAGATGCAAATTCTCCATCAAGTAATCCACCCTGATTTTCTATGGTACAAACTCTGTCATTTTATGGCAGAAACCTAAGACCTTAAATAATTAGCATAAATCCATGAATGGTTTAATGTGTCTTGTCTTGTGTTTTCTTACCTTTAGATCTTAACCTAGTTTTCCAATCAAGGCTAACACTCAAGCAATTCAATTAAGAGTTTGGATATTACTCCGTAAAATTCATGTTTGAAGTTGACAATAAATACAAGTCGTGGATTGATGAACATTATATTTGATTTATATTATTATTGATGATATAGTAATTCGTTTATTTATTATGTTTTACAAAATTGAGATGAAATTATTAATGAATGAATAAATTGGATGTAACAATTAAAGTCAAAGATAAAATTAAGTTAAAGTATCAGTTGATAATTAAATTTAAAAATAATCGAGTTGATTTAAATCATATGTGATGTGAAATATAACTTTCTTAATTCTTATGGGGCTAAATGTGAAATACCACAAATTCAAGGGATCGGTCAAAGGAAGACCTTTATTATATTTTTTGCGACCATTTCCCTTATTATCTCTGTTCTCTTCTGGAGATCAAAATAACAAACGCGAACTCACCCAACTCGCTCCTCCGACTCAGCCATGTGGAGAAGCTCGCTGAGTTTATCATCGAAACTCGTCCATACATCCAACTCCAATCCATCTATCATTCTCCTTCGTGCTCCCTTAACTCACCATGGACTCCTGAGCCGATCCACGTCGTCGGCCGCCGAGTCAGAGTCAACCTCGCCTGCCGATTCGGTGAAACTAGGGCTTGCGTCATCCTCATGGGCTCGGGACGGTCATTCTTCGTCGGCCGTCGACTTGTCGTCGTTCGCGGCGGCATCGGTTTTGAAGAGTAGGGAGGTGCTCGACTTGGCTAAGCACTACGGGCGCTGTTACTGGGAGCTCTCTAAAGCTCGGCTAAGGTTGAGTATTGTGCTAATTATTTTAATTTTATCAATTTTAGTTTGTCTCTAATCATTGATTTATTCTGATTGTCATTTTGGTTCTTATTTTTGACTGAATTAATTGGATTTTTATTTCATTGAAAAGATCTCCTGTTTATTTTTCTTACCGGATTTAATTAGTACTTCTCAGTGATCATCTTCATCAATTTAGGCTAGACACATCCAAATAGGCATTGGACAAATGTAGATTGATGCAAAACCAGAATTTCCTTTTAAATAGGGTGGATAATTTATTTATTGATCGAAATGGATTGAATGTTGCAAAGTCTTTACTTATCATGCCAGTTTGGAGGTGAAGTGTTTGCCTCTGATAATTTTATACCATATTTTCTGCATTGTTAACAGCATGTTAGTGGTTGCAACGTCTGGAACTGGATATGTTCTTGGGAGTGGCAGTGTGATTGATTATACGGGCCTTTGGGCCACATGTGCAGGCACTATGATGGTTGCAGCGTCTGCAAACTCCCTAAATCAGGTTAGTAAAGGAATCTGTAGCTATATACTTCGATTTAAAAGAATAGTGTCTCCTTCTTTTTGGAAAGAAGAATGTGGGGAATATGGTGTGATGATGAAAATCTTATGTTTATTATGTCGAAGATGAACTTGTCATTTACTAGTCCTTGTTATGCCTCCAGCGCTGTACAGATTGAGTTTTATGTGTTTGTAGGTGTTTGAGATTAAAAATGATGCAAAAATGAAGAGAACCATGCATAGGCCACTTCCTTCAGGTCGCATTAGTGCACCTCATGCTGTTGCCTGGGCATCCACTGCTGCTATAGCTGGCACTTCTCTGTTGGCTTGCAAGGTGACCGTACACTCTCAGCTACTTGTTTATGGTGTCTGGTTTCTTTTAACATTTACTCTATTATTTTGAGTGACTGATGTTGCTATACATATGATAAGGTTTTTACAGGCGAACATGTTGGCAGCTGGCCTTGCTGCTTCTAATCTTGTTCTTTATGCATTTGTATACACTCCACTGAAGCAGATACATCCCATCAACACATGGGTTGGTGCTATTGTCGGTGCTATCCCACCACTTCTTGGGTAATGTTTTACTGTGTTGCCCCAGGTTGACATAAAGTACTTATTCTTTTTTGAATCATTTGATGTGAATATGTTTCATTTGTGGACAAATTCTTGGTTTTTTATCCTCATTGAAATGGTGTGGCAATCTTCCATTTAGGATGTATATCGGTGTGTGCCAATTTATAATTCCTTTGACTTGTCTAATAATTACCTGCAACCTGCATATCAACTACCATTCATCTGGCAATATAGGTATTTTCATGTGTGAACATGTGTGTGATATTCCTTAATACTGAGGAATTGAAGGGGTTTGCCACCCAACAGAGTGATGGAAGCTTTTATATTTAAGAAAACTAGAGAAAGATGTATATTAATTATAATGATAATAGTCTAATACTCGAACTGATGCACGAATGATGAAATGATTATATACATACATCATGGGCCAAAACTAGAGCTATAATAGGGATATCATATACAAACAATATTTGAGTGTTATGTTTAGAATGAAGGCATTATCAGTTTGTATAATGTATAATTAACCATGGAGCATATGTATTCAGTGTATTAGTAGTAGAATGGATGAACCTATAGTTCCAACTTTGTTTCTCTTTTGTAATTTGTAAATGTGTGATGCTGCTGGAAACTCTCAAATTCTCTTTATCTTTTTGTTTGTTTGTTTAAATAGTAGAAGTGGTCAAAGGGAGAAGACTAACTTTACATTAGATATATATGGGAGGTTGGGAACTATTATGAGACCCACCCATAAACTATAAGCATCATTTTAATGGAACTGATCAAATGTATATTTCACTCTGGATCTGCCTTTGATGCTTTGTGCTAACAGTACTTTCCCATCATCAGGTGGGCTGCAGCATCTGGTCAAGTGTCACTAAATTCCATGATTCTCCCGGCTGCTCTATATTTTTGGCAAATACCCCATTTCATGGCCTTAGCATACTTGTGCCGCAAGGATTATGCAGATGGAGGGTATAAGCGAGTGCTCTTAATTTTAAATTTATTTTGAATTTGAGATACTAGCTTGTGGAAACAACTATTAATATTTTTGCTTCTTTGATAAATCTTGAGGGCGCAGGATTGAAGTTATTCAGTCACCTTCTAGTTTAGGGTCTTTCTAACTTCACTTATGTTATCTTGTTTTGCTGTGAACTTAGGTTTAGGATGTTTTCCCTGGCTGATGCTTCTGGTCGGAGAACAGCTTCAGTGTCCTTAAGGAATTGCCTGTATTTACTTCCACTTGGTTATCTAGCCTATGATTGTGAGTCAATTTCTTTTACCTCTTATCTGAGTATTTTCTGGTTAGTTTTCTCTTTTTGTCTCTTTGGTGAAATATTTAATCAATTAGATTGTGAACTACTTAATAGCTCAACGTTGCCTACTTTTATGTTTCGAGTACCAGATTTTGCTAGGAGTTTTGAACTTGTCACAATTCAATGGTATCGGTTATTCAGTATCTCTTTGATCCATCCTTGTTTTGAAAATTGAACGCATTCTGTTTTTTTAATAATCATTGCATTAGACTAGTTTTTCAAGAAGATAACATTATAACAAGAGGGTGAGTAATAATAAAGTAGAAAGGAAAAAGATTGAGTATGCCTTTCTGATTTTGTTATTTTAACTACACCTACTTTATAGCGGGAAGGAAAATATAAAGCGTCATAATTTGCTGTGTTTACTTTAATTTTCCAGTTTTTTTTTTTTTTAGGTTTTCATTTCTCCAGTTTTTCATTCTCCATTCGCCTGTTTCCCAATTGGAGAAAGTTACAATTAAACGAATTCTTTGTTTTCATTTCTTCCAAAAAATAGTGAATTTCTCTAGTTTATAAACGCAAATGCCCCTTGCTTAAATAGTGATCACTTGTACACTTGTATAAGTGCCCATATAATGTGGGTTCTTACTATTGCATTGCACAGGGGGATTGACCTCAGGGTGGTTCTGCCTTGAGTCCACACTTCTTGCTCTTGCCATCAGCAGTACGGCAACATCATTCTACATCAACCGCACAACGAAAGGTGCCAGGAGAATGTTCCATGCCAGCCTTCTCTATCTTCCTGTATTTATGTCCGGGCTTCTATTTCATCGTATAGATAACGAGCAACAGGCGACTGTGGAGAACCCTCATAAGATTACAGAACTCTCATATTCCTCAGAAAACACAGTGTTCACGCAGCAAAAGAGAGGCAATGCACAACCACGCCCACCCGTTGCATATGCTTCAGTTGCCCCATTTCCTTTCTTGCCAGCTCCTTTATACGCCATGTCTGAATCTTGAGTCTCTGTATTTATATTTTTGAATAAAGACATCCATCAGCTGCTGTGAAGAGCAGTGGTTTTGCTATTCTAAACATGAATTATTTCATCAATTTTGATTCAAGCAGTATATTACACAATAATGCTTGTAACAGTTTTAACTTATAACAATCCTTGTTTTGATATGATACAAAATACCTTTCAATTGGCCCCTACTTGATCTTGATATTTGTGTGAATCATCACTATAATATACTCCGTATATGAATTGTAATAGGTACAATTGGAGATATGAGGGAAACACGCAACCATTATATTAACGTGTGCATTGAGTAAACATTAGTCTTGTATATTTATTTGTAAACAGTATTGAATAAATCCTATTCTTGTGTAATAGTTTTTTTTTTTTTTTTTCTTTTGAGAATTGTGTAATAGTTTTTAAACTACACATAAAATATAAATTGTACTATAAAGACCTTGTGTAATTGATTTGACCGAGATGACTCTTCTTACAAAATGTTCATCTCAATATTATATTAAACTTTAAGGTTAACTCACCCGCTCAAACTATTTATTAAGAATAGAATCGAATTTAGAATACTGATAATCAGGTCAACATGACAAATTTGGTTACACCTTCAAAAACTTGTGAATTGGTTCTACACTGGTTATGGGGTATATAAAATGTGGATGTTTAAACTTCCAATTATGCCCCTATGTTGTTTACTAGTAAAAGCTACGGAGTAAAAATAAAAGCAACGTTTCGACAATCGACATTTCTTCTGCAAATTCTCCGTCAATTCAGATATCTTCTTCTGGAGATTCTCCGATTGAGAGGAGGCAGGAAGATGGCGGTGAGACAGAAAGCGGTTTCGACGCTGCCGACGTTGATGCGAGCTATGCGGAAGGAGTTACCGAAGCATAACAACACGCATCAAATCCAACCATTGCCGTCACTGAGACGAGCTTTTTCTCTCTACGACCAAATCAACCTCATTGATAACGTTCCTGAAGATCAGCTCCGCTTCCAACAGTACTTTCTCCTCCCTTCTTATCTTGTCTTTACGATTACACCTATTTATTTATTTGTTTGTTAAAAAAATAAAAGGTTGAATTGCTGCTAGTGATTTCAGTAAGAGTTAATGTTTAACAGTTTTTATTCATGAATTATTTTTGTTATTTAAATTGATATTTCAGAGCTGCAGTAACAGCATGCTATATTTATCGATGTCTTTTTACATTTTTTTAGCATACTGAGCTATCTCTCTTTAATAGTTTTTGGAAGTAAAACTAGGTTTGGATTTTGTTTGAAATCAATATATATTAGTGTCTAGTTTGAAGACAACACTTCATTTTAGAAATTGTATGAGGGTGTTAGTAGGTAGTGCTCTTTTCTTTGAATAATTGAATTAGTTCTTTAGCTTGAAGTTTTTGTTCATAGATGCTGGCTTAGTTTATGCAGCTGCTTGATTTCTTGGAACTAATTATTGCTGTTAGGTTCACTGATACTGGATTCAAAGTTAATGGGGTGCATTACGAAGGTAGTTTGCTTTGTGTTGGAAACTTGTTAATGTCTTGGACTCCCAAGAAGTTTTCCCAAGTTACTCCCGAGAGGTACTCACTCATCTTGACCCTTCATTCGTGATGGGTTCTATCTTACTGAAGTTTGGTTACTGATCATAGTGTAAATGTAAAAAAAGCTTTGATTCATATCTAATGTTTGAAGATATCTAGGCATACTTTTTAATGGAGTTATGAATAAGGTGTTTGGATTTAGACAGCTAGTTTATTTGATTCATATTCTAGTGCTTTTGAGATATCTAATGATAATTTTTTATGGAATCGCGAAAAAGGATTTCAGATTTAGCAAGCTATTTGCTTTGTTTGTTTCTCGAGGTGATTGCTGAACCTTGTTAAAATATGAGTTAGTATAGAGCCCAATAGTTTTGTTGTGTGTCTGTGGAAATTGGAATCCAGCTTTAATAACTATTGTCAAATGGAAGTATGGGACCCTCTTTATTAAGATCTTCCAACTTGTTAGTATCTATAGTTTCCCATTTTACCGAGCTGGTTCTGTGGTGGTATCTGATCGTTATATGTCTTGATGCAGCTTATCCATCTTCCAAACCGTGCGCCCTGTGCCAGGTAAGCAGCCTGTTTGTTAGCTAAGTATATCATACTCACTTTGAAGCAGTGAATAATCTGATAAGCTTGCACTTAGCTACTTTGCATAATCTTATTGATTAACATAACAAATTTCTTGAAGAAATTATGTCATTGATGTCACACGTGTGTCCAATATTAAAAGTTGGTAATCATTTTCATTTCTTATTGAGACACAGTTTGGATTAAAGTAATTTTTATCACTTAACAAGCTGATTTGGATTCTTTTTTCACTATTGGTCTTTTGAGGGCATAGTAGTTGTACTAGAATGATCAGTTTGAGCATCAAAAGTCTTGCTTTATGTTGTTGTGTACTATTGCTATTTTTTTTTGCTTTTGTGATTTGAAAATTGAGATACCACTCCTGTATTTAGAAATCCTCATTCTTGGTTGTGGGAGGCACATTCAACTAGTAAACCCCGAGGTTCGACGGTTCATTCGTTCCACTGGAATGAAATTAGAGGCAGTGGACTCAGTAAGTATTCTGGATATGAATTGTGTGTTCTATGCAATGTGTTCAATTTCTTCACCAATTTTAAGAAGGCAGCTGAAACACATCATCTTCTTTGATTGCAGAGAAATGCAGCATCTACTTACAACATTCTAAACGAAGAAGGCAGGATCGTTGCTGCTGCACTGCTCCCATTTGGAGTCGAATCTTAACCTCCTGTTTGTATATGCTTTTCCTTTATCTTTTCCCTGGGCTGGGGTTTTGAGCACTCACTCTAATAGCAAGTTTCTCTAAGTAGGTTTTGAGTTTTACAGCGGGAAATCATATGGCTATGCTTGCCACATCTTTGGTAAAGGATTTTCTAATCCAGTGTTGAATAAGAAACTTTTGCAATGATGCCATCCTTTCATTGGTTCAATACACTTGAAACCATTTTTTTATGAACAAGAGTTGTACTTTTTACTGCTATGTTAACTGTTAAATGTTAATTAACATATTCTTGCTAGTAGAGATTATGTACTTGTTTGAGGTTGGGTTATGAAGATCCTCCCTGCTTCTGCATCTTCTTCAACTAGTCTGATGGGAGTCTGCATTACTCTGCAATGGCATTTGAACATCCCATAGTTGCAGTCTTTCTGTGGACCTTGCCACAAGAAGGGCCGGGAAAGGACCACAAGGAAGGAAACCAGTTTAGGTTGTTCATAGCTATCCGACTCAAATCAAGAAGTCTAATAGACAGCTCTTATAGGGAGCCGAAACTTGTTCTTGTTTTATATGTATTCATTAGTCAATTTAAGTTTCATTAATCTATAATAAAATGACTGTTAGATTGAGATAGTGTCAAAAGCTATTATACTTTGAAGAATAAAATGTAATGTTGAGTTTCTTCCAAGATCACGAATTTTTATCATAGCATACTTCAATCAACTACTTTACAAATGTCATTTATTCTTTTGGCTCGAGGTAATCATGAGCGCGTTCTAATTATAGGAGACACTTTTAAAATTGTACCATGCTCATACTAGTCCTCGATTGCACTTGGATAGTCTAATTAAGGATTAAAATGCTAGTCATGTTGATTTTTTCATATGAGAGGGAGTTTGAACTTTCAACTTCTATTTGATGAAAGTACATAACTCACACTAACCAAACTAGTTATACAAATGTTTTTTATTACTTACTGTGATTAGTGTTACTCTTTTCATTCCCTTGTACCTAGAAGAACTATTGGCGGGTATTGACTAATTTGGTCCTCAACTCTTCGTTCCTGGCTTGCTTAATTGCTGCTAAGAGTTTTGTTTCTCAGTACGAGGCCGAATATCAACATTTTACCAGAACTCAAGTGAGCTAGCTCCTCTCTCCTTTTCTTGTACAAATCTCAGGTGCAGAATGTATAGAATTCATACACAGAAACTGTAAGCCGATATGGTTCTAGCTGAGACAATGTACTGTGGGAGGCTTTCCCCTTATACTACAGAAATATCATTCCAGACTGAAACTGCTTGCTCTTACATTCCTAGAACTACTACTACTAGTCTACTACTATGAATTACAAGCATTCTTCATCATTTACAAGCAAATCATCTGCACTTCTTATCCGTCTTCTTCTATCAGCACCTCCACCTATTCTGCCATGCTCATTATCACCAGATTGTCTATGCGTTAACCCGAATCCCATTATATAGCGATACTCCCCTGTCCCGAGGCAGCGAGAACAGTGATTCATCCCACTTCCACCACAAGCCCTACACCATTTTGGCCACTTTCCTTTCGGAAGCATCTCCAGATCCACATAATTTGTCCTTCCTGTATGTACACACCAACTACCTCATCAACATACAATCACAAGGAATGCAAAAATATTTTATTAGTTTTGAATGAAAGAGATGAAGTTGAAAAGCTTCAAAGTGTGTGAAGGAGAGGAGGAGACCTCTTCCATTACAATCGTAGCATTCCACTCTGCCATTCCCTCTGCAGACTACGCAAGGAGGATCCGGCTTCTGTCTTCGTTCTCTTCGAATATTTGACTGCAATCAACATCTCTCTCTCAGTGGTTGCTCAATAGTGACATTATAGCGAAGCAATAAAATCACTCCTTGAAGATGCTTAAGCAAGCTTAATTGAATTGAATCAGATGACTAATAAATCGGCGCTCTAAGCTTATTAACTTAACAAGAAATTTAGAGAGATGTGATTTGGAAAAGAGTTTGTAGGGTCACACCTCTGTTCTGACGATCCACGAAGGCTTGGAAACCGAGAGAAGGGGAGCTGCGTTGCGATCGAGTGGAGAAGGTCTAGTGCCGTTGTCTGAGCTGCTGCCGGATTCCAATCGCACGGCGCTGAGTGAAAACCTTGTGGCTGCTCTTATCGCTTCCATATTCTGCGGTGACCTTCACCGTCGATATTAGCCGCCGCCGCTGTTTGTCGCTTCCTGTGACTGACTTCTGCCGTGGATAAGGAATATGTTTTATTCCTACATTAAAAAGGGAGACAACGATTCAGAGTCAAAATTCAAAAGTTCAGAGCAAGGTACAATTGCCCTAGCGCAAAGTACCATCGACGAAGCGAAACGTACAATTAGCTTGCTGGTTCTGGATTCAGGGCATGATCTCAACTCTTTGAGGTAAACCTCACTCTTTCTGCTTCTCGAGAAACTTGCTTTGCTACTTGTTTATGCGCTTGTCTTTAAACAAAAATCAACTTAAATTGTTTTTGGTATACTTTAAATTTAGACTTAGATAGCTACAGTAGTCTCTATGAATATTATGGATTTATGGGCTGAATTAGACCACCATTCTATAGTGTAGACATAGTTGAACCCTTGAAGGTGTTCAATTATTTAAAAAACATCAAGGGAAACTTGGATTCCACTGAATTCTCTTGGTAGTTGGTACACATAATAGCTAAAGAATTCATGATTATATGTTAAACAACTTCATGCCAAGGGTATTAAAATATTAATCATATCATTTCATAGTATTTGAATTTTATGGATACTCCTTAGTACAAAACTTATTTGGAACATTGAGCTGAACTTAAGAATATACATTCTCTCATTTGCTTATCTACTGGCAAAATTCAGAGACATATTTGCACGCCCTCCCCCTGTTGCAACATATGTTGATAGACTCATTTAGTGTTGCTACTTCCATTATGGTTTTGTCATGGGACTGACCCCCCCAAAACATAATTTAGAGAAATTTGGGAACTGGGGTCAAGTTTGCAACATGGCTAGGCTGTTAAACTTTTTGATCTTATGGAGTACTCCTTTATCAGTTTTGAGAAGAAAGAATCCTCCCGTTCCAGTAGCTTTGTTGGTGAGTCAAATTCTGCTACTCTACCTGTTGAAGGGATAGTAAACGGAGTCACATCCCCCAATATCAACAACGAGTAAGTTAGTACTCATTCATAAAGAAGAATGGTTATTACGTAGGGGTAGAAGCCTTTACCATCACTGAGGACCAGGACAAGATCACTATCTATGACCGTGTGGATTCTGTGAGCTATGGTGACCACAGTCCGGTTTTTGAACTCTTGACTGATTATTTTTTGAATCACTGCATCAGTTGCTGCATCAACCGATGCTGTTGCTTCATCCAGAACTAGGATACTGCTCTTTTTTAACAAGGCTCTTCCAAGACAGAACAGCTGCCTTTGGCCCACACTCCAGTTCTCTCCGTTTTCAACCACTGTCAAAATAATACCAATAACCCTTAGTGGCACTTGAAAGTAGAATTCTTGCTTTCAATTGCAGTAATTAAAATCAACACTCGCAGTGGCCATACAGAAGAGTCTAACCTGTAGATTCCAGCTTTTCAGGCTTTGCACGTATGATATCACCTAGTTGGCATTTGTCCAGAGCCTAAAAATATTTTAAGATGATGAGATGCTTTAACTGATTATTTGAACTATTTGTTGAAGTAAATGCAGCTAATGTGGTAAAAAAATAGCCAGCACGTATGATCCTAATCGGTTAGTTTCACCCAAAGATGTTCATAAGTGACCTATAGAGTAGGTACCATGATAGGATCTGATGATTACCTCCCAGATTTGAGTGTCAGAATATTGTTCTAGTGGATCTAGGTTTCCTCTAACTGTTCCCTCAAACAGTGTAGGATCTTGGGGAATGATGCTAAGTCTTGACCTCAAGTCATGAAGGCCTATCTTGCATATATCCACATCATCAATGATAATGCTTCCTTCTCTGGGCTCTACAATCCGGAAAATGGCCTGAATGAGGGTCGATTTACCACTTCCAGTCCTTCCGACAACACCAATTTTCTTACTCCCTGGAAAGGTGCAGGTAATATGTTTCAACACAGAAGGGAGATGCTCAGCATAGCGTATCTGCAGAGAATGAACATATTTGATATTAAAATATGGATAAATAACTTTTTCTCTTTCATTTTCTTCATGAGTGGTACCTAAAGGAAGCTCAACAATAATGAATCTACCTGCAAATTCTGGAAAGAAATTGATCCAGTATCTGGCCAGTTATCAGGTGGTCGGCAATCTTCAATCATCATAGGCGCTTCACTGGCTAGATTTGAGTACTGGAGGATCCTCTCTACAGATATCATTTTATTTTCTGCATTGCAAATATTCCATATAACTGAAGCTTGTAACACATTCAAGTTTATGCCATATGTTACTGCCAATCCTGCAATGCCTGTAGAATATGAAGTAGGGTGAGTTCATGTCCACTATTCAATATATATATATGGGTATTTGCTAGAGAACTTGAAGCATTTTGCCTTGGGTTATTTGATAGAAAGATTTTAGGGCTAAAAATGCACTTGAAGCTGCCATTTCTACAAGTGGGGCACACATATATGGAATAAACAAAGAGTAATATATTTATGTACTTACTTGGATCTATAATTCCTTCAGGAAGTGTAACGAGCAAAACCAGAGAGAAAGCAAAGACAAAATTAGAAAGCTGATTCAGTCTGAAAGAAAGCCATTCCATAGCTGACACATTGTGAAACCATGGCCTTGAGTGGTTGTCAATGAGACAAAGGTTAGCATCAACAAAGCGGGGTTTTTGGTTGAAAGCACGAATTGTTGCTGCTCCTGAGAGTGATTCTGCAAAGTGATGAAGAATTGGAGCTCTCTCTATTCCTGCTAAACGAGCCAATTCCCTTGCAGTAGGTATGTAGTATTGCTGGCATTTTTTTCAATAGTTGTAGCATTAGTATAAAATTGCACAAGAATTGCAAAAGACTACATATCAATAAGCAATCATATTCCTTTGAAATTTGCCTTTTAATAGACTTATGCTTCACTGTCTGAAACTTATATGATGTTTATTAAGGTTTTCTAGAAATGACTGCTCTCTGTTTCAACCTTAAGTCCTTAACTATAAATTTGTCTTGCCTGGTCTTTCCTCACAGCCTTAGCTTACTTATAGTGCCTGGATAAATCACACAAGTCAATTCCTTGCAGAGATCTACCTTTGATTTTCATTAGTAAGCACTGATAGAAATCTCACCTGATACCAGACACAGACGGCTGTTACTGGAATGAAGATGGCAAATACTTCCCATGCCACCTGTGACATGACTGCAACTGTCCCGAGAAGCTGAATTACTGAGAAAGCACACCAACCTAATTTGTTAGCCATCTCCAAGTCAAGCACACTCTGGTCTGTGGATGCCTGTTCATATAATAATCAGATTGTATGAGCTTACAAAAGTAAACTTATCTACTCCATATCTAAGTGAAACCCTGTGAGGTTGCAAACCTAACCTCACACCTAACATGTTTCCCAGTAATTTGTATATGTTGTTACTCTCATTGTTTATCATTAAATGAGTTTTTCTTGACGTATTAACTTGGAGCTGAAGTTATTAAGAAATTTATTTCTCACCCGATTTAAAATTCTTCCAGTTGGAGTAGAATCAAAGAATGCCATAGGTGCACGAAGAATACTGTGCAGCATGTTTCTGAAGAGCTTTTCTGCTGTCCGAAGGCCTGTTATAGCCACTAATGTAGAACGGAGTAGCACACAAAGTGCACTTCCAACCGAAAGAATTATATAAATGGATAATATGAACTTCATTTTTGCAGCTATTGGATCTTCATCGCCTGTAGGGCAAGCCCATGCCATCCAATAGTTACTTGCCACCTGTAGGCCTTGGAAAGAAGATTGGGCTAGAAGGATTACTGGAACAAAAGCACCACGCTTCACAATAGTCAAGTAAGACAAATAAACTTCCTTTCCTATGCTTCCTTTTTCTCTTTCTTCATCCTGCACCAGTTTTCCATCCTTCTCTGTTATCTCAATGTTGAGATTATGTTCTGAATCCTGTTTAATATATGGAAATTCTGCATCTACGTTAGTATCAGTGTCAAATTCACTATTTGTGGTTACATTTTCGGATGGTCTGCTTGAGTTTTCTACTGTTAAGATTGACTCTAGAGCTTGGTTGTGAGCTCCAACTAGAGCTTCAAATCCGATGTTATGCTTTAGAAGTTCTTCAAATTTACCAGCCTGTGCAATTCTGCCATTTTGCATCACCTGTTCAGATTTATCAGTTAGAATTTTCAAAATGTTGGTCTAAATTCTAATATCTCAAGAAGCATTCTTTTATCATTTGATCTTTTTAGAATCCTCAACACTTCTAAAACACAAAATTGAAAATATGAATCATTCCTAGGTTTTAGAGGTTACATCAAAGTATTGAATAAATTGTTTTGTACATACCAGAATGAGATCAGCTGCAGGAAGAAATTCAACTTGGTGAGTGACATAAATTATGGTCTTGTTGTTGAGAAACCCCATCAAGCATTCCTGCAATTTCCACAAAATGTAAATTAAGTCATTGAACTACCTTAGTGTTATCCATTGTAGGAGAATATTGAGCTGTCTGAATTATTATTGTGGGCAAGATACCCAACCTTCATATCACTCAATATAGTTACTCACCTTAAAGAGATGTGTGCCTGTATGAGCATCGACAGCACTAAAGGGGTCATCAAGCAGATATATGTCAGCATCCTGGTAAACAGCACGGGCAATTTGTATTCTTTGCTTCTGTCCCCCGCTCATATTTATCCCTCTTTCTCCTATTTCAGTAAGGTCACCAGCAGAGAATAGCTCAAAATCCTTCTTGAGGGCACATGCTTCTACTGTTCTCTCATACTTGTCTCTGTCATAGGATTTGCCGAAAAGAATGTTTTCTCTAATATTTCCTGTTAGTATCCAGGGAGACTGAGGAACATAAGCCATTGTTCCACTAATCTTGACAATCCCTGATAACTTCGGCATTTCTCCTAGGATGCAGGAAAGCAGACTGGATTTCCCTGATCCAACAGTGCCACAAACTGCCACTTTCATTCCCCTTTTCACTTGTAATTGTATTCTGTCAAGTGTTGGGTTTCCTAATTCGGCATTCCAGCTGAATGTCCCACTATTGATCTCGATTCCAAATTCTGTTGTGTGTTTTGGAACTAATTCAACTGCATCATGCTGAATCTCATCTTCTTGCAGGTAAGCAGCAATTCTATCAGCAGACACTTTTCCCTGTGCAATCACGGAGAGTAAATCGGGCAAATTGAATATAGGATCTTGAAGCATCCGGAATGTAGCAAGCGCAGACAGGACTCTCCCAGCTGTGAGTGGAATCCCCATTATGACACACCCAACAAAAGTTGCAACAGAAATAAATGTTGGGCATCCCCAAAAGATAAAAGCTGTTAGTGCTGATAATCTCAGTGATTTCCAGAGCCAATTATGCTCGATTTTTCTTAAACTCTCAAGCTTCTGAAGATAGAAATTGTCCCATGCCTGAAGCTTGATTGTTTTCATGTTTCGAAGAACCTCTGAGGTGGATTTCATCCTTTCATCCTTGGATTCCATGATTTTTGTCTGATAGCCCTTCTGAATCCTAGTCACAGGTATGTTGATAGTCATCACTACCATTGTTGTAGCTAATGCCACCAGTGAGCCCATTCCCAGATTCATATGCAGAATATAGATTGCTAATGATATTTGGATCGGCAACATCCAGATTATGTTAAGGTACCATATGAAATCTGTAATTCTCTGAACATCAACACTCATTAAATTGATAATCTCCCCACTGGTGTGACTTTGGCGCGATTGGCTTGACAGGACAAGGCCCTTTTGGTATATGTGAGATATAAGAGCTGCTCTTAGCCGAAGGCCTAGCTGACGAGCTCCAAATATCCACTGCCTTTGAGCCACAGTCTCAACCATCTTGGCACTAAGAAAACCCAATGCCAGAAGATATCCACTCTGTAAGCTCCGGGATTTCTTTTCAGCAAGGAAAGTCACAAAGTCATCAATGAGGTATGGCCCAACATAAGATGTTGATGCACTAATAACTGCAAACAGAGCGTTGATCGCTGCCTTTTTCCTTCCAAATACATAAATAGCCTTATAGATAGATGGGTTTGTCGTCCCGTCTCTTTCCTTTACATATTTCAGGCTTTCATCGAAGGAACTTGACAGAAAATCAGCAGAGTCCCCGATGTAAACATCAGGAACTTCATCCTGGTCAAGTGGTTTCTTTTTCCCCACTTCAAAGAGCGGATTGAGCCAAGAGAATGTGACTAACTGAAGAAGACTAGCTCTTCCATATGGACTATCCCTTCTGCCATCTGAAGAATACTTTTCAGGTTTTCCACCGAGAAGGGGTTCTGTGATGCCATTTGAGCTGTCAAGAGCTGTGCCGGTCTTCCCTTGAATTGAAATACCTAGTAAGCAGGCAGATACTATAAGACCGAAAATATCAGCATATTCATGCAGCCCGAGTGACTCATGATTCGTAATCAATGAATGAGCATTCATAGTTGCATGAACCAAAGACAGCAAGAAGCTGGAAATCCACCACATTCTCAGGATCCAAGGTAACTTCACATTTTTCCTGCTTCTATATAGTAGAACCAATGTGACTGCCCATGATATTACTTGCAAAATCTCTGCTGAAAGAACTGGGACTCTGAATTTGCAGTGAGCCTCCGCGTTGTTCTGTGGCACCGATAATAGTACAAGATGAGTGACGAGTGACAACGTGGAGCAAACAACGCTGCACTTGTAGGAGAGGCCAAGTTTTAGTTTTACACCAGCAGGGCTGTTCTCTAGTGTTATTGCCTTCTTTCCTCCTTTCCATTGTGACAGTATAAAGGTCCTTAGCATATGCAGCAGTATGAATCCAAGGAAACCAAATTGCACCAAAATGCTGGTATCCTCCCACAAGCATGGCGATATCTGTGGTGGCCATGCAATTCTTAGTTGGACCTGCTTCAAATCTGCCATGCATCAAATCAAAGATATCATCACTATTATGGCAGTAACCTGAAAGTAAGAACTTCTCCCACAACTTTGTGATCAATTCTTTTAATTTTTGTTTGAGTGACGAGGAAAACCTACACCCATTACCCGAGGATAGTAAACTCCGCCTTGTGACCCTAGTCGACAAAGAACTACAAGGAAGTAAACCAGTCTAGGTTACCCAGAGTATGTCCTAGGTTTGCCTTGTGACCCTAGCCGACAATGGACCACAAGGACATAGTTGACCGGCTCAAACCAAATAGGTCACTAGCCTTCTGAGGGTCAAACTTTTAACTTATGATTACCAAGTCAACGGCTGAGATTGCCATTCATTCTTTAGTGATACATATGCAAGTGTAAGGGTGATGTAATAAATAAGATACAATAATATACACACATATATACAAATTTTTATATAATTAGATCAAATTTTGATGAGTGCATGTGATTTTAAACTTTGGTGTCATCAGCCAACAGGCAACAGTACCAAGGCATGCATGCATGGTTGATGAGATTTCGAATCTTGGGAATGTTTTACCAGATCTGAAATTGAAACAAAGGACTACGGGATCTTATCCTCAGCTGGCAGGTTTGTCTGCTAACTAACAATGTTCCTCTGAATCTACTTTTCACTCCTCTCTCTCTTTCTCTCTCATCTCTTTCTATTTCTTCCATTTGCATAACTTTTTCTTTTTCACTGATTGAGTATAAACCTCACTGCCTGTAGAAATCAGATACCCTTTTTCTATACAAAAAGCCTCTTGTAATTCATTGTATTTGACAAGGTTAATAATCTCAGCACTAGTGAAATTACACTTTTATTTGTCCTTTTTTAAAACACTACATGTAATTTCATTAATTTGGAGAACGTAACTACTCGGAGAATCGGAATGGGAATCACATACTTGGTAATGGATTTGGTAAAAGTATTTTGTATGTTTGGTAGTTGGTGGAACTAGAATAATTATCAATATTGATGTTTGGTTATGTATGACCCTATAACGAGAATAAAAGTTTTTTAAATACAAAAATAAAAAAACTAAGGCAATTGATCCTAAAGCACCAATATGAACCCAAAAAAAAAAAAACAAGAATCTAAAAGTACTAATCTAAACTTAAAATTATATTACCAATAAGATGGAATGATATACTTATTTTTAATTACGAAATGAGATTTTTAATTGAATGGGTACAAATCATTGTTCCAAGAGAATATTCCACCTTAATCATTGTTCATTCATCACAGTAACATCTACCACTAACGTCATGAATCTTGTGTTAGATGTAGTGATAAAAACTAACAAGATGACAAGTATGGTTTAGTTTTCCCGTGTCATTTAGCTTTGATTTATGGGGAAGTTTTCAAACTTACTGCCTCAAACTTAAAAAATCAAAAATAATTTCTACAAGGAGTCAGGGCCGGATTTTAGGGCGTGCAAGACGTGCGACCGCACAGGGCCCCAAAATTTTGGGGGCCCCTAATCCAGCCCTAGCCTAATAGTTAGTATATGTATTGGGCCCCTAATCCAGCCCTAGCCTAATAGTTAGGATATGTATTTGTGATCATATTGGCTCAAAATTAAGTTTTTCGCATTTTTCTCTTTGCAATTTTTCTTCAATTCGCAGTTTATTTATACTTTGATAGGACCTCACTTAGTTACTAGCACAGGGCCCCGCAAATAAAAAAACCGGCCCTGCAAGGAGTCAAACTTAAAACCTTGGTTATCAAATCATCAATTGTTAGACCAACTCAGTTGGAGTTGTCAGTTGTCCTATGATAGTTGGTAAAAATTTATGTGAGACTGTCTCATGGTTCTTAATTCGTGAGACGAGTCAGGTCAACATAATTTTGATCATGATTAATATTATGAGTTGATCACTAATTGATTTTTATAACTCTTAACTCAACCCGCCTCACATATTGAGATCTGTGAGGCATCTGTTAGATGGTCTCATACAATTGTGACCCACGATTTTTATACAGGGTAGGGTTTTGGCTGAATCTAAGCCAGGCTATTGCAAGTTGGACGTTGGCTCCTATACTAACACCAATTGTAGTGAAATTAAAATATATATGCTGTCAAAAATGAGAATATACGCCTCGCATGCACCACCCAAACAAAACCAAATGTATATTCAAGCTAACTACAAGTTAAAATTGCAGAAGAGTCAATCATACACATCAAGCTAAGGCCGAAATATAATATATTCAAAGTTTCAAATTTTTGGTTCCTGGAAGCTCTATGAAGTGTATGTATATATATGTATATGTATATTTAGAATTGATAACAACTAAGGTAGTACAGATAGGTAGATTGAATGTTATAATTAGTATATGGGGTAGAGACTGTGTGCATGTCTGAAGTAGTTAATAATGCATTCCAGAAAACATTAATCTTCTCGAAAGAAAAAGAGTATAATAGAGTTTAATTACTTACTAATATATATATACGAGGTAATTAAATCAAGAAATTAGTATGTAGAGGCCAGGGGGGTTGGACTAATTAAGAAGAAATTAAAGAAGAGAGATAGATGAGAGGCATACTTGTAGCGTTGAAGAAGATGGACATGGCGGTTTCCTCTTCAGCTCAACAGCGTCTGCTAATAAGACTCTCTCCACTCTGCAGGGGAGAGATGTTTGCTTCCTGTAGTGGACAGGTTTATACAAAAAAAAAACCAATCAACCTATATATATATATATGTGTGTGTGTGTGTGGAAGATTGGTTAAGGTTGCTATTTAGCTAGGGCATTTGGTTTAAACATTTGATCTGAATTGGAATCTTAATTGAAATTAAATATTTAGTAATTATAATGAGTTTTAAATAGAAAATTTCTCTTTATTTGGTAAAAACAGAAAAAGGACTCTAATTAATTACTAGTAATTATCTATATATAAAAATATAAAAATAAAAATAAAATAAGAGTTCATGTTGGTAAGGTTATAATAGGAATAAAAATTATGGTGTGTAAAAAAAAAAGAGTGAAAGCTATTTAAAAAAAAAAAAGAATTAAAGCCATTATTTTTTGAATTTTCACCATAAAAGAATATGAATGTCATTATTCTGAGAATACATTGTCTTCTCTTTGCTTAAATCAAATCTTATTTGTTGGATGTAGCAACAATTTTAATTTAATTTTCTATACTAAATTTATATTGCTTTATTTAAAATGTAAATTTTATTACTAGTTGATCTACTATATATGAGACACGAATTTTCTCTACTACTTTAAGAATATAAATGAAAAAAATTTCATAATCTAATCAATCTTATAGGGAAATTTTTTAATATTTTAAAATATCAATGTGAGTCTATAAGATTAATAGTTCACAACAATTGAGGACCCCAATCATATCATATATACAAGGAAAACTCATGAAATCATACGCTATAACTTTATTTCATAACTCTTTTATTATTTTTCAACAACATCAGTAAATCTATTAATTATGAAATAATCATGTCACTCTTAACTTTAAAAAAAAAAGTTTTACTAATTAATATTGCATTAAGAAGACTTAATTTATTTTAGGAAAAATGGTCAAATAGACCCTTAAACTTTAGATGTAAAGTCAATTAGCCCCCTAAACTTTTTAAAGGTGCAATTACACCCATTAACAATTCATTTTAATGCAATGAGGCCCAAAAATCGATTAATGACCTTCTATCACAAGTCATTAGGGTTCAGGCCACACTCCGACGAAATTTCAGACAAAAAAGTGACCAGCAAACGGTCGCCAGTCACGGAGAAGGTACAGAGAAGACGACCGTGGTCGCATTCTCAGTGAAAATTATAAAAATAATAAGTTTTATGATTATTAAATGATTTGAATCTAATACTATGATAGTAAAAGTAGGTGTGTGTATATATATATATATATATAGAAATTTGTTCAAATGTGGCCGCGCCTTCCCGTGCGGTCACACACCACTCAATGTTACGAAATACACCACTCAATGTTAAGAAACACACCACAATGAAAATACACAAAAACACCATAAAACACACCATACACCCAAAATAATGCACCATAACTCCCATGTCCCTAATGGTGCATTTGCTAATACTGTGTGGTGTATATTTGCATACCTAGTGGTGTGTTTTTTGGTGATGCGTTCCTAACGATGCATATTTGTGTGGTGCATTTTCTAACACTGAGTGGTGTATATCTTTATACATAGTGGTGAGGCCGCACTGTTCACACGTTAAGACGCGGCCACACTTGAACATGACCCTATATATATATATATATATATATATATATATATATATATATATATATATATATATATATATAAAATAATCAATATCAAATCCGATGGTAGAGTATAGTACAAAATTTTGCAACTAAACGCTATCCTATAGTGTGGATCATGTTACATGCATATATATACTTACTATGAATAGTACATAGTAATTAATTATATTATACATTGGGGATGCAACTTGATTATCCACACAGAGAGAGATAGGTCTCCAGAGCTCAAGGAAGAGTTTTAGAAATGCTAGCTACAATTTCTATCATTACTCATATAAATGGCATGTGTTTCTACTATTTATGTCTATAGTCATATGATTATAGCATTTATAATATGGGTTGCCATATGAGAAAGCATATGAAATTTCACCAAATTCTGTCACATAGCTTATAATTGGTGTTTTACATATTAATAGTGAGATTATAATTGTGATTTATAAGATTAATTTCAAATTCTAATTAAATTTTTTATATGTAACATTGAGTTTTTCTTTTAAATATTAATATATATATACTTAATAGTGAAATAAGTGATTCATAATGTAATTTCTATTTGAATTTTGTTGAATAAAATTTTTAAATCCGCCCCTTTTCAATTAAACCTCCTACTTGCATGGGTTACATATATGTACATTTCTGCACATTTAACCTTTGATACATTTCAGGTAAATGTATATAAAATTCAATAATAATGTGCTGGAAATATTTGGAAAACACATACACACACACAATATTTGTCCCCTACTAATATTCTAGTATATCTATACTTTGTCCCACTGATCATTTAAATTGTTATGTGCGCATGCCGAGTGGGAGAATGAGAGGTGTTCACGTGATGGCTCATATGGACAGTTGTTAATTCATAGCTAGCTAAGGTGTGTGTGCGCGTGATATATATATATATAGTCTGATTTCTATGTGGACCGTACTTTCCGTGCGGTCACTCACTATTAGGTATGTATAAATACATCACAAAATGTTCGAAAATGCACCATTAAGTGTACATTTTTTTAGTGTGTGGTATTTTCTAAACACTGTGTGGTACATTTTTGCCTAATGGTGAATATGCACTGGCTGCATAGGAAGCACTGTACACATTTGAGCAAGTATATATATTGGTGACGAGAGAATTTGCATGCAGTCGCCATTCATTAAGGGTATGTGTGTAATAAGTAAACTCAGCTTTTGTGTCATAGCTAGCAAATCACACTTTTTCTCAAAAAAAAGAAAAAAAAAAAGAAAAAGCTAGCAAATCACACAAAAGATATAAATTGTACCCAAAAATCTTATACGAAGGGTTCAATTTGATCAAGAGAATGTTAACAAAAATTGAATTTGTAATCTTCAAAGTACGAGAATCATACTTCAGAACTAAGTTACCCTGTGGAGGCAGTGTATATATATTCTTGTTTAATTTCCGTATTTTGTATGTTAGTAAATATACTCTAAAATGCCTTTATGAAAATTTTGAGATAGCCAGTGGCCTTTGTGAGGCAAATTATATAATGGATCATATATGATTCACTTTGTAAGATAAATTATCGATAAATGTACATTAAAAATAGCATGTATATCAATAGTTCACATTGCAATATTGGTACACGTACTGTATAATGATTGCCTTTGTGGTGTATATATTGCTTTAATTTTGTGATTAAATTTTTAATTTGGACTTATTAGGCCATAATGAAACACTAATGCAGTGCATTATAATACTTATCCTTGTTTGACAAGTTTGAACCGACGATATGTTCCTACTTTCCTACCTAACTTGATGAAATCACACAACTTACACAAGATTGTCTTCTTATGTGACTTTTCAAAATGTTACATTATTAATTTACTACTTGCGCAGGAAATTAAAGTAATTTAGTTTGTTTAATTTCAATTCTTTGATATATATATATATATATATATATATATATATATATATATATATATATATATATATATATATATATATATATATATATATATATATATATATATATAAAGTTCATAATTAATGCTCAAAGATGCGCTCTAGCTAGGTGAAGCAAGGGAGTAAACTCGCCTTGTGACCCTAAGCGGGTAAACTAGTTTAGATTGCCTATAAGTAATTGACCTCAAACTGTGAATGTAAATAGGCAACTCCCTCAAGGAGCCGAATTTGAAATCTCGTGATTATCAAGTCAATCGTCCGACCAACTCCACTGAATTGTTTAATTAAGAAAAACTTTAACACTTAACTTTTAAGTTATATTATGTTCAGATCCAATAATAAAACATCAGCTACTGTGTGGTTTTTGTTAAAACAAAATTCTGAATTTGAACTCTAAATTTAAGAATTCTTATTATGGAGGGAGGCAAATGAAGGAGATAAATTGTAAGATATGTTTTAACTAAGTTACATTTGTATTAAACCTCCACCTTACATGGATGATCCTATTTCTTATCATTTCTCCCATAAGCTTGAGTTGGATCTGAAACGATGGATTAAAGTAGTGCTTCAGTAGAGTGGCTGTTAGGCTGTAATACAGTGGTGCTGTGGAAATTAGGTTGTTTAGTACTATAAAATATTTTCCATTTTTCCACTTTTTTTTATTCTGATCTCTATTTCCTTCATTTTCTCTTCTCTGAAGTTGACTAATTAATCTGAAAAAATAAATTCTATATAGACATTTGGGAGAACATTTTATTGTTGAACTTGTTTTAATTTCCATCTTCCTTCCAAAGAAAGATGGAAATTTTTTGGAAAATATCAGGGTGAAAAATATTGTAAAATGAAAAAAAAAAAAAAAGTGAAAAAATAGGCCAAACACTAATATACTAGCATTTGGAGGCATCTAGCCCAAACACATCCCGCGATTTACCTAATCTACCAAATCTACAATGCAAAAACGGCGTGTAACCATAACTGGGGTTCAAACTTAACTAAACATACCATCAATCTCTCCACAATTATATATGTTGAGAAAGAAATAGTTGCAAAAATGTATGTCAACAAAATATAATTGGATCAAAAAGAAAAACCCCTTATATAAGATGTGAATTTTTTTTTGTTCATTATGTATTATGTATTAATACATTTTTTTTTTCATCTTCTGTTCATAAAAGACAAATTTAACAAATCATATGCGTATAAAATTGTTTGTCCATCCACTCGGCTGTCTGATAGCCTCACGTTATTACTGGGAAAAGATGGGAATGATATGGACACTTTGAAACATACTTCTCCACCTTTAGCCACTATATAATAATATGACGGTCCACCTTTAGCCACTATATAATAATATGACTGTCTAAGAACAAATTTATCAGCATGGATATCTTTTGTATTGAATACAATTAATAAGTTAATAAATTTTAATTAAAAAAGTTATGGATATTTGTATGGTATTAGAAATGTACAATATAAATTTAAAATCTTTCTCATTCACTTTAGAGTGATATATATTACATACAAGATGCATCACTGTCGGACCTATCGAGACTACCTTAAAATTTTTATTAACTATTACTATGTCCAATTTGGTTGATGTTTTAAATTCCACGCAAATTCTCACAATCATATTCACCCTGTTGTGATGATTGTTTCTTTGTTGATTTTAATTGGAAAGATAAAAGTTTGTTTTTCAAGTTTGGCAAATAAGCATTCTCAAAAGAGTTAGCTAACTAGTTAAGCCCTGTTTGGTAAATGGCTGTTAGCTGATTGGGTTGGCTGTTTTGGTTATAAGGTATCATTTGTTGATAATATTAGCTGATTGTAGAAAGTTGTTTGATAAATTAACGGTTAGCTGATAGCTGTTTGATATAATTTCTTTTCCCAAAAAGCTACAAAAAGCTAATTGAAAAGCTGCTTTGAGTAGCCTTTTGAATTTTAGCATTTTGGAGTTAAGAAAAAAGCTTATTAACCAAACACTTATATTGATTTTTTAACCAAGTCAAACAACTAATAGTGGTCAAATAAGCCAAAATGGGCTAAAATGCTGATTATTTACCAAACCGGGCCTTAGTCTTTCTTTTTTTCTTTTTGGATAACGAATGAAATTCTTCATTCTTCATTCTTCATCATTACTCAAGAGTGTGCACGAGATAAACCTGTGATATGTGTGTAATAGCTAGTCTGCAAATTAAACCACATATGAAATGTAAAATAGATATTGACTTATGTAGATGGTTTTTTTTTTTTTTTTTTTTTTTTTTTTTTTTTTTGGGACGACGAATGAAACTCATAGCTAGGGAAAGTGTTAAAAAAAAAAAAAGTTAAATTCATGACTTTCAAGTACAAGAATCATGCTCTATCACGATTTGGTCACGTACTCCTTTCGAGTACAAAAATGATGTTGATTTGTTTGTAATCTTATACTCACTCTAATGTATATATACACATCAAAGTGATTCCCTATATATTTAATATCTTATTATCACTATTCAGTATTCACTAATGCCAAAACATCATTTTTTTTTATATAGGGGCTGGGGTTGATTAGAGTTTTGTATTTAAGTGTTAGGCCACTGTCAATGAATGAAAGGCATAGCTAGTACGTAGTGTTCAATTCATAGATGTAAGCAACTAAATAATAATATGTGTACTATCATGGATGTCACTTTCTTTTGTCTAGTGAATTGACAATTCAGCACTACTTAGCTAATACATATATGTAAGGGAAATGCTAACTATATATATATGTTTCTTATTGAGTAAGGATGCTACTTCAAGTTATTTTATTTTATTTTATTTTATTTTGTATTGTTTAAATTCTGCACAACTTGTAAATTTTTTAAATTGGTAGGAGGGAAAAATCTTGGAGAAGAACTAGTTGCATACTTGCATCACGTGATGATTATATTCTTCTAGAGTTTGGGACCCCCTAGACGATCATCATACCATTCAAGGCTCCCAAGTTACTAGGTTATTAATTAGCTTGGAAACCAGAATATTTCAAGTTTGATTATCGGTGAGGGTGACCTACCTATTGACATTGTTTACAATTTGAACTGGTTAGTTATGTGCAACTTATGTTGATTTATCTTTGGTGCTCATTTGCCGACTATAGTCACAACTCACAAGATGAAGTTTACCAATTGCACACACTTTGATATATAGTAGTTGCGAAATGTGGTATTGCCATTTCATTCTAGTTGTTCTATAGGATAGCCACCAAGCTAGCCAAAGTGTAAACAACTTAATTTTACTTGAATTGTATAGGGACTATACATTACATCCTATTTATAAGATGATAAAAGTTGAGTGTGCCAATTATTGGCAATACCACCAACACTGCAATAATAAATTGATTCTTTTTGAAGATTTGGTCAATATATATATAATGAGTAGAGATGGAGCTTATCATGAAAATGGTGGATCATGGGGCCAGGGATTGATTCAACACCATTAACAATGTTAGGATAACTTTAAACCAGAAGTCCGAAAGCTGCATGCCAAATTTTCTCAAATAAATTCATTGGAACATTCGAGAATGTTCAGAAAAAAAATATATATGAAATCAATTTTTAGTGTAATTACCTTAGTCTTTTTAGTTGATTTTCTGTCAAACTTTATGACAAAATTGCTTATTGGTCTTCCCGGTTTGAGCACATCAGTTATGAACAATCTAGACTGATTTACTGTTCATTTCCTAACTAGAGTAAAGGACATATTTTACCTAGAGCACAACTCAAGTAACGATTACAAGTTTTTCCATAAATGAAAGGTATTACTTTTAGAGGAGAACGGACTAACTCTTGTCAGGTTTTACACAAATTTCTACGGAGTAATAAATAATCAGGCATTCGATAATACATATTCGCGAATATGCCATATATTTTCCATCTATCCCTTTCTAATAACCCTAATTAACATAGCTTGTGTGTTTAATTTTTCACTTGTTGTCCAAGTGATCTGAGGATCTATATTTGATATGAAATATATTCTATTGGTGTATAGTAGGTAAATTAGTATATATGATGGAATTGAATTCTGAAACGCAATTGTATGTAAGACTCGTCTTTTTCAATCCTTCGCACCATATGAAAGGGATGGCGCATATATATGTATATATGTAATATGTTTGTATACGGTGTTCGGTGCTCGGTGTGCGGTGTGTTCTTATCTTATGATTTTGTCATGAAAGGGATGAGGGATGAAGAATAAGTGTAGTATAATTCTAGTGTTAGCTTAGATTAATTATATTATATGGAATCATAATATTAGATTAATTATATCACATGGAATCATAATATGTGATAATAAAGGTCGTACTAACCTCCAGCCATAGCTCTGAATCGGTTGATGTTGAGTGAATCAATGGAGGTTGAGTGATCTGGACTGCTGGAATGTATTTTGTCTCTCACTTCTACTCAATTCTCTCTAGATGGTGTATGATGAATGTAACGTGAGCAATTAGAAGACTTTTGACCTTGTATATTATATAACCACTTATTATCATTGTGGTTGTTGTATATCCAGACTCCTAATCATAAATGAAGTATAGGTATTTGGGTTATTAGTGTTGCGGCACATATCAAACGTTAATATTATCATAACTTATCCTAATGTTATAATAATAATAGGAAAACGTTACATCTCGTACTAAAACGTTACACTTTTAATTCATACTAACACCTTCTTGGTTGAGTTTGTAGTGCAGTGTTTTTCTAGTATGGTTTACTTCTCTTGTGATGTTAGTGCGATTTACTTAGTGCACACTCTCCTGTAATGGTTACAAGTTTCTCTCGTCATTCAAAAAAACAAGCTATGGCGCAAATCCAAGGAAAATGTTTAATGCTTCTAACAAGACAAATTAAACATATTTTAAGTGATTAATATTAAATTACAAAATCACGATATTTTATGGTCAATTATTAATATATATATATATATATATATATATATATATATATATATATATATCAACAAAAGACTAATTTTTACATGAGATTAAAAAAAAATGTGAATTTTACTCTTGTAATGAGCCCGCCATGTTTGAAAAAATAAAAAATAAAAAATTATGACATTAACAATGCACAATAGTTGTCTTTTTAATACCTTTCGTAAGATTTGGAACACCATATAAAAAATAGTTGTATATAAATAGAGAAAACTTCTCTTAAAATTAAATTACCTTTGTATTATCGACACGTACTACTAGTTACATCAATTCTCTACTACAATTTTGACCCCATTTAGGTGAATTGGCTATGGAGTTTCAACCTCTCATTCCTCATCAACTATATGTGAGGTTAGATCATATCAGAAGTGAATTGTCCAACCAAAAACTGACTGATATGATGGAGCAAGTGATAGTCTTGTTGTTATGCAAGTAGAGGAGGAGAACCAATGGCAGCATATATGCACTACATGTACAATTTGAGATTCTTACCGAATCTTGTAATGTTGTGTAATACTTACTTTTGTTTTTTGGAATAAAAGAAAAAGATAAGCTAAGTTGAAAACTCAATCTTGTCTCGTAATGATTAGCCACACCAAGAGTTAGAGATTCCCCGACAATCTTCACAGTCGATATGATCAAGAAGGCCAGGTCTGATCCACATCTGCAAGAGGCGCATGAGCGTTCTTCCATCCTCTCCTCGCACCTCTAGTAGAAAGTTTTGTGTTATATTCTTTCAATTTTCTGATCTTTCTCTACATACTCTCTTTGTTTTCAAAATGGAAAAAAAAAATGTACATAAAATAAAGTAACGTATTCTCTATTTTTGTTTCTTTAGTTAATAAATGCATTCAAAACTTCACATTTATAACCTTGGATTAAATCAGTGCATAGTATATGTTAAGTGTGACTATCTCAAATGGGAGGTCATGAGATCAAGTATCAGTGGAGATGATATTTACTCTTTGTATTTCAACAGGTTGAAAAAATATAAATGAACATATACTATAATGTAATAGAGTAATTAATATTAAAAAAAAAGTATATGTTAGGTGATTGTTTAGACAATTAATATGGAGCTGAGCTTGCAAAGCTGGTGAGGTGACTCATAAATGCATTATAATTTGTATAGCTTTTATTTCCGCTTTTGATGCATGAAAGGCATAAAATCCTTTGTTTGGTATATGGGTACATGCTGTGAAATATATGCTGTCTGCCCACAATATTAATTATTTATTAGCTAGGAGCTAAATGTTTATATATATATATATATATATATATATATTTAAGTGACTGAGTATATGGAGTCTAATTGTTACCTCATCATTATAAAAAAAAAAAAAAAAGACATATGCTTGTTAGTACTAAATTTAGTCCATCAATTGTATACGACTTTAGTCATTTTAATATTTATTTTTAAAATTATGTTTGCTGCACAATACATCTATAACTTTGTAAAAAAGTTGTAATTTTCTTTTTGAAATTTATTTATTGCTTCCTTTTTTTTTTGGAAATTTTTATTGCTTCCTAATGGACAAAAAAAGGCAAGTTCTACGAAAGTGGTGACTGTGGACTTTACATGCATGCCATAAGCACATGCATACTTTTAAGCGACACCACAAATTTCCCAACTCCACATGTCAGTATTCAATTTTAATTTATTTTCCTTTTTGTTTAAATTTATATAAAACATTTAAAACTCATAGATAATTTACGGAGCAACTTGAAGTAGTTGGTAAGAGAACGGGTAATACATTTAGAAGTATGTTCAACTCTTGTAAAAAATGCATCCGAATTAATCTCAGAGTGCTAAGAAATACTGACCGGATGCCAAGTTAGCTATAATGTTGAAAATGCAATATGCTTAATTACTTATTGGCACTGTTTGGTAAATGAATGTTAACTGATTTGGTTGGTTGTTAGGGTTAGAAGATATGATTAGTTGATAACATTAGCTGATTGTAAAAAGTTGTTTGATAGATTAGCTGTTAGCTGATAGACTTTTCCTAATAAAATTTTTAAGTAATCAATTTCAACACTAATATACAAATCTTATAATTCCAAATAAATGTAAATTTTTAAATATTAGAATTTTTTATAATTCCATCAATGATTTTAGGATGCTTTTTCTACATGGAAAATATTATAAACCATTATAAATACTATTAAATATTTTACGAAGTCAAATCCTTTATATTGTATTAAACAAATCCTATATGTTTGCTAATAAGGTGATAGTGTATATATAAGGGTAAATAATAAAAATAGAAGCCACAAAATGGTCCTCACAAGTTATTGAAAAAGAACTTTTAACGCAAAAACGGTCATGTGATATAAATTATGTTACATATAAAATTTTTTAAAATAAATGCAATCAAATGAGTCATATATTATTATTGATACTTTTGCATTGATCTTATAATCAAATAAACATACACTCTTAAATATTATAAATTATAATTATTTATATATTAACCTTTAATTTTATTATTTAGATATATAATATACAAAATTAATCCATGCATCGCACGGGTAATTTACTAGTAATATATAAAAAAATCATGTAATTTTAGTAGATTAACAATATTTTTTTTGAAGAGATTTACTTTTTATTTATGGTTCACACAAATGTGTAGACTATGGTCCATGTAGTAATGATGGGTTGTTCATTGATTGGGCTAGTTCATGGGTTGGGCTACATTTTTTCACATATTTCGGTATCAAATTTCAATACTAACCAAATTGGGTTAGATCCTTAACTGGGCTCCAGAAAAGCTCAATATGGAAACTGCAATAATGGTAGCCCAAAACCGACCTAGTATAGATACTATAATATCATCCCTAGCATAAAACCCTAGTATGCTCTCTGCTTTTACACCATAGGAGCTTAAACTCTGGCTATCCTTTACAAATTCAATCTCATACGGACATTCAACACCGACAGAAAGAAGAACGCACCAAAATCGATAGCAAGAGAGTTCAACAATGGCGGAAACGATGTCTATGGAGGAGATTCGAGCCACGGCTGCTCGGCTCAATATTGACCTCTCCGAAATCGATCTGGAATCTATTCGTCTTCCTCCCGGCGAGGACTTTGGCATCGTAAGGTAACCGAGAATACTCCAAAACCATAGTAGAATCTGTAGTTGTAGATATGATTTGTTTTTTTTATCTGATTTTTTTGTCTGGTGGTTTTGTGGAATGATAGCGATGACGGCGACTTAGAGGAGGAAGACGCATTGGAGTTTGACACCGGCTTCGGGAGCGTAATAGTGGTGGATAATTTGCCAGTGGTTCCCAAAGAAAAATTTGAGAAGCTGGAAGGTGTCGTCCGTAAAATTTACGGCCAAATTGGGGTGATTAAGGAGGATGGCCTGTGGATGCCGGTCGATCCCGATACTCAGAAAACCCTAGGCTACTGCTTCATTGAGTACAACACTCCTCAGGTACCTTTTTTTCTCTATTTTTGGTAGGTCATAAATTTTACACACATTCTATATACAAAGTGAGTGCTTTTGGACAAAAAGTATATGAAAAATAGAACCTTCATATTTATAAGTATATTTATATACAAAGTTATGTGTATACGTGCATACCTAGTGTAATTCGGTAGTGTAATTCGGAATGAAAAAATACTAATGTTTGCAAGCAAAAGAGTTGCACAGCTTTTTAAAACTAAATATTCTTCTAAGATATCACTGTAATGTACCACAAATTTTCTATGCACTGAGAAGAAAGCAAGATAATGCTTTACTTATTTATCATTATGTTTTGCTGATGGTCTTTTGGATACTGTTTGTTCTTTTTCTTTACTTGATTGTTTGGGTCTGTTAATAATAATTCAATATCTTGCAAGTTTTGGCTGACTCTCTGGAGGCAATGTAGTAGCATGTAATCAGCTATTAGAATGACTATTATTCATGATATACTCAAAAAGTTTATACATCAATTTTGGTATTAATTTGCTGCAATTTTCTTTTTGCCATTGTTATTACAGCTATGAAAGAAGGTTCACACACTGTTCTGAAACAGAATTATTGGGGAAGTTATTTGAATTTTCTATACTGAAATGAATTTGTTGATTATGTAGGAAGCTGAGCTTGCTAAGGAAAAAACACATGGATACAGATTAGATAAATCTCATATATTTGCCGTCAACATGTTCGATGACATTGAGAAATTCATGAAGGTTCCAGATGAGTGGGCACCTCCTGAAACGAAAGTATATACTCCAAGGGTAAGAATCTTCATCTTCTATATTTTTAGAAGTATCAGTCTCATCTTCAGTTTGCTCATGTTTTGGGGTGGCTTGCATTTTTTATGTAGGAGAATTTGCAACACTGGCTTACCGATGAGAAGGCCAGAGATCAGTTTGTAATTCGTGCTGGCACAGACACAGAAGTTCTTTGGAATGATGCTAGACAGTTAAAGCCTGATCCTGTTTATAAACGTCAGGTGTGAATATTGTTTACTTGTACTGAAACTTGTTTGTTTGATGATTTCTATGTGTTTGCTCACAACTGATTATTATTATTATTTTTCTCCTTGGATGCAGTTCTGGACTGAGAGCTTTGTTCAGTGGTCCCCTTTGGGCACTTATCTGGCTACAGTTCATAGACAAGGTGCTGCTATCTGGGGAGGTGCCAATAGTTTTGAACGCCTAATGAGATATCCTCATCCTCAGGTAAAAAATGAGGTTATTTCTATTATAGTCTAAAGATTATATAAGTTATTGTATATGTAGTTATTTGCTTTGGTTGTTCTAACTACAGGTGAAATTAATTGATTTCTCTCCTGGTGAGAGATATTTAGTAACTTACAGCAGCCATGAGCCAAGTAATCCACGTGACTCTCATGTAAGTTTGTTATTTTGTTCTTACTTCATCCATTGTGACTGTGTGATTCTGTTGTTACATAATCTGGTTGGATAATTGTTTTTTTTTTCACAGAGGGTGGTGTTGAACATTTTTGATGTGAGGACTGGAAAAGTTCGTAGAGATTTTAAGGGCAGTGCTGATGAGTTTGCCATTGGTGGCACTGGAGGTGTTGCTGGTGTTTCTTGGCCAGTGTTTAGGTGGGCCATCGTAATTATTTGCATATAATTCTGGTTCATTTCCCCCCCCTTCATGATTACAAAAAAAGAATGCTTGAAGACCTAGCAATCATATTGATAAGAACATACTTCTTGAAAATGTAGTTGACATATATTAAAGCAGTGATATCAATAATCTGTCTTATGGAGGATTATTTTTTCACAAAAATTGCAGATGGGGTGGTGGCAAAGATGACAAGTATTTTGCAAGAATAGGAAAAAACATAATCTCTGTATATGAAACAGACAGTTTTAGCCTTATTGACAAGAAGTCTATAAAGGTCGAAAATGTTTTGGACTTCAGTTGGTCTCCAACCGATCCCATTCTTGCCCTATTTGTTCCTGAACTTGGTGGTGGAAATCAACCAGCAAGGGTAAGTGGTGGTGTGTGTATCCATTTCATTCTTTTCATTGATTGGTGCTTACTTATTCAACCCTAACTAAATATATTTTTGTTTTTATTACAGGTGAGTCTTGTGCAAATTCCAAGCAAAGAGGAACTTAGGCAGAAGAACCTGTTCAGCGTCAGTGATTGCAAAATGTATTGGCAAAGCAATGGAGACTATCTTGCTGTTAAGGTTGATCGGTACACAAAAACTAAGAAGAGCACATATACAGGCTTTGAGCTTTTCAGAATCAAAGAACGAGATATTCCCATTGAGGTTTTGGAGCTGGAGAACAAGAATGATAAAATTATTGCTTTTGCTTGGGAGCCTAAGGGTCACAGATTTGCTGTTATCCATGGTGACAACCCTAGGCCAGATATTAGTTTCTACTCTATGCGGAGTGGTAGTAACACAGGGAGAGTTTCAAAACTCGCAACGGTTAAAGGAAAGCAAGCAAATGCACTTTATTGGTCACCTGCAGGCCGCTTTATTATATTGGCTGGTTTGAAGGGCTTCAACGGGCAGTTGGAATTCTTTGATGTCGATGAGCTCGAAACAATGGCCACAGCTGAGCATTTCATGGCCACAGATATTGAATGGGATCCTACTGGAAGGTATCTTTTAAAATAAAAGTGGGATGAGTTAATTGGACTTCTTTATGCATTTATTTAAATATTTTACTCGTCAACATTTTCCAATTTCTAGTACGTTGTGATAAGCTATGTATATGATATTTATTCGACTTTTCTAATTGCGGCATTTAATTTGCATTGTAAGATATGTTGCAACATCTGTCACTTCGGTTCATGAGATGGAGAATGGTTTCAATATTTGGTCTTTCCATGGCAAGCTGCTGTATCGGATTCTGAAGGATCATTTCTTCCAAGTAAGTTTGGACTTTGGACTTCAAATCATGATATGTTTTATATTTACCTATTTGTGCATTAATGAATTAATGCCCGACTTGTGTTATAGTTCTTGTGGAGACCAAGGCCGCCACCCTTCTTGACCCGTGAGAAAGAGGAGGAGATTCTAAAGAATCTCAAGAAATACAGCAAGAAGTACGAGGCCGAGGATCAGGATGTTTCGTTGCAATTGAGTGAGCAGGACCGCCAGAAAAGAAAGAAGTTGAAGGAAGATTGGGACTCATGGGTAAATGAGTGGAAAAGATTACACGAGGAGGAAAAACTTGAGAGGGAAAGGCTTCGTGATGGGGAGGCAAGTGATGAGGAAGAAGAGTATGAGGCAAAGGAAGTCGAGGTAGAAGAATTATTGGATGTTTCAGAGGAGATGATTTCTTTTGACTGATTTCCCCATTACTTCCCCACCCACCCCCAAAATTTTCAAATGATTACTTTTTTCTTTAGGTGTTTTAATTCTTATTCAGTTATGGCTACCTAAAGTTGTTCCCTTATATGTAATGAACAAGGAGAATGTAATTTTGAGATATCTATTTAGTTTTTGATTTGCAATTGTGGAATTATAGAAAAACTACTTGTTTGTTTGTTTTGTTTTATGATGTCCTCTGCGTATTTTTTTGTCCTTTGATACAAGTTATGAAGGTTCAAAAGCTGTATTTTACTGCCAAAATAGATTTATAATTGTTTTTTAACTACTGTATCATTTATTAGAAATTTGTAAAAACATTCAAGTTATTTATGAAAATATTGTCACGTTTTTCAATAGGTGTATTTTGTAAGTTTGTAACTTTATTTTAGTTACATTCTATGATGTTGAAACATGCATTTTATGTACTGTGCGTCAGGAGTGAACTTCCATCTCTACCTCTGTTATTGTCAACGATTTGTACTTTGATTTTTGAATAAATAATGACAGACAACTAGCTGCCACTTTGTATTACTGAATATAGTTCAACAATTGTATAGATGCAATGCAGGTAAAACATGGAGGAAAAGGAAAGACATCAATATCAGTGGTGGGCAAAAACCAGTTGAATCTTGTCCCCTCTCAGATACAGAAAAAGAAAAATGGACATAAACAGTGTGCTATGCATGCTAAGACTATCTTACACTGAATATTGGTTCTGCATCTGCTGTGGGCTGAGTTCTTCTTGTGTACTTGAGCATTAAACCTTCCAAGGAGAGCCCCGGTACTTTTAGATCCCTGCAAATCACCATAGACACAACATTTTACATTTTAGGCGGGGAGAAAGTGCGACGAAAGATCATGGAACGATAGGACTGAGAGACAATAACACACCTGACATATGGATGCAGATCCTTCCACTCCCATTTTGGCCTCTCCTGGAACAGTACGGAAAACCGCTCTGCAGGAACAGACGACAGTGAAGAAACGCTAAATGGATAAACCCACGTGTCTATCCCGAGTTTTTCTGTCAAGACTTCCCCTTCCAACATCTCGAAACTTGGTTGCATCCCATCCGGGATTCTGAGTCTCCACTCTTCTAAGAAAGTTTCGGTTTTCATCTTCTTTCCTCTTAATATTTCTCTTGCAAAGTGCACGCAGATTTTCTTCTCGTCCAGCTTCCAAATTGAGCTCCCGCTCGAGCCTTCCTCGACTTTACTGCCGTGAACTTGGATACAATGCTTTGCAATTTTGCTAGGAAAGCCGTCTCCTTCCATCACATGCAAAACATCGTCTTCGATCATTCTGTTTAAAGACCAGTTGTTAATCACTGAATTATGCAAAAGCATATTCAGCACTGCATCCATATATTTCTCGTCTAAAATTCGCCAATATCCATTTATTTCCACTGCAGACAGAGCCTGTAACCCAGCTCTCAGTTCCTCATCGCTGGCTTGCACGCTTTCAACAAGATCATCCCACGTATACAGGAATCTATCCTCATCTACAGCTTCTGAGACGTCCATTTCTGAGGCCTCATCGAAAGTATAAGGATTTTGGGAGAGAAGCATTCTAAGCTTATCTAATCTTGGAGCAACCTCGACGAGTTCCATACAGCCGGGTGCCACTTTGATGACAGAAGCAACAGTCTTCTTGTCATCGCTACACACACTAGCATCTTCTGAAGCCTCACGCGAGATTGGTGAGTCAGATGGAGGGATAAGGAATACAGAGTTCGAAGACCCTACAAATTTGACAGCATAAGTTTTCGACAGTGTGCACAGAACTGCATCTTCATCAGGCTGCCCTCTCAACGTTACACTGGAGGCAAGAATCACGTTTACAGATATATCAAGCAAAACAATATAATCAAAGAAAAAACGAGCATTAACTATACGTCTACAGGAACACCACTGCATACCTTTGGTGTAGGAAATCAGGGAGGAGTTTCTCATCAAGCTCAATAAGCATTAGATCATCGTGAGGTCCAAAGCGAGGATGATAGGCAATGGAAAGAGATGAGTTTGGTTTAAGTTCTAGTACTGCTTCTGCCCCTCCTTCACAACCAGATTGCAATAGCTCCATAACCACCACTTAAGAAGACAAGAACAGAAATCCTGTTTTTCTCTGTAAAATTCCACAAAATTAAGATCTTTTGTCTTATTCACACTTTCACATTCATTGAATTACTGACCAACACTAAGATATCAACTATCCAGAATCTAAACAACCTTAACATCTAACTCAAATAGGCTAGGAACCCTAAGAATCAACTATGGCAACAATGTACATAAAACTAAAAGAATGAAAGCAAACAAATTTAATGGCTAAAGAGTAAACTTTCTTTCAATTTCAGATCAAATGGACCGGACAACGAAAATTAAGACAGAAAAACAGAAACGATTTACACAATTGAAAATGGATGCCGATCAGCAAATTCACAGTAAAAATTAGGATAATTAAATTTCACGAAGAAAATGAAAAAGAAGGCAAACCCATTTCACTTCTCGCAAAACCCAAATCCCTACACATTTTATCACATCAATCCAGCTAACACATCAGGAAAAAAAAAGAACAAAAATGTATTACAAAGCAAAAGAAAAATCGCAATTGAACTCCCACACAAGTTAAATATCGAAGAAAAATAGGAGCAAAAAGCATATCAAACATACGTAAGCTGAACTCGGTGCTTACCTTCGTCCGGAGCTGCAAACGACGAGCGTCAATTCGGGTCGGTTCCAGACTAGGGCTAAAGAAAAGAGGCGCGAAAGAACTGAGACAACCAAAAAAACTGAAGTGGCGCGAAAGAGCCAAGACCGTGGCGGGAAGCGTGTCAGGCCCAAATGGGTTTTAAATGGGCCAGACTCCAAGAGGCCCATTCAACATTTTCCAAAGTTAATTGGTTGGTATTATTGTGGACCAGGATCCACCGGCTCAATCATTACGGAAAGCAAAAAGCAAAAATCAACTATTGATATATAAGTTTATTTTTAATATACGGAAGGTTCACTTTTAATGTATTAAGTACAATTTTATTTTTTTGAACACTGCAACTTTATTTTTATGATACTACCTAAAAATAAATATGTACTAGTAGTACATTAGAGATGAACTTTCAGTATATAGAAATGTCCACATTATACAATGAACTAGGGTTTACCTTGCATTGTAGACCATGGTCTAAAATAACTTTTTTTTTAAATTTATAATGGTCCAAAATAACTTTTAGATTATGTACTTGCAGTTATTATATTTTGTACTTTTAGTAAACAGTTTATGTGTCTGTAAACAAACTGAAGACACATAACATGAAATAACATATTATGTGTTTATAATAAACATATTTTGTACTTGCAGTTAACTATTTATGTGTGTATATATATATAGTTATCATTTTATGTGTTCTCAATTTATTTACAAACACATGAATCGTTAAATACATATATACATAGTATATTAACTGCATACATATACTTTTTAGACTTGAGTCTACAATACAAGATGAACCATTGTCTATGGTATAATATTTGTTAAAAATGAACATTTGTCAATAAACAACAATATAATTTGCCCCACGGGGTGAATATAAATACATAAAAATAAAAATAATATTATATCTACATAAAAATGGTACAAATAGTGGTGAATTTGTATACCTACAGTAGTGATTTTTATGAACCAAATTAATGTACTTCGAGTAATGATTTTGTATACATATAAATTTATTTCAACAATTTGAAAAATATAAATATATATATAAATGACATTTAAAGCATCTCAATTAAAACTTTTTAATATTATATTTTTTATACATTAATTTTATTTATAAAAAAATAAAGAATTAAATATTTTGGACCGAGTTCACCTCCCTCCCAAGGAGAAGAGTGGTCCACGATATAACCATAGGTACGTACGTGTCCCTTAGCGTTGAATAAAATTAAAGTGTATATAGAAGAGTGAGATTATGATATGGATATGACGGAATGATTAATGTGACTTCTACTTCTACACCCAATAAATGCTTTGATTGTGAAATTCTTGTGGACCTAACTTACCAGATGTAACACAGTGAGTAAAGTTCAATTCTTTTTTTCTCCATTGGGATATACACAAATTATATATATACTCTCTAAAGATGATGTTTTAACATGACTCATAATTAAAAATTAATGAAGACTTGACTCAATATAATTAATAAAATAAATTATTACAAAACATTTAAAGTTTTGACTTATATTATAAACTTGCCAACTCAATAAAAATTGCATCGACCAAATAGGGATCTCAATGGGGCAGGGGAAGGGACTATACTCCCCGGCCCGTCCCTGTCAGGAAAGAAATTTTGTTATTCCATCCCTTTCCCCCACGCCTATCGCCATGGAAAATTTTCGGGGATGGCGATCCCTATTCCCGATCAACCTTATAGTCAAATTTGTATTTAATATTTAAGTAAAAAAAATTAGATATTGAATTCTTAATTTAAACTTGCAAATTCAAATATTAGCCTAGTATTAAATCTTTAATTTTTTCATAACTTCATCAATATATATAATATATAATTTAATATACCGAAAATGGGACGGGAAGGGGTATTCTCATCCCTAGAGAATGGATACAACTCTCCGTTCCTATCCTCGTTCCCTGAATTTTGTTCTCGTTGTAATATCCAAAGATGTAATACACCAAGTATTAACAAATAACAAACTCCAACTAACCGTTTTGCCGGTTATAAAGTTGATGTTGCATGATAAGCCTAATTATCTAATACCGCAAATTGTTGCACAAAGGCGCTCACACAATAGGAATTGACTCAACTCATCAATACCTTACTTGTAAACAACAAATAATGTATACTTGTTCAGAGTTTGATTATCTAACCATTATATATATATATATATATATATATATATATATAGAATATTAATCAAATGTGGCCGTGCTCTTAGGTGTGGCCGTGCGGTCACACACCACTCAATGTTACGAAATACACCACTCAATGTTAAGAAACACACCACAATGAAAATATACAAAAACACCATAAAACACACCACACACCCAAAATAATGCACCATAACTCCCATGTCCCTAATGGTGCATTTGCTAATACTGTGTGGTGTATATTTGCATACCTAGTGGTGTGTTTTTGGGTGATGCGTCCCTAACGATGCATATTTGTGTGGTGCATTTTCTAACACTGAGTGGTGTATATCTGTATACATAGTGGTGAGGCCGCACTGTTCACACCTAAGAGCACGGCCACACTTGAACATGACCCTATATATATATATATATATATATATATATATATATATATATATATATATGGCACATATTTAATTGCATGAGTTATATTACTTCACAAATGGCACAACATTAATTTGGTATAAATCACATTTTTATATGATAGTTTCAAGGATTTTTATTCACTTTTGCTTGCACCCAATTCAACTGACACTAGTATCAATCGACACCTTAAAATTTTCATTTAAAAAGAAGAATTTCACTTCAATACTTATTTTTGTGTCAAATCCATTGTTGAAATATATATATATTGGTTTTATAGTATTTTTGTTTTATGAAGTGGGACAGAAAAATAAAGAAGTGCATGCATGCCACGTACAGCATAATCACTTAATTAAGTTTGGGGTGTGAAAGCAATATAATGTATAGTTGGAAGAATGTGAGATTCTTAATGATCGAAAATCAGTTGTTTGTTGGGCAGATGAGGGATGTGATGAAAGCAGTTTAATGTGATGCAACTTTTAATTATATATACATATACACATATAGTATGTAGCTGTAACCTGCAAAGAGTAATCGTGGTTACAGCCATGCATGCATAATGCACGTCATTCTCAATTTACACTAAATTATTATAAAAACACGTTTTTTTTTCTCGATTTGTAATTTGTGTTCATAAAAAAGTAGACAGGATTTTCACCAAGTTTGTGTTGATCATTACAAACATGCAAAATTTGTGTTCGTAATGTTGGGTTTTGTTCATAAGCATCTTCAGAAGAGCTCCCGTACGTTAAAGTTATATATATCAATGAAAAAATTAAATTTTAACCTTGAATCGTAAATGATAAACCCTAAGCAACAAAAAGCATATCCTTAAACAAAACGACGAAGTCATAATAAACTTTAAAATCCAAACCCTAAGTGCACTATACTTTCATATTGAGCAAAATGTAATTTTTAATACAATTGAGTGCAGTGCCCTTTTTAACAATATAAGTACACTTTTAGATAATCTTGAGAACTGCATGCATTGCATACAGTGGCGGAGCCAGGAATTTTTTTCAGTGGGGGCGAAAGATCAAAGTTAACGAGATATTTTGAAAAAAAATGAAAAACTTAGATACAGAGTCATAAATATTGTTGACTTGATAAAAAATCAAAATACATCAAGATAAAAAAAATATTTAAAACAAAATATAAAACATAATTAATTTGATAAAATAGTTTGAATTAAAACACATTATAAATCATTCACCTCACTATTAATATTAAAAAAGAAAAAAAAGAAAGAAAAAAAAGAGAAGAAGTCGCAATGTGACAAAAAAAATCCAATTAGAATTCACACTATTAATATTAAAAAATGTCAAAAACAAAATTTAGTAAATCCATAAAGCTAAACACTAGAAGCTGCTGTTAGGGTTCAAACTGTTATCCATTGCAATTTGTATATTAGAGTTTTACCATCTAAGCCAACTTAGACATTGTTTAAATGTTAGTATACTTAATATATATACATTACATGTGGTGGGTGAGTGGGGGCAACTGCCCCCACTGCCCCCATTGTGGCTCCGCCACTGATTGCATAGTGTTAAAAGTTAATCGAATTGTATGGCAAAATTGGTGGATAATTACAAAAATGATACTTCAATTTTTAAAAATTTCATCAGAACCTTGCGATTTTTCTAGATGTATAAGGTTAAGATTGATTTTTAACTTTTTTTATTTTTTATTTTTTTTATAGCTTGTTCTCATATGATCCTCTATTACACTTTTAGTTGTGAATTGAAGTTAATATATTGGGGATGTTATTTCTTTCAAAAAAAAAATATAGGGGCTATTATTAGAATCCAAATGCGATGTTTCTCAATTAATTAAGTAACAAAATTTCTAGACAGGCTGAGCTCGAAAATAATGATTTTTAAATGGTGGTTGAGTTGATGACTAATTAATAAGGTTAGTGCCTTAGTGGTGAATGGTGTTTAATGTTATGTACTATGATAGTTATAATACATTTAGGTATTTTTAGTTCTCACTATTCTATATTATATATTATACATTTTATGATTTTAACATTATCGTTCTTTAAAGACTATATATATATATATATATATATATATATATATATATATATATATATATATATATATATATATATATATATATATATATATAATAAAGTTTTTATTTTTAATTCTCACCGTACTCATCATCTATATAACTATTATATATTTAGCATCATATGCATGCAGGGACGAATCTATTTTGAAAAGAAAAACTAATATATAAAATCCAACCATAAACTTAAAAATAATAATTAATTACCTTTTAATGGGCGCCCGAATAGGTAAATTATGACTGTTGTAGTTGAAAGATCATGGATTTGATTCTTGATTTGAGCCTCTAGATTATATTCGTCACACTGACTTGCTATTCATCATCATCCAAAAAATGTATGGACCATCCATGTTCATGCATTGAATTCTTTCTTGAAAAGATCAAAATTGATTTGGCTTCTATACGGATAATTTGGCAAATATCAACCTCGGCTAATTGTCAAATATCTCCATTATTATGTTTATAAACAAAATTATGAAAAGTTTTATAATATAATGTCAAAAATATATGTAACTAATCCTATAAATAAAAAAAATCCGTGATTTTTATAAGAAAATGATAATAATTACTCCAAACTTAGTTTTGGTGAGAAGATGGAGGGGTAAATATTTGTACACTAGTGCTACAGGGTGAAATTCGTACATCATTTTATTGGTACTCGTACATATAAACCATGCATCCTACAACTGCTAGTAAAACAAAACTTATAAGCTTATTTTGTATTGATTGACCAATTGAGCTGTGCCCGAGGGAAATATGATGTTTCTTCCTATTATGTTATGATTGACTATCATTTAATTTAATGTTATTTATGATTTTTATTGAAAACTACTTTTCAAAACTAAATTTCTGCTAGGTCATCAGCTCATGATAAATCAACTTCACCAATTAGTTGATAACAAATACTCAATAGTTTGTCCAATAAACAGTGCTATGAAGTACCAATATGTGGAGACATGAGGACCATTGATTGTGAATGTAAGAACACATATGTGTATAATACTTACCAGGGGAAAAGGATTGAAGCTAGAAAGAGTACGCAAGGAATCAAGCACGTACTTTTATTAATTGTGATGATAAAACATTTATAATTACAAGACAATTACAAACCCTAATGAAACATTTACAAAATTACCCAGCTACCGTACTGAGGAGGCGTTGCCTCCACACCCCCAACCCATTTAGCGAACTCGATTTGAGTTCAATTCAAATCACATAAACGTCTGTTGTCGCTCTGTTCCACTTCATCACTTTACTTCACCCACTACACTACAACACTTATCATCTCTCAGTAACAAATGAGCTAGACATACACAAGAAACCCTATTTTTACGTGTCGAAAAAATAGAGTATATGGAGTAACGTACTGTCTTTAGTGTTGTCTAATCTTCCCCTATGAAATATCAAATCCCATTAAAAGTTTAGAAAATGGCATTGGCATCAGGACAGGACGATTGATTTAGAAAGAGTAATATTAATTGGTTTGATGTTACATGTTTTTATTAGTTGCTCGTGAAATTTTAAAAGTTACGTTTTTATTAATTTAATAATCATCAGTTAATTAATATTTGTTTTGTTGTGATTATATCAAACATTCTATCAAGGGAGGTATTCAGTTAAGACTTAAATTTTGTTATGATTAACGTTTAATTTTCTTCAAACCGATCTCCATCAAGTTAGGTACGATAATGGTTGAGTTTTGGACCTTAGGTAGGGGATTAACACTAGGTTATTAGATGATAAGTCATATATGGAAAATACTACTTAATGTGGAAATTTTTTTCTCTCACTCAATTTTCTGATGTTCACAATTTTCTGAATGAATAAAGATTATTGGAAATCCATGTTATGTTGTAGAACTCAGTATGTAACAACTAAATGTGCATTCCTGGATAATTTTTAAAAATTAAAATCGTAGATACTAATCTGGCCTTAAGCAGTAAAAAGTGAACCTATAAATTAAAAAACTTAGTCATAATAACTCTAAAATCTAAACCCTATGTGCAATGCACTTTCACATTTTTGCATTTTGTAATAACTAACTGTGCATTTTTGAAAAGTTATGAGAAGGACATAGTATATATATATTAGTATGTATGTATTCTAAATTGCATTGTAAAGTTACTGATAATTACACGAAAATATCACCGCATTTTTTTAAAAATTAATTTGATCTAACCTGATATATATATATATATATATATATATATATATATATATATAATATTTCATGTTGGCACATTAAGCAGCCATATATAAGAGAGTGAATGAGTGATACAGCATCGTTTCCGGAAACAGGTGAGGATAATAAATGTACCAAGGAAAACCAACCTTCAATTGGGACCCACTACTCGTTTCTTTGGGGACCATTGAAGTATTGGACTACCTGAAAATATGGGTCACACTTGTGTGAGACCGTCTCACGGATCCTTATTCGTGAGACGGGTCGGATCGGGTCAAAACACCATGCAAATATCATACTTGTATGCTCAAATATAACACTAATCAAAAATACAATTTTTGTTACTTATAAGAGAAAAAGTAATATATTTTTCATAATAAGTAATGTTGACAAGTGCCCCTTACTTATAAGGGCAAATATAATACTTTTGAGGAAAAATGTAATACTTTTAAATTGAAATGTAAAAGTATTACATTTACCCTTATAAGTATTACATTTGCCTTTGTAAGTAACAAAATTTTTATTCCTGGTTAGTATTACATTTGAGCATATAAGTATTACATCTGTGCATATAAGTGTTACATTTGCATACTAGTCCAACCCGACCCGACCCGTCTCATGGTGAGACGGTCTCACACAAATTTTTGCCTGAAAATATTTTTTGTACTTTCAAATTTTAATCTCAACTTTTATTTACCTTCACAAATTTTTGATGTTGACATTTTTTATAGACCTATCATAATTCATTATCACAACAGAAAATATAAGTGAGGGAGTAGAAATAGGGAGTCTATGAAGTATAACTTACCAAGGAATGCCACGTAGCCCCTAGGACAATGAATCGAATTGAATAATGTCAAATAATAAGTTTGGGACGGATATGAAATATGATCGAGTATTATTCATTCGAGTGGTTTTAAATAATGTATGCATTTAAAACCACAACATACAACACATCTGCTCATTTAATCATTTTTTAAATGTATGCATTTAAAAATGATTAAATGAGCAGACGTGTTGTATGTTGCATTCTTGCCTTAGTGTTGAAATTATTAATTAAAAATGACATTTGAAGTGGATAATAAGTGTATAAGGATAAATCATCACATGTTCTAATAATTTTGTTACTGACAAAAAAAATTACGATCGGACGCAGTGATTAATCTCTTCGCCGGATTGTAAGTTGCTCCATACTCAAAGACAATGATCAAACCCTTGACCTGATTAAGGGTAAATGAGTCTTTTTCACTCAATCACACCCTTCATATTAAAATTACAGAGTATGATATACTTTTATCATGACAAAAGGAAACAAAAAATAAGAATACACTAAGTGTACTTAAGGAATACAAACGAATTTGTAATAAAGGTGTGGAGTTTGTACATCAAAGGTCTTTGACTTATAACATGCTGTAACTTCAATGAGGTACAATAATTCAAGTCGCCGACGATGTTGTTCACAATGGTACATATATTTAGTGAAATATTTATTCCCATGGAAAATGGTAAGTAGTGTAAGTAAAATTGTTACTACGTATTCGAATTTTATTGGAGAAAAAAAGGGAAATGAATTTAAAAATATGAATCACTTTTATCTGAATCAATTAGAACCTGTCATGTCAACAAAGAATAAGAGTAGCTCACATGGACATCTCAACTGGTCACAGGGGTGAAGTTTGAGAGCAAATACCAGATATCGAGTCTCACCAACCCTAATGAGGGGCTCATTGTATACACTCTCACATGTGGTTCGATGAAATAATAATCATTAATCTAAAAAATATATAATATTCGAATGTACAAAGAGATATATACCAAGTAGAGTCCTGAAATAAATACTATACTAATAATTGGCGAAGGAATTTTATTTATTTATTCTTTTAAGTGTTTTGCATTCACATGGCATGACTTGTTGATATATATATGGAAAAGATTTACATGGTAGAGTTTGTGACGGATTAGTGTTTAACTCATTTACTTGATGCTTGTCAACTAATTTAATAGGTTCATGTACATCGAGAAAATAAAGGAATGGGGCAACAACAAAATAAAGAAATGGGATAACTAACTCTAGTTCAGTTGATTTGATAACATTAGTTTTCTTAGTTTGAATTGGTCTATTAATTTTTTTTTTAAATTTGAGTCGATCAATTGTGGACAATTTGTAAATATCTTCTTATATCTTTTATTGACTAAAATCAGAAGGTAGACTTACGTCCACTCACCTAATATGCAAACCGAGAGTATCAAGTTTTTAGAATATACATTGGCCATGTATGGTAAACAACTTGTGTTGGTGCGTGGTTAGTAACTAGCTTTTCTTTAGAAACACTAAAATTGAAAGTATTGCTTTGGGTAGTGCTTTCAATAATTAGTGTTTTAGTTTTAAAAAAAGGGTTCAACTACATGGACTTATAGTTTTTATTCTTTTATTTTTATTCTTGATGTGTCAAACAATGATAAGTTATATTAATCATGTCCAAAACATCCTTTTATATTTAAAATAAATTTAATTTCTTTAATAAAATTAAAATAATTTATCTATAAGGTATGAATAAGACCAGATATTGTATGTTCTCTTCTAATTTAACCAGAGATCTCTAGTTCAAGTTTTTTAAGAATGTTACCTTAATATTTATGTGAAAGTACATTGATAAGGTATTACCGACATGAATCTTAAGAATACAATTACGCACCATATCATCATCCATGTTCATGAATGAATTCAAATAGTAGATTCAGATTCAATTTTCACTATTTTTACCCGAATTTTAATCTATCCCCAAAAGTTCAGCGATCTATCATATCGTACCTGCGTGATCAAAGCCTCAGAGGTAGCAATGTAGGTCCAAACAAGTGAACAACAGACACATCTAAACAAGGAAAATTCTGTGTAATCTCACTTTATACTCCCAACTTTTATTTCTACACACAAAATCTTGATGTAGACATTTGTATTGTGACTCCATAAAAAAAATAGCTTATCAGAACCGACCACATCGAAAAATAAAATTAAGAGAGTAAGATTTGAGAGTACATGTAGTAAAACTCTCTAAACAATGGAGATTCAGGCGGACATAAACAAAAACAAAAATAAATACAAAAAACATAGTGTACTCTTAGAGAATTGAATGATTATTCATTATTGTACTCTTATAATCCCCCTTCTAGCTCAACTGCCTCCACCCCTAATAATTCTTGCTCAACACCTGGCAACTTCCCCAATACTTCGAACAAAAATAAGTGTTGACTTTTACGTCAAAAATTATAGTTAGTAGTGAATGTGCATCATAATTTACTCGAGCTTTTCTCGTCTTATAGAAAAGCATCACAGATTTTAAAAATACAATACTTTTATAAAAAATGTAACACTACAATCGATAAATTAACGATTCATGTAAAACCACGATTTCACATAAAATTTTACTTAGGCCGAGAGTAATATTACCTAAATGAAAAAGGTTAATTATATGGTTGATATGAAGTTTTCATTCCATGTGGGTGAGGTATATTTTGCCACGGGTAAAACGGACACGTGTCTACATCCCAGTGGGGACTGGGTATAATCGTCCAAACAACATTTAGAGCCTAGGGTGATATGGTTCAGTTTTTCTATCTATAAAATGCTGCATGTACGCGTGGCTGTGATCTGAAAAAAGCACAACAAATCAAACTAACAGTGCAATACAAGACAACATCAAGAGCATTGTACTACCAAAAATGGCTTCCAGGCCCGGCATCCTCACGGAATGGCCATGGACATGGCTGGGGAGCTTCAAGGTATTCATCATTTTCTACTTTATTCATTGAAAAAGGATAAAAGATTCAGTCTTTATCACATTAGAAGAATTTTGCAATGTACATTGCGTCGATCTGTGTGTAACATGTTGTTGACCACTGTATATATAGTAGTACTATATCCTTAATATGTGTTTACTACAAGGATAATTTTTGGTAGTATTTGTTTTTTTTTGGGGATTTTGTTTTTAGTTTCTTGATTAAAGGAAAGGAAATCATTCTTGGAGTGCATCATGTAGGGCATGTTGTTGTTCGGGTTTCTGGTTCTCAGTCTAGTTCGGGAGTTTGGAGGTCGTCTCCTTCTCCATGTATTTGGCGTATATGTTTATTCATGGGGTTAAGTGAGGGCGACTCTAGTCGAGTTAGTTGGCCAGTGACTTGGTAACTACAAGGTTTCAAGTACGATTCACGGGATGGGAGCTGTCATTGGCCTTCTTGGTTTGAATAGGCCAACTATGGTAACCTATACTGGTTTATCTGGTTCTTTGATGACTGGGATCACAAAGCAGGTTTCACCTAGATACCCAAAGGTGTCATTGGCCTTCTTGATTTGATTAGGTCAACTATGGTAACCTATATTGGTTTATCTGATTCTTTGCTGACTGGTGTCACAAAGCAGGTTTCACCTCAAATGCACCTTTGGGTAGTGGCACCTAAATCAAAGAATGGGGGTTAAGAAAATGAGGAATGAACAACATTATTCTTGAAAGGAATTGTATATGAAGTGCTTTACTTTACCAGCACAAAACATTTAGTTTATTGGAAAATGTAGTTGCCAAGTTGCAGATGTGTTATCATGATCATTTAGTTGATTGGGAAAGTTTTCACACCTTTGTGGAGCTATGAATCAATATTTAATATCTGTGGCAGTTAAAGCAGAGACAGGGTTCTGAAGCAAGAAGTGATAACAATGTTTTGTATGTTTTGTTGCAGTATGTGGTGTTGGCTCCTTTTGTGGCTCATTCAACATACAAATACCTGACAGAACCCCCAAATGTGAGGGATCCTAACATCCTGCTGATTTTCCCCTTCTTGCTGCTAAGAATGCTCCATAACCAGCTATGGATTTCGCTCTCGCGCTACCGAACAGCCAAAGGGGACAACAGAATTGTTGATAAAGGCATTGAGTTTGAGCAAGTTGACAGAGAAAGAAACTGGTAATTAATTAAGCTTCTCTGATCTGTCATTCTCTAAATTCTTGATTCTTGAACATATATATATGTGTGTTTTGCTTGCAGGGATGATCAGATCATTCTAAATGGTCTATTGTTCTACTGGGGTTACTATAAGTTACCCATGACTCATCATATGCCAATTTGGAGGACTGATGGGATTATACTTACTGCTTTGGTTCATATTGGCCCTGTGGAGTTCCTCTACTATTGGCTCCACAGAGCCCTCCACCACCACTTCCTCTACTCCCGCTACCACTCCCACCATCATTCCTCCATCGTCACCGAGCCCATCACATGTAAGTCATTTCACCCAGAACGCACCTTCTGTGAGTTTTCCCGTAAATCAAAGTAACTGTTACTCGTTCCCAGTCTGAGTCTAATTTTTAGGAAAATGTGTATAACAGCAAGTTTAATTTGTTAGGTGTTACATATGTCCTTAGAATCTATAATGACAGGCAAAATCTGCACTACCATTTTACTATCAACATAAATGCAACAGTGACTAAAGATCATATCAGATTCTTTTCAAGTACAAAACTTTACAGCTAAAATCTCCAAATAAATGATATGAAAATTGGGCACTCTGCAATTAAATTCTGCCAGTTGGTAGATGGGGGATGTGGCATAATGTGCAGCTTCAATTTATAAAGATTTTGTTCTCCAATAAAGCCTCTTACCCACCTGTTAAAAGGTCTCAATCACCCTCTTGAAATTAAGCCTGTTACATGGTAGATAGGCAATAAATTCTTTCTTAGCTTGCATTTTGGTGCAAGCTAAGAAAAGGGTCATTACTATTTTCGTCGTCGTTTTAGGTGAAATGAAATGTTTGGTGAGCATTAAAATGGAATTGCTAGGAAAGTACAGATTTACAGAAAACATTATTATGAGCTCCATAATTGATATTTTGATAATGAGCTAATTAAGACTTAATGAGCTAAACAAAACATTTTTGTTGGTTTTGCAGCTGTGATCCATCCATTTGCAGAACACATTGCATATTTTGTGCTCTTTGCAATCCCTCTGCTCACAACCGTTTTCACCGGGACTGCTTCAGTCGCGTCGTTTAGTTTTTACATCTTGTACATTGATGTCATGAACAACATGGGGCATTGCAACTTTGAGCTAATCCCCAGCTGGCTGTTTTCCATCTTTCCACCTCTCAAGTACATGATGTATACACCTTCGTAAGTTGTCTCACTTCCCATGTTACACCACACTTAGCTTTCCCTGTTATAATGCTGTTTAGGTATCTGTCTGAGGAATTGCCTTTACAGCTAGCTAGCATGTGTGTAGTAATGGCACTATGACATAGTGTGACTATGAGCAACAAAATTCAGGTAAAAAGAATTTAAGAAGTGCCCTCGGGTGGTTCCCGGGAGCTAACTTGCACCCGAGGACACAATATCAAATTCTGACAGCTACAGTGTGGGAGTTTCACCTTTTAACACTAGATACTGTTCCTCTTACCTAAATAACTGTTGAGTTATCCTGATTTAACTTATCTATAGTTCTTGTAGGATTGTGGTGTGGAGGCGAGAGATTTTGTGTTTTTTACTTGAGGGAATTTAAAAAGGGAAAAAAGGTGAATTTAAGGCACTTCAATTCCATTGCATAAACTAGCTGAATCTATCCTCATCTAGTACAATTTTATTACCCAGGGTAGCTGAATCTACCCTCAACTACTACATGCTAATTAATTTAATGCTTCCTCCTAGGAAAACAAATAATTTGTCTTATCACCTACTTTTCATACCAAGTCATCAAACTTTGATATTTCTCATTTAAAGGATGGGACACTTCATAACCCATAACATATACATGAACACAGAAAATGACAGGCAATAAAGTTCATGCAACATAGTCTAATTTTATTTGAGGAAGGAAATGAAAATTAAAGCTAAGAAAGAAAATTGTGACCACTTTTTTTGGGGTCAATTAGAGCATGTCCCATCGGTGGTGGGGAGTAAAAACTTTAAAGAATCATTCCAAATCTCCCTAACCACCTGCCTCTTCCAAACCAAAACCCAAAAAAGTTCATTGGTTGCCTTTTCAAGTCCTGAAAGAGCAAGCTTGAGCCACGAACAAGGAAAATCTGTAGCCACTATCTGATGGTGTGCATTGGATAAACACCGCTTTGTGACCCTAACCAGCAAATGGTCACAAAAAGATAAACCAGCCTAGGATAGGTTGTTCATAACTGACTAGCTCAAACCAAGAAGGTCAATAACTCCGCCTGTGACCCTAACCAGTAAAGGGTCACAAAAAGGTAAACCAGCCTAGGATAGGTTGTTCATCACTAACCAGCTCAAATCAAGAAGGTCAAATGTTAGAAGTTGAACTTGTAATCTATTTCAAGAACTGAAAACCAACTAACTTTAAACTTGATGAAACAGGTACCATTCTCTGCACCACACTCAATTCAGAACAAACTATGCACTCTTCATGCCATTCTATGATTACATCTACAACACCATGGACATGTCATCAGACACACTGTACCAGAAATCACTGCAGAGAGAGGCTGATTCTCCTGATGTAGTGCATCTAACCCACCTCATTTCCCCAGAGTCCATCTACCATCTCAGGATAGGCTTTGCATCTTTGGCCTCAAACCCTCAGTCCTCCAAGTGGTACTTATGGCTAATGTGGCCTGTCACAGTTTGGTCTATGATGATCACTTGGATTTATGGCCACACCTTTGTTGTTGAGAGAAATGTATTCAAGAATCTCAAGTTACAAACTTGGGCTATCCCCAAGTATCGAGTTCAAGTAAGAAACAATCTTGAGTTGTTTATCGTACCATTATATTATTTAGTACTCATCTGTTGATCGACACTGATACATTTTGCATCCCGTGAGTGTTGACCGACATTGTAGACTTTCCCCTGCTTCATATATCTTACTACCAATTGCAATTTTGCAGTACTTCATGCAATGGCAAAAAGAGGCAATCAACAAATTGATTGAGGAAGCCATATTAGAAGCTGAGGAGAAAGGTGTCAAGGTCTTGAGCCTTGGGCTATTGAATCAGGCAAGTTTCAAAGAATTCCTTGACCTTATAACCTGCATGTGATAAAACCCAATTTGTGTTGGATAAAATGTTTAAAATCTATGAGGGCAATAACTCGGTGCATCAAGATTGAAACTTGATCTGATTCCAACCAAGCTGGTTAGGCTGTTGGCTTAAAATTTTAAGTTCAACTCCCAAACTCATTGACTTTTTTGGTCTGAACCAGTCAGCTATGAGCGATCTAAACTGGTTTACCTTTACTTGCAGGAGGAGTTGAATATGAACAGTGAGCTTTTCATAAGAAAGAACCCACAGCTAAAAGTGAAGGTGGTGGATGGAAGTAGTCTAGCAGTTGCAGTGGTCCTAAACTCCATTCCTAAAGGAACAACTCAAGTTGTGCTTAGAGGCAACCTGTCTAAGGTTGCCTGTTCTATTGCCCTTGCATTATGCCAACAAGGAACCCAGGTATCCTTAGAATCTAACATGTGAAAATGTTTACTGGACACAATTCAACCCCACAGTACAGTAATTTCTACTTTTTTTTTTCTCTGGTTTTAGGTTGCTGTATTGGGTGAGGATGAGTATAAGAGGCTCAAGGCAAGGCTTAACCCAGAGGCAGCTACTAACTTGGTCCTTGCAAAATCTTATTCTGCAAAGGTTGTAGTGGAATTCGAACTTAAAACTTTTTATCTGCTTGAAAATAATTGAGTAATTAATAAAGGTTTCTTGATCATGGAATATAACTATATGTTGAAAAACCCCTTTTTGCAGACATGGCTAGTTGGGGATGGACTGAGTGCAGATGATCAGATGAAAGCGCCTAAAGGAACATTCTTCATTCCCTTCTCTCAGTTCCCTCCAAAGAAAGTGCGCAAAGATTGTCTCTACTTCAACACACCTGCCATGATTGTGCCTAAACACCTTGAGAACTTGGACTCTTGTGAGGTTAGTTAGACATGAATACACTTCGACTGCATTTGCTTCAATTCTCCAGTTTTCCATTCTTCACTAGAAGGCATTTTCTGTTTTTGTTTCTCCACAAAAATATACAATTTCTCCTGTTAGTTAACGCACCATTCACTTCCCACAATTTCAACTTCTAAAGTCTATTAGAAATGAATACACTTTCACAGCATTTACTTCAATTCCCCAGTTTTCTGTTCTCCACTCAAACGCATTTTCTGTTTTCGTTTCTCCACAAAAATATAAAATTTCTCCCATTAATAAACGCACCCACTCCCCACCACTTCAACTTTTGAAGTCTATTCCCACAAGTTGGAGGACTTCAATTCTCCAATTTTCCGTTCTCCACTCAAATGCATATTTTTTCCGTTTCTCCACAAAATTATACAATTTCTCCTGTTAGTTAACACACCATTCACTTCCCACAATTTCAACTTCTAAAGCCTATTATAATATTCCCACAAGCCTAGATGTTAGAAATGAATACACTTTGACTGCATTTACTTCAATTCCCCAGTTTTCCTTTCTCCACTCAAACGCATTTTCTGTTTCTGATTCTCCACAAGAATATAGAATTTCTCCTGTTAGTAAACCCACCCACTCCCCACAACTTCAAGTCTTCAACTTCTGAAGTCTATTCCCACAAGTTAGAGGACTTCAATTCTCCAGTTTTCCATTCTCCACTCAAACGCATATCTTTCCCGTTTCTCCACAAAAATATACAATTTCTCCCGTTAATAAACGCACCCTTCACTTCCCACAACTCCAGAAGCCTGGAGGTTAACTATATATCAGGCAAGAACTGATAGAACCATATATTTCCTTGGTTGATATGACAGAATTGGCTGCCAAGAAGAGTGATGAGTGCATGGAGAGTTGCAGGGATTTTGCATGCTGTGGAGGGCTGGAATGTGCACGAGTGTGGGAATGACATGTTTGACATTGGCAAAATCTGGCAAGCTAGTCTTCACCATGGCTTTCGCCCCTTCACACTGCCTGCAGCTACTGAGCCAAAGACCTAGCTAGCTAATTAGTATTATTAAATCCTGTTATAACAACAGCTAGCAATATATATAATTATATATTAAGTACTTATATCTATATAGATTAATATTAGTAGTGTGGGTCTTTGTAATGACATGAAACAATATATATGCTGTGTGTTTTTGTATTCAGAATGGTTTGCAAAAGAGATGAACCTACCTTATTAGTTATTATCAAATGGTTGTCTTCACTTTTGCATGGCACTGCATAAAATGAATAGTGCAATTGAGTCTCCTATGTGAAAAAAGTTCCATTTAAATTATTTAAACTGGTTAAAATGTTTAATTAAGTCCAAAAATGTCTGTTTGGCATGCTGGTGCTCTGTAATATATGTTGACACATGTCTCTTTTTTTTTTTTTTTAAATTTTTAATTTTTAATATTTTTTGTAATTCATTATATAGACTTGGCAATTTTCAATTATTGATGATAGCATTGGCTATATGTTGATGTACAGCTTTTAACACAGGCAAAATATTAACCGGTTCTATGTTTAACTTTCAAAAAGAGCTATCTATTGTCTTTTTGGATTTGAGTTGATCAGTTATAGACGACTTATACTGAAATTAAAAAGAATATGAGTTTCATTTCAAATGCACATTCGGATAATAGCCCGTGATTAAAGTCTTCTCTCTAATAGTGTCCAAATATGTAACATAGGCCTAAAATAGCATAATGTTGTCGTTTATGGTTCATTGGACGTACCGTTTGCAGATAATAGCATAGGTTTTGAAACACGTAGCTATCGGATCATTCAATTCGTACCACTTCAACCAAGGCCATTAATGCATGTGAGTTGGTTCCAACCATAATCTGCTTCCTTTTCTGTGGAATGAGCAATAACCACACCATATTTCAGCAAAAATCGAAATATCACGAGTTTGATTATTGCTAACGTATTCTTAGTTGACCCTGCCACATATAGTCTTCATGATACAGTTAATTTTTCATGTGTGATTTACTGATAACTCCATTTCTAAATGCCTTTTTACCCCACTTCCCGTTTATTTTTATAGTAAAATATTGTTACTTGAGTGGAATTTATTACTTGGTTGTGTGTTTTTGTGGTTATAGGCGAAACTCTTCACAACAAGTGGTAAAGGAAGCATTTTGGAAAGCTTTGGATCAATTTTGGTAGCTTAGGATCTCACTCAAGGAGGAAGGAAAGCAGCGGAGCGCAAAATGGAGCAGGAAAAATTACTGAAAAATGAAATGGGTAGTGACACGGCCGTGTCACCACCCGTTTTAGTCTGCCCTAAAACTGATAACCAAAATGGGTACTGACATGGCCGTGTCACTACCCATTTTGGTCTGTGCTGTTCTGTATAAGTGCGTTTTTTTGCTGCATTTTTGGGGATAGCGAACCCTAGCTAGCTTAGACTCTCTCTCTAATATTTCCTTTAGCCATTTTTAGCTTAGAATAGCTTAGATTGACATTGGAGAACACTTTGCAACCATCTTTTGGTGGTTTTGGAAGGGATTCCAACAACATCTCCCATCTTTATTAGTAAAATCTCTTATTTCCTCTTCTTCAAGTGTTTTTACTTTTATTGTAGATTTATGTTTTCCTTGTTGAATCTAGCTATGTTTGCCTTAAATATGAGTGAGTAGTCTTTCATATGGGTTAGATTTGGTGTTTATTGCTCTTATTGATGCTTGTTAGATGATTATTGCATAAAGGGGATGAACACCCATTTAGGGTTCTTGAGTTTGAGTTGGATTTTGATTTTATCTTTCAATGATTAGTTGCGCAATGATTGTTGTTTGTCTTTGGAAAGTCTTCCATCACAATGGGAATTGGATGGTAGACTTGAGCCAACCCAATCTCAAACCCATTTTCTCTTCTATGGAAATAGGGGTAGATTTGGAGCTTAAATAGCTTTTGTTCTTCAAGAACTTAGGTTGATACACCATGGAAATGGGGCAACCTTTGTTCTAATCCTTGTGGGAACTTGGATTCCTTAGTGCTAGCTTCAAGAACATAAGGGTTAATGTTCATCCCCCAACTCAAGTGTTAATGCATCAATAGAGTAATACACCTAATCTAACCCATTCTTTCCAATAGATTTTAATCCTAGTTTAATCTAGTTTTTCCTTTATATCTTTATTTCCAAAATTACCTCTTAGTTGTTAATATTTAATCCTTCATATGGTTGCTTGGATCCTTATGGGTTTCAAGACTTTAGTGGCTAGATTATAGGTAATTAATCCGTACGTGCCATAAACTCCAATCCTCGTGGTTCGACTTTACACCCATTTTCACACTCCCGCTCACATTGCATCATTTACAAACTAATACATAAAAGCGATGTTTATCCCGTACATACCCAGTCAATGATCATAGGTTTTCTTAATCATTTAAAAGAAAATAAAAGTAACAATGTACTTTTTAACCCCCAATGGTAATAAAAAAAAAATTACATACACTACGAAAATATGAATCATCTTTAGATTTTCTTGCAAACCCCATTGACAATAATTAATTTTTGACCATTCAAATACAAAAATTATATTCTACGCACTTAGCCGTTTATTTTATGACAATATTAATTTTAAAAAAATTTCTTTTACTAGTGGCTAGAATACTATAAACAATAATTAAATAAACTTAGAGTTTATATTAAAGTACTCTTGTAAGAGTAGTAATATTTTGTGTATGTATTATTTATACACAATCGTCATACATGATGTGTAGTGATGTGACAATAATTAATTTGTTAGTTGGCCAGCTAACTTTATTACCTATTCAAAGAAAACGGCATTATATATGTGCCTTCGAATCAATAATCAAGTTACATATCTTTTAATTAAGTTTTTTTTTTTAAATTAAAGTTTGATCTATAAGTTTAAACTCTAAAACTTATTAAAGATTTATCACTGATTTTTTTTTTTTTAATTCTGGAGATTAGTGAATAAGGTAAATCATAAAATGTGTATCAACTTACCTATTCAAGTACTCGTCTGCATGTTGTAGTACCTAATTATACTTAACATGCATCTTTTTAAAATTTGATTCATTATCAAAATTTAAAAAGCTAATTAACTATTTTTAGTTATAAACCTATGAAATTCATCTCTTCAACGAACAAAATTAGAATTTAGAATTTGTTTAAACCTGAGTTAAATCATTAGTAGACCTTATTCAAAATATTCCCTCAAAATAACTACTCACAATCCATTTTCATTCAAATATTTTAACAATAAAGATTTTAGAAGGGTTGAGTTTGAAAGCTATTTTGTTGATCACCATTTTAAAAATTAGGCATAGTAGGAACAAAATGCCTATGTTGGCAATTTTACCTTTTTGTCACAAGTTAAACTTAATTTCTTTTTCCACTATTAATTTTTTTAATTAATCTCATTCAACCCAAAGTTAAACTTAACGCCCAAGTTATCATCTCCAATTGAATGTTAATCATAAAAAAAAGTAGATAATGCTAATATAATGTGATCGAACTCCACGTTATAGCTGCTAATTTTTAATGATTAAATTAATTTTTACGTTACATTATTATATACTCCGTAATTCAAAACTCTATCAGCATTAATGACCAATTCAACATATAATAATAAACACAAATAAACAAATGCTTAATGTCACTACTGCATGCTTCCCCGAGACTTAGCTTAGTGGTTCATTGTCTGACTTGATGTCACGACTGAATGTGACAATGTGAGGATTCAAATTCCACCAGAAACATAAATGGGAACAAGCTTAAGGCCCTGGATGATGAAAGGCTTAAATTAGACGTTATGCGCATATGACGACTAGAGACTGTGTTCGACTTATGATTTACCTCAGCAAATGCTTCACAATTAGGATTAATATCAACAGTATTTAATCCCCAATATAGCATATGTTGTTGTAGCATGAACATACAATGAAGTATAACAACCGTATTTGTGTGTGTCTATATGTTTCTCTGTCTTGGAGGTGAAGACTAGAAGAAGAGAAAGCGAGAAGAACACAAAGGTGGGTGATGATGAAAAACCTAAAAATATGTTCTCTCGATTGTTAAAGCAAAGCGGTACTCGCATCACTTCTTGCATCTGTTGCTCAGTAATCGAGGACTCACCAAACTCCGACACCAAAGAAGAAGTTCATAATTCTCCACCATTTGGGTTGCCCTTCACATAAATTAACTTATTTTATCCACTTTTCTTTTATTCAATTTATTTTAATTTGATTTCTTCTTGTGTTTGTAAATTAAGGGTGTGTTTGGAAAGCAAGAAAACGACTTATGAAAATTGTTTTTTTTTTTTAGAAAATGACTCATTTTTTAGAAAACATTTTCATTTCCCATGTTTGGTTGCATTCAAGAAAACCGTTTTGGTGTGTTTGGTTCGTTTTCTGAAAATGAGCATAATTATTTATAATTTTAAATATTAAAAATATACAATGGTGGGGTGGTGGTAGTAGTGGTGGGTGGCTGGGTGGTGATGGGGTGGCAGGGGTGATGGGGTGGTGATTGGGGTGGAGGTGGCGAGGGTGATTGGCTACTCAACTACTGCAAACCGAAAATGACTTCCCAAAAAAGATGGGAAGTTATTTTTCAAAAAATCCCCTCTATTTTCTATTGACCACACCTCTATTTTTTATTGATTTTCATTTCACCCTCTAGCTAAACACTGAAAACCTCGAAAATGATTTGCAGAAATTATTTTTTTGAGTATCTAAACGCACCCTAAATTATGCACGGTAATAGTGTATAGCTTTTTATTTTTGATTTGGATTGAATCTTCTGTAAAAACGAGAATAATCAAATTTTATCGTTGTCTATAATTTATTATCCAGGTCAGAAATCAATTGAGCTGCTCGTTAATGATGCCAAACCTGAAAAGCTGTAATGTTGTTAATGGTGCCAAACAAGCAAGCAAGGACTTCAAGCTCTAGTGAATGTAATGTTGGCAACCCTAGCTTTGTAGCTGGTAATAGTGTACATACAATAAATAAGTGTTGGTGTTATATCACTTCATATTTGTAGTGTTGTATTTCTTTTTTCAGAAAAAAAAAAAAAAAACATAATTTTACACTAAATAGAGTTCTCCATCCCTTGTTCTTTGATTTTCTATATGCATTTGATGAGGGATAAAAAGTATTGATATATAGTGAACGCGCAAGTTATTCTCTTTTAACATACTAGTTAATTCATCAATCACTTATACCATGACCCATGGTGTTTCTTGATTTCATCTAGAAAAATGAGGCAAATTATACTATGGTCCGTTTCACGATAAGACAATCTCACATCAAACTTTTCACATTTCAAATTGTACCAAATGCTTTTAAAATCAATTAATCACAAACTTTACAATTTTCAATTTGTAACCATCAAGGAATAATTCTATTTTTAATTTTCATCTAACTTTTTTAATGAAGTGTTACAAATGGAAAATAAAAGTACTTGGTACACAAAAATTTGTTCCGCTGTCAAGCTACTTCAGACAATTTGATCATGTATTCATTTCCCTGGCCCAATAAACCAGACAAAAACTTTGTTCAATTTAATGTTGAAAATATGAACAGCTCAACATGACGAAGCTTCAGCTGGCCCAAGTTGCAATTTCCCAAAAAAAACCAAGCCAATATTCTCAATCTACGCTAAAAATAATAGTGATCAAATAACAGCAAATTATACCATGGACTATGATCTATCTTGCATTGTAGATCTTGATTTAAAAATAACCTTTAGATTATGTGTCTATAGTTGACATATATTGTATATGCAGTTAACAATTTCTATATATGTAACTATCATATTATGTCTCGGCAATTATAAGTTATTTGTTTAGATATACAAAAACTGTTAACTGTAGGTACAAAATGTGCTAACTGAAAGTATAAAATTTTTGTATCAGAGTTCACAATACAATATGAACTCTGATCCATGATATAACAATTGTCAAATAAGTCATTCAACTATATGATAATACACTTTGTTTATTTGATATAAAAAAAGTGTGTAAATAAATTCCTAGATTAATTAATTTTGCGTGGTCCATCTAATTTGCTAGCAAAAACTTTTACTACCAAGTTACTAAGCGCCACATGAAATTTTTTAAAAAATATATCGGTCTTTGTCTTAACATGGAGATAAAGAATATTTCTTCGTCTCCGGCCTTGACACAAAGAAAGGTTCATCTCCATACTAGAGACTAAGAGGGGAGGGGTGTTATTTATTTATTTATTTAAAATTATTAAAATATTTTTTATTTAGTTATTAAAATATATTTAAAAATTAATATTTGTAATAGTAAAATTGGACAAGTTCCACAAAATTGATTAATAAAGTATTCAATTACATTATTGCTTACATATTTAAAGCATTATTCAACACTAAAATTCTTTCTAGGAAAAGAATTAATGTATGGGTGCTCATCACCACCTACCATGCCATCAATTTTTCCTTATTAGTTTGGGAAGAAAAATTTCCTTATTATTCTCTCATTTAATTAAGGGACTGAGAGACAGGACCACTTCTAAAACATGCATTCACATGAATCACACACAAGTGCCAGATTCAATGCAATATAATCTATCTAGCTTCTTGCCCACTCATGTATAGAAAAAACAAGAAAAAAATAAATTTATTTAACAAAAAAATTCATTGGTTTATTTTGACTTTAATTTTATAATTTTGTCAAATTTAACCTCATTTTATATAATTCACCTCATTGCTACTAACTATATAGGTAAATTTTTAAATTTTAAATGACATTTTTATAAGGAAAATGGTCAAATAGACCCCTAATCTTTACACCAAAAGTCAATTAGGCACATGAACTTTAAAAAAGTACAATTAAACCCTCAAACATGTTATTTTTGTGCAACTAAATCCATCAATCGCTAACAAATTTGTTGCCTTATGGAGAAGGAGACCTTTAACAAGTGGAACAAATAGTGTAATTGAGCCACCTAACTAAAAAAAAAAAAACAAACAAACAAAACAAACAAACAAACAAACAAACTATCTAAACCCATTAAACCAACAAAAATAAATATTTGCAATTAGGGAAAATTGCATTTTTCGTCCCTAAGTTATAGGGTAATTGTAGAATTCGTCCCTAAGTTATGGTAATACTCACTTTTCGTCCCTAAGTTCTCGTTAACGTTGCACTTTTCGGCCCTGGGTTATTCAAATTGCAAATTCCGTCCCTAAGTTATCATTGTGTTGCACTTTTCATCCTTAAAAGTTCGATTAAAAAATTTTTAAACGAAAATTTACCGAAGTTTGCACACTTATGTTAGGGACAAAAAGTGCAATGCAATGATAACTTAGGGACGAAATTTGCAATTTGAATAACCCAGGGACGAAAAGTGCAATGTTAACGAGAACTTAGGGACGAAAAGTGAGTATTGCCATAACTTAGGGACGAATTCTACAATTACCCTATAACTTAGGGACGAAAAATGCAATTTTCCCTTGCAATTAGTCCCATGGTAACCTGTTTAATTAGTAGGTTATTGCTGATTTGGCAAACATGTGGATGGATTTCTTGTAGTAACGTGGATCCTAGGTGTAAAATTATTGTTGTTGTCCTTGCTTTTGTGATTTTGGAAAAGGTTAATAAAAATATTTCAAGATTTAAGAAGATGATTTTTACTCCTCTATGTTGTTAAAAGTTTTATGGAATAAAGTAGTTGTTCATCTTTTTGTTTAGTCTGTGTAATAAGTTGTTAGAGTCTGAACTAGGGTCTCAAACAGTCGGATCTAGTTCATCTCCCTTTCATGAAGACTAAAGCTAAGGTTGAACTAGTTGAGAAGATGTTCAAGCAGAAGGTCCAAGTTAGTCACAACCGTTAAGAACTTTACCAAAGTTAACAATTTAAAGGTTGCTATAACTATTCCTTGAAAAAGAAATCCCGAAATTCACTCAGAGAAAATTTGTTACTCTTCAAGACATCATTCAAGATTTAACTAGATAACTTGATTCTTTCATTGAGCTAATTAGAATCATCATCAAGTCAATTCACAAACTACTTGAAGTTTCATGGGCTACAGATCGAATCCCTTGATTATTGACCGAAGTCAGACCAGCTGCAATTGAGGGGGAGCCTCAATTGTGAAGATCGAGAGATCACAAGCCAATTCTTCATTGAAGGAGTCCATCCGCGTTCTAGCTAAGTGTTTAGCTCAATTCGATTGAATCCTTCTTGTACCTCTTGATGATTTGAAAAATCGTCTTTTTAAAGTAATGGAGAATTGAATAGTCTTTTTAAGGGATGTCCCCCAGTCACGGCTGTCGCGGTCCACATCTGGACCATTGAATCAAAAGCGTGCATAAATGCCTTCATCTCAGAGGTTAGATGAATGCGATGATGGTTGCCTTCATCCTCAAGCTGACTAAGGTGATTGACTTTTGTCCCAAAATTAATGTTGATAAAGGCCTACGTTAATTAATGCATTCGATCGATCTATCGCATGCAGGTTGGTTCATGTTTTGTTTTTAGCTAGCTTCATGTCTCTCATTTCAAAGTCTTAAGCTATAGTTAATGCATTCACCAGTCAGTTGCTCTTTCATTTTCCAAATGTACTTTTACACGTTATAATGCATAGAAATTTGGAAAGAGTAGTGTTACCCTATTTTAGAAAGTGTGCTCCAGGATTAATGACGGGTCAAATCAAAATAAAAACATAATACGAATGAGATGTAATAGTACTTTTGACAAAAATGTAGTAGTACGTACTTTTAAATTTAAATGTAATATTTATGAGTTGAACGATTAATTATAAGAAAATTTATGATACTAATTAAAAATAAATTGATACAATATCATTAATATTAGGTACAATTATACATGTGATGGGCGGAGAGTGGTAAAGACCAAGTCTAGTACCTGGTAGCTGTGCAATTCTTAGGAGGTGGTCAGTAAAAGGACTTAAAAGGCCAAGTCCAGCACTCAACGTCTAAAAACTGTGTGACAGTATAAGCGTCTCTGCTACTAGTTATAGCTTTTGGCGTAATTAAGTACGTGGTAAGCGCTTGATCCTAACAACATGCATATTATTATTATTTTTTAAAAATTTGTTGTACTGGTTACTATTATCATTGATGTCAATAGTATATATCCGGTACAACTAGGTATATACAATATATATGGTTTTGATGTCCAGTATTAAATATATCATTATTGATCGATATTATAGAAAAATCTTTAACTATGTGATATTTCATAATAATAAAATATATGTACCCATTATATTTGTCGAATTAATAATTGATTGCGGATGGGAATAATGAGATTTAAACTTAAATTTATTATTCCAATGAGATCTATATTTTTTATGATTGAATTGCATGATTGTGTTATGAATTGTTTAAAAGATTCTAGACAGGATTTGTTTGGCAGTTGAGCAACTGGTTAGATTCCAACCTAGCTAGCTAGGAAATAGGAAAATTTCTCCACTCTTGCTCTTGCAAAACCTAGGAAATTGGAAATTATAAGACATGGTTCAAACGAATATATGTTTCAATTTGTCGGGACATTGTTTCTAATTTTGGTCATCCACTTCACTCGAACTATAAGTTTAAGATAAAATAACATACAGAAACTTTAGATGAGTCGTTGGTCCAATAATTAATTAGAAGAGCGTATTCAACCATAACTTATTTAGACTTTTAAAACGATAGATTTAAAAAAAAAAAAATAACTCTCATAAAGTCGTAATAAACTTTTGTAATTAAGGCTCTATAAAAAATTTTATATCAAAAACATTTATAGACTTTTATAAATTTTTTTTGTATTTTAAACAATCTAAAAAAGTCATTATAATTCTAAATTGAATACATCTTTACCAACTTTAATGACTTTGATTCTTATTGATTGTTTATATTATAATTTTAATTTCTTACAAAAATGTTATAATATATCATAAAACTATTCTTCTAGGTCTTCCTCTATATCAACATTCTCAACTTCATTATTTTTATCTATAGTACGGTGAGACATTAAATTGAATATAATATACCTTTACAAATATTTCATAACTTTTATTGATACATTATTTATAATTTTTTTTAAAGAAAAGAAAAGAACTTTTAGTAACAAAATAGTTCAAATTAAATAAAATACTTAAAAAAATATCCTCAGAAGTTATTGTAATAATAATAATAATAATAATAACAACAACAACAACAACAATACGTAGTAATAATCATCCCAATTTTATTTATGTATTTTTAATCATTGGTTAGGTCTGTTTATACAAAAGAAAAATGTAGAGCAGTGTATATGCAGCCATATTATATATATATATATATATATATATATATGCAAGAGCAATTCTTCATATTAATAGTAAGGGTGTGTTTGGAAATTCAAGAGTAATTGTTCATATTAATATATGTAATATAATTTAAATTTTAGGTGTGAAAGTATATGTTAACTCAAGGCACATCAGTATTGCGTAGATCATGGTCCACACAATAAATTTGCCCTTAAAGTAGGGGGCCTATTTTGTTTTACATGCCCCGGGCCTATTTCAAAAGTCTTAAGCTAGTTAATGCATTCACCAGTAGTAAGTAGTTTCACTTTCACTTTCCAAATGTACACGTTATAATGCATAGAAAATTTGAGAGTTGTGTTACCCTATTTCATAAAGTGTGAGTCAAGATTAATGAGACGGGTCAAATTAAAACGAAAACGTAATGCTAATTAAATGTAATAATTTTTAGAAAAAATAATAGTTCTTTTAAACCTAAATGTAATATTTAAGAGTTGAACAATTACTTATAAGAAACATTATGATATTAATCAAAAATAAATTAATTGATTGTTATTTATAAGAAAAAAATGTATGTAATACGATATGAGAAAAAAATGTAATATTTTTTTTTTGAAAGGTATAATATTTTTAAATCGAAGGATGGAAGAGTTACTTAGCATGCCAGTTGCCCGGAGGTATTCAAATTGTAATTTTCTTCCTATTTTTGGATGTACAATGTGGAAGTGGGAGATGCATCTTTGTTTTGTCACGTACTTCTCGTTGAACACATTTCATGCATATGCATGCATGCGTCATAAGAAAGAATGGGACGTAAATTGATTGATGTACATATATAGGAGTTGCAAATTCCATAAATTGGTCACCCAAAAAAAAAAGGGACGCCTAAGATATGATAATAATTGGTCTCTCGATTTTGTAATGTACCAAAGTTGGAATTATATTACATGCATTAACTTCATAGAAAATTTTTGTTAGTGTGAGATGCCGTGATTTGATTGACACCGATGAATCGATGATACACTATTTTTCATTTTTCTAATAATATACTCTGCAAAACATTAGTCTAATGGATGGAAAGTCTCACTTAAAAATTACTTTCAGCCGTATTATGGGGTTTGATTTTGATCACAAACATGGAGAGTTTTGGTTTGGATGGGACTCTTCTTAAGTAAAAGTATACAGTTTGGTGTTGAGTTTCGAGACTAGATTGACTCAATTTACCTTCTCATGCGTCTGAGAGCGGGTGATAGAGCCCAGAATATAATCTAATAAAATCGAAGTTTGATTCTTACCACGAATATTTAAAGTATATCAGATCTAGATTAGACTCTTTATTCGCAGAAGCGTACACTTAAAATCTGGCTTGACCTGGGTTAAAAAAAAAATGTGTCTAGAAGTTTGATTTGTAACCACGATAGTCAAGTGGTACGGTGTTTAGAACATGTTATCTGTCAGTGTTTCCATGAGTATAGAGTGCATAGCTGTGGCTGATCCCTAAAATGGCAAACCATTAAATGAGGGCTGCCTCTTCACTTCCCATTTACACATCATTTTTGGATGGCCTACTACTCACCAGCTCCCACACGTGTCACTTTTCAATTGGTTGAATTTTTTTATTTATTTTTTGTTTTCATCTTAAATTGAGAAAAATGATAAGTAAATTGACTTTAACCCCAGTATAAAACTTTCACAATATTTCTTAATTTTGTTAGAAAAGTAAAAAGAGAAACAAGTAAAAACGATAACCTACATTTTTTTCTTGAATCGGCCAGTGTGTCGTGTAAGCAAAAAAATTAGAGTGTTTTGTGTATTTGATGTGTCCCACACCATATAATAATGAGAATATCAGTTAAATATATAATATTTGAATCAACTATATATTCATGAACTAATTTTTGTTGCATAATTAGAGATTGATTTTGTATCATATGGTATCGTAGCCATATTATTGAGTTGAGTGCACACTAGTGCTTAAAAGGTCAAGTCCAACACCCACATCTAGAAAATGTGCGGCAGTATAAAGAAATAAAGTTACGTCTTTGCTACTAGTTATAGCTTTTGGCGTAAGTACGACGTGGTAAGAACTTGATCCTAACAACATGCATATTATTTTTTAAAAAATAAAATTGGACTGGTTACTATTAGAACTGATGTCAATACTCAATAGTATCCGGTACAACTAGATATACAATATATGGTTTTGTCCAGTACTGAATATATCATTATTAATCGATATTATAGAAAAATCTTTAATTATGTGATATTTCATGATAATAAAATATATGTACCCATTTGTCGAGTTAATAGTTGATTGCGGATGGGAATAATGAGATTTGAACTGAAATTTATTATTCCAATGAGATTTATATTTTTATGATTGAATTGCATGATTGTGTTATGAATTGTTTTCAAGATTCTAAACAGGATTGGTTTGGCAGTAGTTGAGCAACTGGATGGTTAGATTCCAACCTAGCTAGGAAATAGGAAAATTTCTCCACTTTTGCTCTTGCAAAACCTAGGAAATTGGAAATTATAAGACATGGTTCAAACAAATATGTGCTTCAATTTGTCGCGACATTGTTTCTAATTTTGGTCATCCACCTCACTCGAACTATAAGTTTAAGTAAGATTAAAATAATAATAAGATATAGAACCTTTAGCTGAGTTGATCTAACAATTAGTTTGACAAATACAAATACAAGATTTCAACTTTGATTTCCTGTGAGAATTGTCTATTGGTATTCTTAGTTTAAGTCTTTAAGATAGTAAATCCGAGTTGTTTTAATTTATCTCTGTGTGGTTTTTTCCAATTAGGATCACAAGACAGACTTCACATAGAGTGAACATTTATGTAGCGATTGTGAGCTTTTTAATGAATCAAAGATAATAATAACTAAGAATTTTTTATGTTTGTTTATTAGTTAATAAGGAAAACCCTTGGCTACTAATTAACCAAGAGTGGCTACTAATTAACCAAGAGTGCATTAGGTAACGGTACTCCTATGTAATAACTTAGAAATCACGTACATATTGAGGGTGTTTGGTAAATAGCAATTAACTACATTGGGCGAGTAAATTTGACTAATTGATAGCATTAGCTGATTGTAGAAAGATGTTTAGTAAATTAGTTGTTAGCCTACAACTAATTACATGCAAAATGACTTTCTCAAAAAGCTGATCGAAAAAACTGTTTTGAGCAGCTTTTAGAATTTTAGCTTTATGAAATAATAAGTTGTTACAAAAAGCTAATTAATCAAACACTCATATTGACTATTTAACCAAGTCAAACATCAAGCTAATAGTGTTCAAACAAGCCAAAATGCTAATAAGCTAACTATGTTATCAAATAGGGACATTAATGGCATTGAGAAGACCATATTTGACGAATTTTTTCCACTAACGTAAAAATAAAATAAAAAAAAATTATTATTATTATTATTATTATTATTATTAATGACTGTTTCAAAAAAAATTATTATTATTAATGACGAGAGTTGAACCTAAGCATTAAAATCAGACATTGTTAAACAACCTAGAAATATAATGTTAGAAAATTATTTTAGTCTGACGCAATATTCACAACAAAACTGTTACAAGTGGCACCATTGTTATTAGCTGTTCCAAGTTAGCATTATTTGTGATATAATATAATAATGGATGATTTGATAGTACAGTGATTTTGTTGAACCTAACGATAACATAAAGTCCACTACTAAAATTGCAAGGTATATGTTCATCAAATTTGAAAACAATATAGTTGCATTAGTATTAGGGTACTCGAATACATTTAGTCATTAGTATAGGTCATTAGAATTATAAATCTAACCAAATAGCAGAATTAAATATTTTGAGTAATTATTTTCCACCAACCAAACAATGAATTAAAATTCATCTTGCAAGTAATTATTTTTTCATGAAATTTCAATTCCGATCCACTTCCTTTAAAATATTTTTCGCAAGTCAAACGGTCCGTGTAAGTGTTTGAAAACTTAAGTACTCTGGCTCCGCTTAAGTAGCTTAACTAGTCTACTAATTAACATTTAGTAGACTAGTAGCTAGTAGAATTAAAAAAAAAAAAAAAACATTTAGTAGACTAGTAGCTTAACTAGTCTACTAATTAACTAACATTCATTCGCCACCAACTCAAACTTACCTTCTTTAATGATCTTGGGCACAGATTCATTAATTAAATCCAGTTATGACCCAATTATTTACCATGCCTATTTTATTATTAATAAATGAAAGTACTGGATTTTGGAAGACGAGAATCATCTTTCTCGTGATGTATAAGGTACTAGAACAAGAATATCCAAGCATGTCTTTCAAGTGGACATCTTCATTAAACGCAGAATTTATCTGTTTTCAGCTAAGTTGCAAACTGGAGTAGTTGGCACAAATTAATGATGGCTTCTCATATGATAATTAAGTATACATTAAAAGTCATGAGGTGGCCGGAACGAGATCATACGAGTCTCTTCCAATTCAATCAGAAGTTTCGGGTTCAAATTTTGAAAATATAGTTACCTTAAAAACTTACGTTGCAGTGTTTTACTATTTTTTGAGTTTTTACCTGACACAAGCATAATTAGTCTCAGTGTATGGTGTATTAGTATACCAAACCAACAAAAATTAAATATACATTAATGAACTATGCAGCTCATCAACTAGGATCTAATTATGACCATTAACGTTAATTGTTTTATTTAATTTGGTCGTCTTAATTGCTACATTTGGTAAGCTTCTCAGTTTAGGTTCACCACCAGTTTCGGTTCAACAATTTCAAACCCATAAAAAACCTAACACAAATTCAGGCTAGTTCCTTGTGCATGAATAGTTACCCATATTACACCAAGTATCATAGGTAGTCGAAGTCATTGCATGTAACACTACTATTTCACCATTTAGTTTCGGGAAACACGAGGTGATGAGGAAAATTCGCAATATTACCTGGAGTAAAACCCTACATTTGTCGTCTAGTTAAGTTAGTCAGGTTGTTAACTTAGTACCCCCAAAATTACAAATCCGAATCCAGGGAGAGCGGCTTATTAGCTTTTTTAGTTTGAGTCAAGTCTGCTATGAACAACCTAGGCTAGTTTACTCTCTTGTTATTTTTTGTCGGCTAGAGTAACAAGACAAGATTTACTCAATGTACCACCAGGTAGTAGCTGAGAGTTTTTCCTCACCACTCAAAAAATCTCCTGACTCAATGACTAGAAAACCGCAAAGAGGTAAATCAACCCAGGTTGTCCATGGCTGACCGGTTCAAACAAAAAAGACCAATAAATCAATCGAATTGCAACTTATACTCTGGTCAAGTTAGACATTATGCTACAACAACCTTACATACTAGGTTAATTAATTAGTATATATATATATACCATTATAAATGGTGCTTGTGTACCAACTTTTAATCTTTTGAGGTTGATATTTGTGTTGATGCAACTTGCAAGTAAGAAGGCCGGCCGGGATGGAAGAGCTAAAAGGTTGCTGTTAAAACTGGAAGATTTACTATGTGTTTGGCTATAAAGGAGATGAAGGAGAAAGACAAGTCACAAGTGTAGTAATAATAGCATCTATTAACGTACGATGTACAATATAATATGCGTGCGTCATGCATGCATGGATATATAAATGTGTGTGGGGTGGGGAGGGGGAGGGTCTATAAATATATAGTACTGATGTGGGATATTTTTAATAAAGAACGGGGTACATTGTTTAATGGATTACTTGTTTTACACATTTTTTTAAAGACTAAATACACATGGTCTAAAAATACATCATTTTAGTTTAAACTTGTTACGCGGAGGTTTGAATAGTCAAGTGTAACATTTTGCCATTGAAACATGACGTTGATTACTAAGTAAGTATAAAGAAAGAAATTATGTATCCGCTACTAACTATCACTTTAGACTTAATGGTAAGGACTTGATTTGACAATCGGTATTAAAGCTGGTCATTAGTCCAGTTGGGGCGCTACTAGTCATATATTTTGGCATAGTGATAATTAAGTATTTGAGTTGGTCAAAACGCATATTGCTTTGGGAAAAAATACACATAATTTTTTCTGTTAATATAACGACAATGCAGTAGAATTTTATTTGATCTAAAAATACACATATTATTATTATTATTATTATTATTATTATTATTATTAAGAAATTTCTGTTAATATAACGACAATGCACGAGATCTACAGAACGATTTCTTAGGAAGCACCAAGTCCATGATCGCTAGCTAGCTACAAATATTTCTCCAACGTCTCCTATAAATCTATGCTCTAACCCCCCAACCATTCCTCGTAATCACACAAAAACACACACAATATGGCCACCACTCCCGGCTTCCTCACCGATTGGCCATGGAAACCCCTCGGAAACTTTAAGGTTATCGCTCTTTCTTCTTCAATTCCATCTTATCATGCATGCATTTTCGATTCTCGTTTTAACATTTATATATGTTTTTGTTTTCTGGGTAAAATTTTAGTATGTTCTTCTGGCGCCATGGGTGGGGCACAGCGTGTATAGTTTCGTTACGAGTGAGGAGAGCCAAAGGGATTACACGAATTTCTTGATTTTCCCTTTCCTCCTCTCTCGGATGCTGCATAATCAGCTGTGGATTAGCTATTCCCGGCACCGGACGGCGAAGGGGAAGAATCGGATCGTCGATAAGCCCATCGAGTTTGAGCAGGTTGATCGCGAAAGTAACTGGTAATGGCCGCCGGAAAAAATGGGTGTTGTTTTTCTCCGGGAGAATATTTAAGGATTGATCTTGATTTGATTGAGAGGTGTTTGGTTTTTGTGTTTTTTTTTTGGCAGGGATGATCAGGTGGTGTTGAATGGGTTGTTGTTTTATGTGTTTAACTTTGTGATGGAGAAGGGGTCGCATTTGCCGGCGTGGCGGACGGACGGGGTGTTGATGACGGTGGCGATACACGTCGGCCCGGTGGAGTTTATATACTATTGGCTGCATAGGGCGTTGCACCACCACTTCCTCTACTCGCGCTACCACTCCCACCACCACTCCTCCATCGTCACCGAGCCCATCACATGTAACGTCATTCTTTTATCTCTCTCCTCCAATTTAGACTATCACGACTATGTCCGCACAAGAAGCTCAATTACTAGTATAATTTTAGAGTGACAGACAGATTTTAGACCAGGTCACAGGATCCAATTCTGACCCTCACACTGATCCTCTAGGAGTTTCATCTTTTTATTGGAGTAACTTCTTATTGGACACCTTGACAGTTTGACACTGATCTTCTCATACTGTTCATCTGTAGGAGTTTCAACCTTTCATGACTATAACTTTTTATTAGACACCTGGCACTGATCTTCTCATTTAAAGGGCAATTCAGCCACCATAATTATTTATCCTTACAGTCGGATTTGATTGTGTGCCTGACAGTTCCAGTATAAGAGTTTAATCTTCTTGTGTGGTGGATCCTTGTGACACCCGACACTGGTTATCCCAATTAATGAATAATAAGTCATCATGATTTGTGAAATTTAAGTGTGGAACATTTAAGACAAGAAATTTCACTTTTTATGTGCTAAATTGTCATGTTGACTAAGCTAGCTTTTTCAAGATTTGGAATATTTATGGAGATCGGAATCTAATCTTATTTAATCATTATTTTGATTGATTTGTTTATATATGTTCCCGACAGCCGTGATTCATCCGTTTGGAGAACACATTGCGTATTTCTTGTTGTTCGCGATTCCAGTGGTGACGACGTTGCTCACCGGAACTGCCTCAAACAGCAGCCTTCTTGGCTACGTTACTTACATCGATCTTATGAACAACATGGGACACTGCAACTTTGAGTTCATACCTAAATGGCTCTTCTCCATCTTCCCTCCTCTCAAATATTTGATGTATACCCCATCGTAAGTCCCCTACACCATCTCCAACTAACACACCAAAACACTATTTCGGTGTACAAATTTAGTGCAATCTTCCTCCGCCACGAAAAGTGAAACCAAAATAGTCGAGAGATCCAAGAGATTTAGATTTATGTCTTATCACTCTTTTTTAGGTTAAAGTAACTTTTTGTGTTTTGGGCTAAAAATGGTCCGAATCTCAAAACTAACAAACAAAAGATCTGATGAATGTGGTTGGTGTGAGTGATCGTACACTCTTGTCCCTTAAGAGAGGCAAAAGATCTGACCAGTGTGGTTGGCTTGAGTGGCCATACACTATTGTCCCTTAAGAGAGGCAAAAGATCTAACCAGCGTGGTTGGCGTGAGTGGACGTACACTCTTGTCCCTTAAGAGAGGCAAAAGATCTAGCCAGCGTGGTTGGCGTGGGTGGCCCTACACTCTTGTCCCTTAAGAGTGGCCGGGCCGGTATGGAAAAACCAATTTGGCTAGCACTTTGCCCCTTAATTGGAGCAGCTCGGTATGAATGTGGATTAGTCTGAGTATGATACAGATTAAAATGTGCCTCTTACAATAGTACAGTTAGAGCTTGTTCAGGACATCTCGTGTTATCATTCTATCAATCACTGTCGAGTGTACCCAACATATCAAAATGTCAAAATTGATGGGCTAATATGGTTGTTGTATGGACAGGTACCATTCATTACACCACACTCAATTCCGGACCAATTATGCACTTTTTATGCCATTTTATGACTTCGTTTATGGGACAATGGACAAGTCAAGTGACACATTGCATGAAGCCTCTCTCAAGAGAGAAGAAGAGTCTCCAGATGTGGTCCATCTCACACATTTGACCACCCCAGAGTCTGTTTACTCTATAAGGCTTGGCTTCTCAACTTGGGCCTCAGTGCCACAAACCCGAAATTGGTACGTTTGGTTGATGTGGCCTGTAACATTTTGGACCATGATCATCAACTGCATCTATGGCCAAACTTTCATCTTGGACAGAAACATCTTGGAAAAAATCAAGTTACAATCTTGGGTTATCCCGAGGTACAAGGTTCAGGTATGAGTAACGTTTCCGTCATAAAAAAAATGTTTCGGGTTGTTTTTATTTTTGGGTTTCTTCTAGTTTATGTTTATCGTTATCGTGTTTATCTTTAGTACCTACTCGAATGGCAATCACAAGCCATCAATAGCTTGATTGAAGAGGCCATAATTGAGGCTGAAGGTAAAGGTGTCAAGGTTTTAAGCTTGGGTCTTCTCAACCAGGTAAGCTAATTATTTAAGTTAACACTTAACCAACCAACTGTATATATATTATATTCTAACCCGAAATCATAATTATGTGTGAATCAACCTTAACCTATGAATTTTTAAGAAGGATTGCACAGCAACTACTACATGATTGCACTGTGACGGCTCCCAGACATACTGAAAGACCTTGTGGTGCAATTATGTATTAAGTACGGTGCAATCCTTCAGAAGTTCGCAGTTTTACACTTTTGCACGTTAAGATCCGTTCATACCTAATTATGGACTTTCGGACTAGACTAATCATACCATCATTTGTTTCAGAGTGAGGAACTAAATAGAAATGGGGAATTTTACATCCAAAAATACCCAAAAATGAAAATAAAATTGGTGGATGGTAGTAGCTTAGCAGTTGCAATAGTGGCCAACACAATTCCAAATGGAACCACAGAGGTTCTCCTTAGAGCCAAACTCACCAAAGTCTCCATCTCCATTGCCTCTGCACTAGCCCAAAGAGGCATCAAGGTAATTAATCAATAATCAAATACCTTAAAAATCCTAATCAAAATCCTTAAATAAATTACTCTTTTAATTCGATTATGTTAATGTTTCCAGGTTGTTACCTCGTGTGAAGATGATTACGAGAAGCTTAAGCTTGCCACTAACTCGAAAGGTAACTTTGTGCTGTCAAGGAGTTTCACCCAGAAGGTAATTAAGCAATAATTAAATATGTTAATTAATTAGTTGAGTGTTAGTGTTAATCGATTTAATTAATGATGGAAACATTAAATAAGGACAGGTATGGTTGGTCGGAGAAGGATTAACGAAAGAAGAACAAAAGAAGGCGACAAAAGGGACAATATTCATTCCCATGACTCAAATCCCTCCCAAGAAACTCCGCCGTGACTGCTCCTACCACCACCCACCGGCGATGTTGGCGCCGCCGTCCCTCAACAACCTGCACGCCTGTGAGGTATTTTTGATACCCTTCTCATCTAAAACGTTCAATTAACGAGACTTGATCGTATATGTGTTGGTGAAGTATTTATGATACCATTTTAATTTTATTTTACATTTCTGATTCAATTAACGAGACTTGATAGTATCTGTGCTTATGAAGTATTTATAATACTCTTTCATTTCATTATACGTTTCTGGTTCAATTAACTAAACTTATGTGTGTCTCTAGGTATTTGTGACCCATTTCATGATGAACTACATACTAGTACTTAGTTTACTATTATATATGTACATACACACACATGATGGATAGGGTGGGATTTTAGGCAGATTTTGTACATAGAACCCAAATCTAACCAGATTCATCGTGGATTTACTTTTTAAGATCCACCTCCAACCCACTACCCACCATCATCCAAAAATTCTAACCCATGCGAGGTGAATTCAGGTGAATATCCATGGGACAGATTGAAATTTCCATCCCTAATTTAATCTCATTTTAGGTTTATGATTCAATTAACGAAACTATGCTTGTGACATTTATGATAGTCAGTTATTTTCATCTTTTTTACATTCTGATTGGATTAACGAGACTTGACTGTATCTGCACTGCGCAGAATTGGCTGCCCCGGAAGGCGATGAGCGCGGCACGTGTAGGTGGGATCGTGCACGCTTTAGAGGGGTGGAACGTGCACGAGTGTGGGGAGATGATGTTGGACATTGACAAGGTTTGGGAAGCCGCCCTGAGCCATGGATTCCGACCACTTCCATTGCCAAATTGATGATATGATGATAATCACAGCCGTTGGTTGCAATGCAACGTTTTACCTTAATTTCTTCAAATCTATATCCACTACCTAAGCTCTACTTACTAGCTAGCTGATAATGTTGTGTTTCATTCTCTGCTGGCTAGACTGTGACTGTGTTAAAGAACTTTGGTTTTATAATATGCGTGATCGTGTACGGGGACATTATTATTATTCCTCTGATCTTGTGGAGGGCTTTTAAAGCATGCAAAATTGCAAATATTGATATCAATCTTGTGTTGTTAATTAGTGTTGCCAATTACATAAGTTACTAAAAATGGTTGAGATACATTATAATTTATAAATGAAGAAATTATAGTTACCTGCCTTTTTTTGTTTTTTTAACCTTAACATTGGGGATTGCAGTGTCTCAAAATTAAAACCTAGGTTTTGGATGATTCAATAGTTACACCATGGACACAAAATAAATGTTCACAATTCAGTATGTAAATTGTGAGCATTTAATTGTGAATATTCAATATAAATTGTGTAAACTTTCAATATGTAAATTGTGTATTTTGAACCCGGGTCCACAGGATAATTTGCCTGGATTCTCAAAGATTTAGAGCTTACATGGGCTTGGGGTATTGTTGGGTTTCTGGGCCAAGACCCAGAAGACTGAAGAGGTGTGCAATTGATGATTGAGATTCCTTGGTCCTCTCTCCAAACGATCATATCATTTTCAATGATTATATTGGTGGTGTCAAAGATTAAGGATGTTGTATTGTTGTTTAAGGTCAGTTAATTTGATGTTTTAGAATAATAGGTAGAGGGGAGTCTTTTATATATGCACGCCAACATTAATTATGAAAAAAGCCACTTCAAGTTATAAAGAAAATTAAATTTCAAAGAATACATTCATTATCGCAATTAAAAAATGACTACTAAGCTGAGATCACCTACGTATAAAAAGAAAAGAAGACTACTAAGATATAGTTGGTAGTAGAATAATGTATGCAAAGAAAACAAACATATGGTCATTAAGAAATGTAATTTGGATTAAGGATAGTTAATTCCTTGGTCATAGTAAACTATACTCCCAAATTTCTTGGTCTTTCTAATTAAGTAACTCTTCAAGCGGAAATCAAAATGAATCTCTTGAAGTATATAATTAAGTTAATGATTATTTGAGTTAGAAGACATTGTAAAACTTTATGTGGCAGGGAGTTAATACCTAATTTAGTCTTCGACTATATATATTGATTTTAAACGACTTTTTGTGGTTAACTAAGTTCTCGACTTTGATGATTTTCTCAATTGAGTTCTATGTTAAAATTTAGAGTTTAGCTTTGAATTGAACTCTTTGTATGTAAAGTGTATAATTATAGTCCGACGAAACCTGTATTGTTAAAAAAGAAACTGTCCAGTGTATAGTTATAGTCTGATGTAAGTAATGAAAAAGGGGGTGGAGGGGATCCGTATATGTTGTTCAGGTCGATTAAAAGGTGCAAAAATAGCTAGAACTGAATGCGGAAAGTATGGAAAAACATCTCGTGGCCTTGGAAGTTCCAAGGGTCTATCTTTATAGTAAGGCTGGACGTAATCTTCCCTTGTGGACCTGGGTTGTTAAAAAAAGAAAAACAAAAAAAGAGATGAGTAGCATAGAGAGCATAGCTGTGGTTGATCCCTAAAATGGAAAATCATTGAATGAGGACAGCCTTTTCACTTCACATTTCCTATTCATTTTTGGATAGCGTACTATATACTCACAAGCTCAGTAGCTCCCACACGTTTCACCTACAATTTGGTTGATTTTTTATTTTTTTTTTTGTTTTTTTTTGTTTTCATCATAAATGGAGAAAAATGACAAGTTGATGGACTTGACAGCTGTAAAACCTGGAAGGCGACCTCAGATCGCCTTCTCCGGCGAGAAGGTGGCCTTTTGGTCACCTTCCGTAGGAGATGGCGATCAGCGACGGCCGCCGAAATATGAAGCATGTTGCTGGAATATGTCGCCAGAACTTAAACTTATCGGCTATTTGACTTCATTACCTCAATTTGACATGTTAAAGGGTTTAATTGACATTTTTAAAAGTTTAGGTGTCTAACTGACTTTTGGTGTAAAATTTAGGGGCATATTTGACCCTTTTCCCGAATTAAAATAACATTGTATAAAGTTCACATTTGTTATCTTAATGATTACCAGCATGGTCATTGGGATTGAGGTTACGTCTTTGCTATTAATTATACGGGTACAAAGCTAGAACCAGAAAATACGGGTACGAAGCTAAAATCAGAAAATACGATCTGTTATAACCTCAAAGATCCAAACCCGGTTTACAAGTCAAATATGGGCTCAAAGGGCTCGGCAGGTCGGTAGTGGGCCTTCCTACTATCCGAGCAAACTTCAAGGCTTAGTCAAGAATCCGCCAAAAGATCCTCTCTCTCTTCATAAATGCGGTATTTATAAGAGGGTAAAGGTATGACCGCCAGGCCTCTGGCATGACGGGAACGTGGCGCGCATGCGCCCGCCTCATCCCGTGCCCAAGAGTATGGGAGCACGTGGCGGCCTTTGGCATGCCACGTTGCCGGCCGATCACGGGTACTGTACGGTCTGTGATGTCCGACCTCGTACCGATCGGGCCGACCCGCCGGCCTCCCGACCGCACGGTCTCCGACCGGCTCTGGAGAATATCCGACCGGTACTGGAGTATATTTAATTACTATCATCGGGATGACTTTGGCCTAAATTCTTGCATTTTACTTCATCCTTTACATATATGGTAATATGCATAAATACGAGGGGAATTAATCCTTATCAAGTTCGATCCAAACAACACCGTACCGAATTTCTTTGGCTTCCCCAAAGCTAAAGTGGCCTGGTTTAATTAGCATACCGGCCGGCCTAAAGTTACGTCTGCTATTAGTTAAGACTTTAATTATTATAATTAACAGAGGTTACGCCTACGCCATTAGTGACAACACCAAAGGTGGTTTATTAATTAGAATGCAGGAGGTATACAAGTTGTAATTTTCTTCCCTATTTTTGTGTACAAGGTGGAAGTGGGAGATGCATCTTGGTTTTCACGTACTTTATTTTCGTTGAAAACATTTTGCATGCATGCGTCATAATCAAGAATGGGACCTAAATTGAATGACAACATACATATATAGGAGTTGCAATATCCACAAATTGGTCACCCAAAAATAATTCTATATGATAATAAATGGTCACTCGATTTTGTAATGTACTAAAGTTGGAATTGTATTAATTACATGCATGTATCTTCATAGAAATTTATTTTGTTATTGTGAAAGGTCGTGATTTGATTGACACATGACACTGATGATATACTATTTTTCATTTTTTTCTATAAAAAAAAATGTGGTGTTTTTTTTTGTGTGTGGGCCGTAAAACATTGGTCTAATGAATGAAAAGTCTTACTTAAAACTTGCTTTCAGTGGCATGGTGAGGATTTGATTTTTGTCACAAACAATGGAGTTTTGGTTGTTGGAATTGAAAACTTAGACTGATAATGTGAAAATAAGAAATGATGTGTCGTGGTATAACCACCGTCATAGAAGCGAATTCGCCGCTATCGATGTAGGCTCACAAGAACAGTTTGCCCTCGAAGGTTAACACAACTAACAATCTCCGCCTCCGTGTACCTGGAGCAAGGATTGAAACTTACTCATCATACTCAAAGTAATAATTGAACACAAGAAAGAGATCGAACAATCTTGTTTGGTATATGAACTCATTATGTTGTCCCTTAAATAGTATATGCAGTGAATATGAAATCACATATTAACAATAGTTTATGGTCTCTCACCAATAAGTGGTGAAAATAAATCCAATAATAATTGTTTAGGGATAATGAGAGCAACATACATAATTTTCTTTGGCTTGTATTTTTCCCAATAATCCCCACAAATGCAAGGAAATGTCAAGAAAAACTTAAAAGTGTAAAGGTTACGTTTGACATTTTAGTGAATGAATCTTGAACTTGTTGGGTGTGAATTGAAGGAGAAAATATAATGCAAGAGCTGGATATTATAACAGAAGAGAAGAAAGACATTATCTTGAAGGCAAAAACTTGTGTGAGACTGTCTCATAGTCTCTGTGAAACGGATTGAATTTTTGATTAATGAGGTCAAAGATTGGACCCATTAAAGAAATATCCGATCCGTCTCATGGATTGAGACACGTGAGACGGTCTCATACAAGTATTACCCTATAATAATACAATACTTAAATACATTGATGTCTTTATATAGGCTAATTAAAGACCTATAATTATGCACTCAAAGTTAGGATCACATCCTCACTTCTATTAACATGCATGAGGATTAGCATAAAAATAGGAAGACTAAATATGTGTATTATTGACTAGTCTAAATAATAAAAGAATACTAATGTGTGTCAAGGCTCCGTAAGTAATTAGTGCGCTCTCCTCCATAAGTGTGATGTGGTGCTCTAATAAGTGCACAGACTCTTGGAACCGTTCCTCATTTTGTCTACTTGACTCCTGACCGTTACTAATAATTAATTGCCTTTGGCTCCTTCACATTAGACATCGGGTCGGGTCCAATACCTCGCCCATTTGTCCTGTCATTGAGTTAGAAGACATTGTAAAACTTCATGTGGCATGCCAACTATCTTTCGAATTGAATGTAGTGGCAACAACAATCTTTTACTTGAAGTCTTTGAGCTCTTATTTTATTATATATTGTTGTTGTTGTACCAATGTACTTATACATTTTTTTTTTAACATAATAACTGACAAATCGACAAACCGACAATAATAAACAATTAATTTTACCAAATTTCTTTTACAAATCTCAAATACAATCTAATAGTTAAAACAACTTATACGTACAATTCCTTATCTGCTATCCACTATTTGTCGATGATGGTCAAACAAGACCTACTTTTGTTGTTTATATTATCAACTAGTGTTTAACTTGTTGGGTTTCTAATCTTTTAACAGAAGCAAGCATAAAGTGTTTCGATCAAAACTTGAAAATATGGTGGGAAAAAAGAAATCCAACGAAATCTACATATATCAAAATCTATGGTAGAAGCAAACAATAGCATGCCATATTTATCTTTTAAAAATATGAATATTGATGCTACATAGGTGCAAGGAAATGAGTATCTTTTAAAAGTTTAAAACTCTAAATTTCGGTCTTTTCTTTTCTTTTTTGGGACTGTTGAAAGTAGGTTGTATTGATGTATAAATGAAGGAAAATAGAGAAGATAGTGTATGGTGTTAACTGTTAAGTTAACGAATACATATAATAATTATGGTAGTTAAAATATTGGATATATACCCATATATGGTAGTACACAAGGGTGAAGGTGGAGTAGATAAATGATTATTTTTCAATCATTTGCATTTGTACTTTATCGCACACAATTGCATTGTATATTACAAAATTGAAAAATTATATATATATATATATATAGAGAGGGAAGGTTTTAGGTGCTGGGAAGAGTTTCTGTGCGATTAATTGTGTGGTGATTTATTTTATTGTTTTTAAAATTAAACTATTGATGCACCTTAAACTTCTAATCTACGCACCTAAACTGGATTAACATAAATATGGCTTTGTAGAAAAAATCTTATAAAAATTATTGTTTGTGTTTTGGAAATGCGCGCGCGCGCACACACACACACACACAAAAAAACCGCACATTAAGAAGGAAAACTATGCACCGAAAGCCTTAGGCCGGCGCACCTTAAGTTTCAACAACTGACGCACCTTAAGCGCACAAACCACACACCTTAAGAAAGAAAACCACGCACCTAAAGCTTTAGACCAACGCACTTAAGTTTCAAGAACGTACCATAAGCTCAAAATTAACCGCGCACCTTAAACACAAAAATCACGCACCTTAACAAGGAAAATCATGCATCTTAAAAAGACAAATCATGCACCATAAGTTTGACCCATATGGAAAATGATCAAATTGCCACCGCATTTTTTTTCTTTAAAACGTTGTTAATCCTGAATGTTGATTTTGGCAAGATCAATGGCTCTCCTCGCACCGCATAATTACCTGCACCTGAACACCCCAACTTCATTTAAACCATAATATGTGTGTGTGTGTGTGTGTGTGTGTGGCGCGCGCGCGCTCTCTCAGGTGTGAACCCTCACCCAAGAAAGAAATAAGAACGTGTCGCAGCCGTCCACGTGTTGAGATCAACGAAATAGATGTAATTTTTAAAAAAATGATGCGGTGGCATTTTCGTAAATAACTCAAACTTTGGTGTATGTAATTGTGTTATAAGTGCAAGTAGCTAGTGCACATTTTCACATATTTATCTTGGTAATATTGGTGCACCTAATTATAACATTAGATGCAACTAGTTATAACATTATGTACAAAATTAATTATTTCTTACATATCCGATAATTATAATGTACTCCGTATTATGTATTCAAGCCGTATTATTCAATAATAGTATTTTGACCACATATTTCAAAGTATTTTAAATTTTCACCCACCCCACTCAACTATATATATATATACCTCACTATCAATATAACTCATCAGATCAGAATCACATAAAAAGAGATAATACATACATATGGCGACCACTCCAGGCTTCCTCACTGATTGGCCATGGAAACCCCTTGGAAGTTTTAAGGTTCGCTGTTTCTTCTCTCTCCAACGTTGTTCTTAATTCTTATTAACAAATATATGACTTTAGCAACCCAGTGATCAAACTGTTGACTTGGTAATAACAAAGTTACAAGTTTAACTTTCAATATGAATGGGCCTATTAACATTTTTAATTTGAGTTGGTCAATTATGAGTTGGTAAGGTCACAAGGCAGTATACACGTTAATAAAGTTATAAGGATGAGTTTACCAAGAGCATACACCTTCTTGTGGTCCTAAGGTCACAAGGCGGCCAAGATTTACTTCGAGCACACACTATCTTATAATTCTGAGCTGGCACTAGATTAGACTTTTTCACACAGTTCTAAAATAGTGGCGGAAAGTCAGCAACATTCAGCAACCTTCTGTTGTACAAAGGTGGTGAAAAATCATTTACAACCATAGCCGATATGCAGTTTTGTACTAGTGTGATTAGGGTGGATTTATCCAGAATGTATGCCTTCGGATAGTGATAGACATGTTTTCTTCATCACTCAAAAATAAAATGTATTTAAATCTCAAATGCTTCATGCATGCATTCATATATTTTTTTTTTTGGTGAGAATGCATTCATATATTATTATTGTTCAATTCCCTACTAATATTTTTGAGAATTTTGTGTGTTTTTATGGGTAAAAGTATGTGGTCCTGGCACCATGGGTGGTTCACAGTGTGTACTCTTTTGTTACGAGCGAGGAAAGTGAAAGGGACTACACAAATTTCCTGATTTTCCCTTTCATCCTCTCCCGGATGGTGCACAACCAGCTATGGATCAGCTATTCCCGTCACCGGACGGCGAAGGGGAAGACCCGGATCATCGATAAACCCATCGACTTTGAGCAGGTTGATCGCGAAAGCAACTGGTAATTAATGCCCGCCGGAAAACCTTAATTAATCGTGCAGTCCAACTATCAGCTTAGACTTTTTAGTTGAATGGAACATACTCTTCAATTTGGTATTAGAGTCATGCTAAAGGTCATGGATCCGAAAGGCCTGTGCTGTGTTGTTTGGTTTTAATTTGTGTCTTTTTTTCAGGGATGACCAGATATTGTTGAGCGGGCTGTTCTTTTATGTGCTGAACGTCACCGGCCTGGCTTCCCGGCTGCCGGCGTGGCGGACGGACGGCGTGTTGATGACGGTGGCCATTCACGCCGGCCCGGTGGAGTTTCTTTACTATTGGCTTCACAGGGCGTTGCACCACCACTATCTCTACTCCCGCTACCACTCTCACCACCACTCCTCCATCGTCACCGAGCCCATTACCTGTAAATATTATTTGGACCGTCAACTTTAATTTAATCCAAATATCAACTCTCAACAATTTATTTATGAAGTATGCCAAGTTGCCACACAATTTACCTACTAAATATTTACAATTCAAATTTGAACATGGTAAATTGTGTATTTTGAACTCAATCCACATAATAAATTGTCAATGCCCACTGTTACAAGTTAATTCATAGTGGCTTATTGACCTTCTTAATTGAAATTGCTAAACTGGCCAACTATATATGAATATGTCAGATTGTTGTGTGGACCATGATCAACATAGTGCTGCGTGGACCATAGCAAAAAGTACATTTTTAATATACTAAATGTACATTATTTGTGTACTAAATTTACATTATATAATATAGTATACATTCAGTACACAAATAATGTATATATCTTGAATACAATGTACATTTTTAATATATTAAAAGTACATTATTTATATATTAAATATATATTATTTGATAATATGATCCACGCAACTGTGAATAATAGTTGAAATGAGTAGATAACCATTTGCTTGTATGGGTTTCCTTATTAGTAAAAAAAAAAAAAAAAAAAAAAAGAATTATTTATTTGATTTATACATTGTGGGCAGCTGTGATTCATCCTTTCGGAGAAATCCTTGCGTATTTCGCGCTGTTCATGATTCCACCGCTGACAACAATGGCCACTGGGACTGCCTCCAACGTTAGCCTTTTTGGCTATGTCATATACATCGATGTTATGGACAACTTGGGACATTGCAACTTCGAGTTCTTCCCCAACTGGCTCTTCTCAATCTTCCCGCCTCTCAAATACCTTATGTACACACCCTCGTAAGTCCACTATATATATTCCCCCAATTAAATTTAAATTCGAATCTTATCACTTTATCCCTAGCTATCCAATAATCTTGGATGATCAGGTTTCATTCATTGCACCACACTCAATTTCGGACAAATTATTCACTTTTTATGCCGTTCTACGACTACGTCTATGGAACAGTGGACAAATCGAGTGACACGTTGTACGAAACGTCTCTGAAGAGAGAAGAAGAGTCCCCAGATGTGGTGCACCTTACACATTTGATCACCCCAGAATCTGTGTACTATTTGAGGCTTGGGTTTTCGTCTTGGGCCTCCGTGCCACAAAACCAGAAATGGTACGTTTGGTTTATGTGGCCTATGACCACATTCATAAACTCCATGTCTAATCAAACTTTCATCTTGGAGAGAAACGTTTTGGGAAAGGTCAAGTCACAATCTTGGGTTATACCCAAGTGCAAAGTCCAGGTACCATATGTACATTTTCTAATTTAATTGTCTCTTTTGAAAGTTCGAGTGAATTGAAGTTACGTTATAGCACGACATTTGTATACTTAATTACGTGTTTATTTTTAGTACCTGCTTAAACGACAATCACGAGCCATCAATAGCTTGATTGAAGAGGTCATACTAGATGCTGAAGCAAAAGGTGTCAAGGTCTTAAGCTTGGGTCTTCTCAACCAGGCAAGTTAATTACTTAACACTTAAAAGAAATTCTAATTCTATGCTTTACAAGTATGAATTTTGTATCTGGTCGTTATCCAGGATCCATAATGTTATGTGGATCCTGGTTCATGATATAAATTGACAATGAACCATATGAAGTGTTTGTTTCAGAGTGAGGAACTAAATAGGAACGGAGAAATTTACATCCAAAAGTATCCGAAAATGAAAATGAGATTGGTGGATGGAAGTAGCTTGGCAGTTGCAATAGTGATGAACACAATTATTCCAAAGGGTACCACAGAGGTTCTCCTTAGAGCCAACCTCAATAAAGTCTCCATCTCCATTGCTTCTGCATTAACCCAAGGAGGCATCAAGGTAACTAATCAAATACTTTTAAAATATATAGTAATTAAAATCTATCCATAAATAATAAATTAGTCTTTTGATTATGTTGACGTTTCATTTCCAGGTTGTTACCTCGTGTGAAGATGACTACGAGAAGCTTAAGCTTGTCACTAATTCAAAAGATAACCTTGTGCTGTCAAGGAGTTTCACCCAGAAGGTAATTAAACAATAATAACAGCGTTCTTAAATAAATATGGCGATTAGTATACTTAATTTGATGGTTAAAACGTTTTCACTTTTTGTCCCACGAATTTTCAATTCTTGTCACATTTAATCTCTCCAACCTAATGTTTGACCATCGGTAACTTGTCTTAAAGGACAAAATTGTCAATTTTTCATTACTTTTTTTTTTTCTTAAACTTTTCAAGGATGGGACTAAAAATGACAATTATATTCAAGATAAAGGTTCCTCACGAGCTCCAATTTTGCAGCATGGTAGTAAACCGGAGTGGCTCCGGGTCTAAATAGGGTTAAATCTATAGGGGTGCATGCAAATACATAGGCACTTCCCTTCTCTTTTGGATGAATGAGGTCGGTTAGAGGTACTTTCCGATCTACAGTCTCTAGGAGTGAAGGGTTAGACATGTCACTTGTCCTGAAATTTAGTTATCGGTGGTCTAAAATTCAGTCATAGAGACCAAATGTAGCAAGAATTCAAAAGTCGTCAGATCGAATATAAAAAAAATTACAACGAGCTACCAAATGTGAAAATCATCTCATAATCTTTAAAAAAAAAAAAAAAAAAAAAAAACTCAAACGTCAAACAATGACAGATATGGTTGGTCGGAGAAGGATTAAGGAAAGAAGAACAAAAGAAGGCCCCAAAAGGGACAATGTTCATTCCCATGTCTCAATTCCCCCCAAACAAACTCCGCCGTGACTGTTTCTACCATCACCCGCCGGCAATGTTGGCACCGCCTTCCTTCCAAAACCTGCACTCTTGTGAGGTATTTATTATAACATATACTTTAATTTCCCCGTCCCATTTTACCTTATTCAATTAACAAGACTTAACAGAACTCAACTTATATATAATCCCCGCAGAATTGGCTGCCTCGGAAGGCGATGAGTGCGGCGCGTGTGGCCGGAATCCTGCACGCTTTAGAGGGATGGAACGTGCACGAGTGTGGAGAGACAATGTTTGACGCCGACAAAGTGTGGGAAGCCGCCATCCGCCATGGTTTCCGTCTCATGATGTTGGACATTGATTGGCTGCGAATGAAGTTTTAACTAAATTTATTTATTCAAATAATAAGAATAAGAATCCATCTAAGCTGCTTACTAGCAAGCTTATGTTGTGTTTCTCTATCTGCATTATATTCCTCTCTTACTCCATCCTTTGTGCATGTGATGGAGATATATATTAATGTGTTGTTGATTGTACCAACTGAATAAGTTTATGATCTAAATAAAAAGAGTTTGTGTGGACTACTTTCTTTATTATTTAAATGGAATTTTAAATTCGACTAATATACATGTATTATGTTATCAATCAACATTGAGCGAATTATTAGAACCTCGATCAAACTCACCAAAATAGAATGACTAGATTTGTAAATTGACCTTTTCAAAATAGCTAAAAATGACATGTTAAATGATCATTTTGAGACAAAATTTTGAATAATATTCACTTTAATTTCAATCAAATCAAAGTAAATTCAGATGTTTAATTTAATATATTATACTATTTAAATACTGAATTAATCATATCCTATTTCAACAGTGTATGATTTTAGTTTCAAGGGCCTAAATTCACCCATTTTCCATTAATTAAATCAAGAAATAATGGCATATAAGTTACTTAATTCAAAACAAAATAAAAAATCATAACTTTTTTTTTTTAAATTAAAAAAATCATAACTTGTTCTTAAAGAACAAAATCTCTCTTCCAAGAGCCGCCCACACTCCAACTCAATAAAACTTTCAAGATCCTCCACACTCTGATCCAATAAGATGATAGAAGGACCAGAAAAAATCACAACTGAGTGACAAACACCATGTTGTCACGCACCATTGAGCTAAGCTCCTCATTGAGAGGGCTACAAATCTTCTCCAACACCATCTCAGACCACCAAACAAGCAAATCCAAAACCCCGCCCTCAAACTCTCGCCGGAAAACGTGATCGGAGACTTCCGCTCTGCAAAGCGGGCACGTGGCGTGGCTCTGCAGCCACGCGTCAACGCAGTCCACGTGGAAACAATGCCCGCACTCGCTCAATTTCCGGCACCGCTCGCCGCCGCAGATTCCGTTCAGACAAACGGCGCAGAACGGCCGCTTTTCCTCATCCGTGACGTCAGCGCTGAAGGTGAACGCATTTGGGCCGTCTTCGTCGCGGGGGTTATCGCGGCGGAGCCACAAGAAAACCAGAACGGCGGCGCCGCCGGCCAAGGCTATCAACTCCGGCTGAGAATCCATATGGATATATGATGGATGTTTTAGAGTAGGAAGATAAGGAATCTTATATATGCATGCAAAGGTTAATTATGAAAAAAAAAAAATCCATGTCAAGATTCAAAGAAAAACAAAATTAAAATTTGAAATTAAAAAAATCATTTCCTTAATATAATTAAGAAATGAGTAGTTTGATAGAGTTGGTAGTTGAGTAGTGTACGTACACCAAAGAAAACAAACATATGGTCATTAAGAAATGTAATTTGGATTAAGGATAGTTAATTCCTTGGTCATAGTAAAGTATAAACTATACTCCTTAATTAATTTCTTGATCTTTCTAATTAATTCTTTGGAAAATTATAAGAATTCTTCAAGCCAAATGAATCTCTTGAAGACTTGAAGTGTCTTCCCCCATCCTAAAGGTGTCAAATAGACCGGCTGATCTGAGTCGTCATTGATAGGCTTAATATAATTATTACAATTTAATTAGTTGAATTGGTCAGATAGTTGACTAGGTAATCACAACTCAACAAGGTTTTAAGTTGAACTGGCTGTAAGAGGTGCTTTTGCTAGCTAAAATTACAAAATTAAACATGCTTCACCCAAAATATACCTTCAAGTACCGATAAACTGCAGTCTTTTATGCCAATCAAAGATTACTCTAAAAAGTCTATCTCCATTACTAAATGTGTAATTAATGAAAGTGTATGGGAATTTCTCCCAAAAAAAAATGAAATTGTATTGGAAAATATGTCATAGTCATAAAATGGCGGCAGGAAAATTCCAAGAGAAAGCTACAAATTACAAAACCAGAAAGCACGCAGTCAAAGGAAAATAGAAATCAATCATTTGTAATTCTAAAGTACAAGAAAACACTTCTCTCAACGCTGGACTTTTGTAACGGCATTATTGGATATTGCAAAAAAAATTTAAATAGATAATTATTTTATATTTTGGGATAAAAGTCAAATAAGTCCTCTAAGTATATTGATTTGTGCAATTAGGTTTTTCAATTTAAAAAAGTTTCAATTAGAATCTCAAACTTACCAAAAAAAAAAGTGCAATTAGCACTATTTTGTAGGTTGCTTTCACTCCTTTCAAATTTCAATAACCAGTAAACTATTTGATTATTATATTATTCATTCAAGTTGTTGTGGCTTCCACGTATTTTTTAAAAATGATATATTATATTGAATTTAATTTAATTTTTAATTAGTAATAACAATAATAATCATAAATTAAAAAAAAAAAATCTTCTAAATTTCGTTCTCTGCTCGCCGTCATCTCACTTTTAGAGCTATATCTGTTGTTTTCAGTGTTGTGCCTTCGAATGTTGCTGTGAATGTGCATGAAATCAATGGCCTTAATGGCCACATATAGTATATGCACTTCAAAGCTTTAATTTGCCCAATACACTTTCAAAAGTCCGTGATAATTATGTAAATGTCATTGATGATACTTTTTCTCCTTTACCCATATAAATAAAAATACACACACAAAATTATGATCATATATATCCGAGAACAATCAATGTTTTATGTAATAAATGTGGAATAATCTTATTCAATTCGTCCGTTTGGATTGAAACAATCAACTTGAAAATATAGATTAATGACCGACATGGTTAGTTGGACAATGATCAAGGAAAGAAGAACAAAAGAAGGTGACAAATTAAAAGATACAATGTTCATTCCTATGATTTTTTCAGTACCAACTAAAATAGGGATAATATACATTAAATAGTTTATAGATGGAAGAATAATTAATTAAGTACATATTTTCAAAAAAAAAATTAAGTACATAAATTAAACAAATTAAGAAATCGTGCAATAATTAAAAATAAATTATAAAATAAAATGAAATCATAAGCGACTACCATGCATCCCCTCACACAACATTGAGCTAAGCTCCTGATTCAGAGGGTTGCAAATCTTGTCCAGGATAATCTCCGACCACGAAACCAAGAAATCCAACACCCCACGTTCATATTCCCGCCGGAAAACACCACCGGAGACTTCGCTTCTGCACAGCGGGCAGGTAGACTGCTTCTGAAGCCACGCATCCACGCAGTCCACGTGGAAACAATGCCCGCACTCCCTCAACTTCCGGCACCTCTCGCCGCCGGAGATGTTGTTCAGACACACGGCGCAGTAAGGCCGTTTTTCTCCGTCACTTTCATCGTCGGCGCTGAAGATGAACGCCGTTGGGTCGTCGTGGTGGCGGCCGTCATCACGGCGGAGCCACAGGAAAGCCAGACAGGCGGCGGCGCCGGCGGAGGCGGCTATCAACTCGAGTTGGAATTCCATTACTAACTCAGAGATTGTTAGGATGATTCACGATTTACCTTTTCAATAATTCTTAGGTAGAGGTTATGGTGATTCAGAATTAGTTTTGGGGCAAGTGAAGAATTGAAAGCTAATCTATTAAAAAATGGAAAATAACTTTTGGGCAGAGGTTCTGGGAATTCAGAATTAGTCTGGGTAAGTCTAGAATTGAAAGCTAATCTTTCAAAAAAATGGAAAAATAAAGGGATCAAGATTAAGGAATAAGGATGTTGTAATGTTGTTTAAGGTAAGATTAGTAAATAATTAATATGATGTTTTAGAATAGGCAGAAGGAGTCTTATATATATGTATATATGCATGGCGACATTAATTATTAGGAAGAAATCCATGTCAAGATTCAAAGAAAAGGTCAAGAAATCCATTCCTTAATATAATTAAGAAATGACTACTTAGATATACTTTGTAGTATATAGCACACCCAAACACACAAAACAAACATAGGGTCATTAAAAAGAAGAAGAAATGTAATTTGGATTAGGGATAGGTAATTGGTTGGTCAAAGTAAACTATAATTTCTTGGTCTTCCTAATTACTTCTTTGAAAATCTATTGGAATTCTTCAGGCAAAATTATTGGATAGATAGATGAGTGTAATTATGTGACTTCATAATCTAGAACCATATATGATATATGAGACTCTTTCAAAACCATCTATATCCATGCATTCTTTGTCACAACCAAAATTATATTAAACTTTAAATTTTTGACCACCAAAGTTTAAGGTTTATGATCAAATATCATTTTTTTTATTTGGTATAGAGTATCTCCATGTAGGAGGTCAATAGTAAAGAAACTAGCGTCCATGTTTTACTCTAAGTTCATCAAAAAAGTAATCAATCTAGCTAGTTACATGAGGAAAACTCGGAGTGTGCACAAAAACCCTTCTCTTATGTAGTAGTCTACAAATCATACAAAAAGGGTAAATTACGTTAAGAAAATCTTGTGAACTTATGATATTCAGATACAAAAATTACATTTTATCCAATCGATCATCCAGTTCGAGGCATGAGTAGTAGTCTTTGACTTGAAGGGCTTTAAACAAGGTTCTGTTACATCTTTAATTTGTCACATGCTTTAAACAAGGTTTGTGTTTAAGCAAAGTGTTTTTACCTTTTGTTTAAACCTTTCTTTAAACATTGATTTTCATTTTCTCGATTCTCTTTTTTTTTTATTGTACTCTTGTTGTTTTTACTATCAAGTATCGACTGGCAAAGGTATACTTTTGACATTTTGTTAATTAACATCTATGGTATTATGCATACGGGAGAAATAACATTCTAGTTCTAGTATAAGAATTATGCATTACCTACTCAATCACTCTTTTTATGCATTACTTAGGCTCTCATAAGCCATAACTATCTTTTCAAATATTCATGCCTATCGACCCGAAATGTTGTTTCTTAGTCCTTGGTAGGTAGAATTCGACCCCTTTTTTAGTCTTTCGAAGGTAGAATTCAAACCTTGTACCTGCGACTTCTAGCAAAGCAAAACTTCTCAACTTATAACCACTGGTAGGTAGGGTTTGAACTCTACACCTAGGTCTACTGGCGAAACAGAACTTCTCAACTTGTTCTGAGTTAATTGACCAATTAAACTACCAGGAAGCAGAGATAAAGGTGATGTAGAAAGAGACCAAACACAAAATTCTCAATTCTCAATGTAATCATACAGTACATTATTTCTCACAATCCATCCATATAACTAATGACAACAAAGAGGCAAAAACCTCACTCAGACTTCAACATATATATGGTTTAACTAAAAAAAGAATATTGTAACCATCTGTATATAATCATCTCTATAACAGATACACAACACAAACCAACTCTCTGCAACACCAAGAAATCTGCCATCTTGTCTTACATTCCTCAAGCTTCAGCAACCTGTAATATATATACAGTAAACCTGTCAGCTCTAACAAAGAAAAATCTGTAAGGGTAAGATACACGTGAATTCCGAAACTGGTAATCATTGGCTCGATAGTTTTACATTAGGACCTGCAATCTTAAGGGGGCGGGATAATGGGTCCTAGATCGGTTACTGATGAGAATCTGGGCTGATATATAAGGCTTGGGACAAACTTAAACTCACGAGCGAGCTTTTGTGGTGTAGTTAGGGCCTAAGTTCATATCAATATCGATGCTACCTAGGTGCAAGAAATGAGAATTTATATATTTCTACCGATGTCTAGATTTTAAGAGGTGCTACGAGAATTTGAGCAAATAGGTTCTTCTAGTGAAGAACTAAATTGAAACCAGAATTCCTTTCGGGGAATTTGGTAAGTGGCCTAATCATCAGTAACTCTGTATTTAATAATTCCCGGATTCTCGAATCAAGCAAAGGTGAAGGGAGTCGATGAAAACTAATGTTACGTTGCATGTGATGAAGTCACTATCATATCGAGAATAATGGCAACGCGTGCCTCACACCACTGCTATCATGAACGTTTTCTCAGATCCAATGATAGCAATGCTTTACCTTTGCATCTGACGGTGTGAACACAGCTTTAACCGCTTCAAAAACTTCATCAACGGGCTTGGCAGCATTGATCTGAAGGCATCACATGGTGTTAGCTGTCGAATAGAATGGTTTCTCTTTGCTATTCCTTCAAAGTGAAAGATGTTACCTTTTGAACCTTTCCCTTTGACTTGTAATATTCAATAACAGGGAGACTAGATTCCATGTAAACATTAAAACGCTTCCTTATTGTTTCTATGTTGTCATCTTCTCTTCCCTTCGTGCAAGAAAATAGAAATATCACTAATCAAGAGAATTGAGAGGGAAAAAAAAAAAAAGCACCAAACAAAGATCAGAAACTTGCAAATTATATATCAAACCTGATTCCGACCCAAAAGACGCTTCTCCATCTCTTCTTCGGGGCAATCAAAGAAGAGGACAAATTCGGGCAGAATTCCAGTCTGTAAAACAACAAATATTATTTTCGTTTACTTAATAAAAATGCTTGAGCTGCTAGGTAACACCAATGCAACTTATTCTTTACTAGACTTACAACACGCTCAAAAGCTTCACGGTTTTCCTCGTTGCGAGGGAAGCCATCAATAAGAAACTTGTCATTCTCATGTTCTTGTATTGCACGTTGGAGGAGAGCAATTGTTACTTCAGAAGGCACAATTTTTCCCTCTTTGATCATGTTTGAAATCATTGTCCTATACATGCAAGGAGAAGAATTATTTAGAATCATGAAATAAGAAGCAATTGAAGAAACAAAGCGGACTATGTAAAATCAACAATATGCATTCATCTTTGTTCACACTGATTTCCCATTCAGATTTCTCTTTCCTGATTTTTTAATGTTAGGTCTATTTCCGATTTTCCAATGTTCTTTTTTTGAAAAGCAGATATATTGTCTGATGTTCTCAGATTATTTGTTTATTTTACTTAATTCTTGAATTCAAAGACTCAAACAATCATGTTTATGTTATTTGAACACATCAAGAACAGGTAAACAGGAAGTATGGAGGTCAAATTACTCGATAAATTAAACAATTACTCCGTATTTAAAAATCTGAATCTTGGGTGACAAATCAGATACCGAGAGGGATTGGTACAATGGAACAGTACCCATTTTCAGAACCAGACTTGATCTCCGCTCGAAGGAGATCCCCAGCACTTAGATGGGTGTACCCGAAGTTTTCAACAATTTTTGCACACTGTGTGCCCTTACCACTTCCGGGGCCACCTGCCAAGTAAAAAAGTGGAAATTACTAAAATTTGGGAGTTAATGCATTGATTATTCACAAACCGTAATCATAAACTTCAACCATAATCCAAATCATACGATTTACCAAATAGGAAATTAATAAGTTCGGAATACACTTATTTGATGATGGATGGCTTATGTTAACTAACATTCACGTACTTACCTAGGACAAACACAACCTTAACCTTTTTGTCAGAGGGGATGCTTCCATTAGCTCCCTGCAATTGAAACTTATTTATCAACCAATATTCCGAACATATAATATAACCTCATCCCTGCTTCTAAAGGTTTTCAGTTCTGCATCAGAAAGACAACCGCAGCAAATTTCTGCTCCCTTCAAATTTAGGTCACATTTGCGAATTTCAAGTATTTCGAGAAAGTTTCCAAATTCAAAGCTCCGCCAATGCATATTGTAATGACTGGAAATAAAGGTACCTTGTTCGCAGAATCAATAACAGTCCCCATGAATGGCAAAAACTAGCTCGATGAATAATCTGCATACACAGACTCGATATCACAATGCTACCCAGAGAGAACCAAAGCAATTATACAATCGCAAATAAACTTTATAATTCTTCTTCTTCACGCAATATAAAAGCCTGTAAACGGGGTAATGTATGAGAGAAGAATGTAGAACAAAACGCAATAAGAAGCAAATGTCATTAGATCCAGAGAGTTAAAGCAACCAAGAACATTTTTTTTGGAACTATCGGACAATTCAAGGACTGAACCGCCCAGATCTAGCATCTTACAGGCACTAGAAAATGTGTCTGCGGGCACGCTAATTTATCCAGCATCACTTAAACAAACACAACTATTTATCCAGCATCACTTAAACAAACACAACTATGTTCCATGGGACGCCCCGACAAAAAGATATAACTGAACTTGTCACATTAACAAGACTATAGCATCACTATTCTTAGGCAGGCATGACAGATCTGATTCCATTATCATCATATAACAAGCAATTCTGTCATCATACAACACACCCTGAACTTGATTCCATGATCACAACCCCATTAGTAACTTCAAATTCCATCAAAATCAAATCTTAAAACAAAAACTTCAGTCCTCATTTTGACAATTAATAAAGGCAAAACAAACAGTATACATTCAATTATTCAAACACCATTTCAGTACTCGAAAAAAATGAAGGCATTAAACATGCAAATGGCCTATAATTCCAACCAAAACACAATCAACAATAAAAGCCAACTGAAGATCCACGAATCTAAACCCAGAAAACGCGAAACTCAACAAGAACAATCAAACCCCCACTCAGATCAAACCCAAAAAAAAACAGAGAAACCCACAAATTAACAAGCAAAATCGGAGAATTGGGCAAGCAAGAAATGCGAACTAAAAGAATCATCAAAATAAACCAAACCCGATGATGACAGACGCGTAAAAACGCAAAAGTAGAGAGAAAGATGCGAGCTTTAGATTTACCAGGGCGAGAGGAGGGAGGGAAATGGAGATCTGGGAGAAAGACAAGAGAAATGGGTGCGAAAAGCGGGTGGTCAGTTGTGTACTTTATAAGGAAGACAGAAGAGCGGTGTTTGAATCTTGGAAGATTAATGAAGTGTTGGTTGTCGCTCCACAATTTTGTGCTGCGGTTCGTTCATGTATTTTAACCTCGCCTCTCACTTTAACTAATCCCGCAAGTTAGAACTTAGAAACCGCCAAGACCAACCTTTGTCTCCTCACGATAAAGATATGTGATCAAAGTTTCTTGCTTATATTTCAAAAAAAAAAAAAAGTTTCTTGCTTAAGTCATTGCCTGATTTGTGCCTTTATAGGTTGCCTTTCGCTGCTCAATACACTTATACACCTACCTAGAAATCAACTTAGGGGGTGTTTGGCAAACGGCTGATAGCTGGTTGATTTAGCTAGTTGTTGATGGCTGATTGCGTTAACTGGTTTGACTAGCTGGTTGTATTAGCTGGTTATAAAAAACTGTTTGGTAAATTAGTTGTTTATTAGTAGCTGATTGAATGTAAAATGACATTTAAGGGTATTATTATTATTATTATTATTATTATTATTATTATAAAATAACAAACACACCACCCATTTAAAAGTAAATCCCATTGATTTTAAAGGATAAAATAGTCAATATACCCATTGTTCCCAATCAGCTGATACAAAAAGCTACATTCATTAGCTTTTCAATTTTCAGCTTATTGACCCAAAAGCCAAGGCCAACAAGCCATTTACCAAGCACTTCAAAATAGCTTATTGGTTGGTCAAAAAGCTAAACTTGGTCAAATAAGCTAAAATTTGGCTTATAAGTCAATAACCAAACACCCCCTTAATGTTGTCCAAAAGGTGTCAAATTGGTCCAGTAAGTCTAACAAATAGTGCAATTAGATTTTTTCGACAAAATAGTGTAATTCAACTCTATTATTATCTATTCAGCAGGTTACGAATAATGTGGTGTTAACTAAGTTAAAATGTCATATCCTATATTTATGTGGATCATGTGTGTATAATTATTTTATTATTTTGTTTTAAATGTTATTACTCCGTACTTTTTTCTAAATAAAATTATTTTTAATTTTTTTTGAACAACTCCCAAATGTCGACTTAACAGTCGGTGGATGTTTCAGTGTTGCCCGATCTAATGAAGACAACTATTGGTCACTTTGTTCCTCTATGATGTAGGTAGTCATGTGCCAACCTTCATCATATTTGGACCTCGTTGCAAGGTCTTGATCTGGACAATCATGTTTCTCTAGTCCATTGATTGCTAAATATGCAATAATATGATCTAATTGCACTATTTTGTCAATTTAAGAGTCTTAATTAAAATTTTTTTAAGAGACTCAATTGCACTATTTGTTAAACTTAATGGACTAATTTGATAAATTTTTCAGGTTATCAAACTTTTTTATTCCGTTGCGAGATTAAGCTAGTACATTAAATTTCAATTTGGTCTCACTTAGATACATACACACGGTTTTAAACTAAAATGTATTTGATTTATTCATATTTATGTACAAACTATTTGTTGCCCTAATAGTCAAGGGAATTTTAATGGGAATAATAAATAATTGTCTTAGTCCTAATAGTTAAACCAAATTTAGAGAATGGTGCATTTAAAGTTGAGAAAATTATCCAATATTCTTGTAATTTGTCAAGATTATTCGGGATTGTGAAATAGTTAAACCAAATTTAGAGAATGGTGCATTTAAAGTTGAGAAAATTATCCAATATTCTTGTAATTTGTCAAGATTATTCGGGATTGTGAAATGATGAGTGTAATGTTAAAGAGTTACTGTGTTATGACCTTATTAGAGAGAAATAAAAATTAAAAAAAAAAAAAAAAAACTACTACCCACATTTTAAGGATCAATAGAACATGACCTTATTAGAGAGAAATAAAAATAAATAAAAACTATGACCTGCATTTTAAGGATCAATCAAAACATGACATGTCAGTATGGTGAAAAAAAATGCGAGTACATATAGCATTACTCGTTTTCTCTAATGTAGTAATTAGTAAATACACACAAGGCATTCTAAACAAGTTTGATACTATATTACTAATACATGTAACAGTAAAGTTCAATTCTAACTACTGCAGATAATTGGAGAACAGTATGAGCACCTCCAAGCAAGAAATGAAATTTATAGAGAAGCTCATACCCGAAAGCCGAAGAGACAACAGTAAAATAACTGTTCCTGTGCTGATTAGCGAAATGTCATTGTGGATTGTTAAACATGATGTTGTTAATTTGGTCAATGCCGATGTCAGATATGGGGTCAATGGGGCGCTCATCATCATCGTCATCCGTTAGGGCGCTGCTGGGCAAAGGTTCTCTGCTGAATTCATCTGCATAATAGGACAACAATAACGGGTTCATGAAATTTACTATCGTAAAAGTAGAATTGCATCACAGCTCTAAATATCTGAGGTTAAGAATCACAAATATTAAAGGATTACATAAAAAGACACTTCCTAACTGATATTGTTGATAGAGTGAAAAGTAGATTTACCAAAAATTGTGTTGAATGAAGCCGGGGGAGGGGTGGCCATGAAGTTGAGGCCAATGTAAAATGTTATTGCTAGAACTACAGTCACCATCAGATAGGCTGGGACGGCCAATGCCCAGTATCTGCAAAAGATGGATCATAAGATCTAAGAAGCAAAGACGGCACAAAGGAACACACTTTTACAGCTAATAGAAATGATTCAGAATTTTTTTGACCGGGAAAATTCACATTGACATATGGAGTGTTTTCTATTCTCCATTAAAAAAATTTAAAAAATAAAAATAAATAAATAAAAGATAAATATTTGCATGATCTCCAACTATGCATCTATGTTTCTAACTCCTTCATTTCTGGAAACCATCTTTCAATAGTTTGGCTGATTTTTTTAATTGGTGTTCAGTGACTTGGCAACTTAATTTTTACGAGTATCTTCCATTCACGTTTTTTTCCCTTAATTGCCAAGCTAAGGAGCAATCAAGTTGGCATCTTTCTACAAATCTGTTGTCAGCTGAACTAGAAAGATGAATTTGAACCATGAGAGAACCTTCAAGAATCTTATTTTCATTGTTTAAAATTTAAGAGCACAGTGTATTGCTTAAATAGAGAAGAATTCATGACATTCCAAACAGGTAAACAGTATTGAAATCAATCCAATTCACCTGCTTGGATAGTAAAAGATCCCTACTGAATGCAACCAATTCTCTGGAACATATGCCCACACTAAAAAGATAACTGCGTAAAGGAAGGAAATGGAGTAGATTAGATCACCACATCAAATGAGTAATAGTTGAGAGTGCAATGCAATTAAAGTTCCCAAATCTCTTAATCATAAGTACCACAGATGGCAGATTGTTCAAAATTACCCAAAATAATGCAAAGCAAAAGGAGAACTATATAAAAGTAAGCAGCCAAAAAAACTATAAAGGTATGTCCAATAAAAATGATCAATTCGGTTTGAGTTAATACCCAATATAGTCCTCGACTATAGTGGTTTTACTCAATTTAGTCCTAAATGACTTTTTGTGCTCAATTTAGTCCTCGACTTTGATGATTTTACTCAATTTAGTCCTTTGTTAAAAATTCTGTTAGTGAACGGTTAGAAATAAGGTCTTAATGGTAATTTCTCATCCTTCATCCCATTTGGGATGATTCCTTCTTCTTCTCCTTATTAAGATTCACGCAGAAATGTAAAATTTCGTACCAAATCAACTTCAACGCTAAATAAATAAATACAGAGTAAATAAATATTTGGGTACGAAGATTTACATTTCTGCTTGGCTCTTAATTGGGGGAAGAAGAAGGAATCATCCCAAATGTGATGAAGGATGAGAAATTACCATTAGGACCCTATTTCTAACCGATCACTAATAGAATTTTTAACAAAGGACTAAATTGAGTAAAATCATCAAAGTCGAAGACTAAATTGAGTACAAAAAGTCATTTAGGACTAAATTGAGTAAAACCACTATAATCGAGGATTATATTGGGTATTAACTCAATTCGGTTTTTTAACTATTTTCCTGAAATTTTCAAGTAAAAGAATATAAAGAGCCAAATCCTGCTAGAGACCACTGGATGGCATGAAAATTGAATCAATCTATTGGTCATTTAAAAAATTGCATGACGGTGGAGACAATTAAAAACTGAAGCATCACAAGGATACGGAAAAATAAGCAGCACCAGACCAACTGCCTACTCAAATTTTAAACTTCATTCTCATTCAGATACTTCCCACATCACGAGGAAATGAAAACAGACGCATTGCACGACTCCAGAAATAACCATTTGCTCCATCAGTTTATAGATACAACTATACAAGTTTTGAATGGTAATTAAATGATGATTCTCTAAGAATCAATCCACAATATGCACCAAAAACACGTAATCCAAGCTCACATTGATCTCCCCAAGCCCCATTTTTTTAATGAATGAGTAAGAAATTTGTGTGGTCACAACCAAGGCTCTAAAGCACAAGAAACGAAATTAACCTGTGGCAACAACGGTTGAAATGGACCCAACAAACCCATAAACTTCTGAAGGCTTGGGTCCATAATCTGCAGGAACACCAAATGTTGAAACTTTGTTATTTGAGTCTGGGAAGAGAACGGTTGCCCTCCTATTCTGTGTAAGACTAAGGATCCTCCGAGGACTATTAACTGAATGAGGATCTTCCATTATCACTTTCTCTGCAAGCAACCTAGGATTCCAGAAGGACCAAACTGCATCTTACTGTTGATTAGAGCACCACTGGTGGAATATTGCAATTTCCAGAGGCAAAGAGCAGAGCATAAAATCATTACATGCATTAAGAAAGAATAAATAACAGATGCCTAATCTTACAATAAGTTCCAAGAATGTGCAAAATGTAATAAGATTTATAGAAGCAAATGAAAACCAGCTCACACCCAAAAAATGAAGCAAAGGAGAAAGTTTCAGAATGGCAGATTTGGGCAAAGTTTTTACAACTATTCACACTCCTAACATACATCTTACTATCATGAGACTTGCAACAACAAAAGAAATACGAATGGGCATGAATATGTGTAGGAATCAAGTAAATTACAGGACATTATTGCAATTGTATTTCGTTTCTTCAAGAATACCCATAAAATTTTTTGTATTTCTATGACTTTCCGCTTCTAGTTTATGACAGTTGCATTGAAGAACATGTATATGATACTTTTCACAGAGGCATTTCAGGAAACAAGTGGAGTGCATCTACAATAATGCCATGGCGCCATGGTTGTAAGGATGAAGATGTTACCTTCGTCATGAATGCATTGACAGGAAGTACGTCCGGAAGGGAGAGTGAGGAGATCGGAAGATGGCCGCCGGCCAACTGTTCCCGGAGTTGGTACTTCGATCGGGTCGGGTTGCTAGTTGAGATTTACCAATTTGATAAAGAATTAACGACGAATGATTAATGAATTCGTCCCCCTTTTATTTTATTTATGAGTTTTTTTTTTCACATTTTAAATATTGAATTGTTGAAAATGATTTTATCATTTTATTTCTCATATGTCAATTATGATCAAATAATATCATTGTTTTAAGGCTAAAGTGTCATCTAGCACCATGAATTATATCCAATTATTCATGCCGCACCCCGAACTTTCATATCGTATATATCGAGCCGCAAACCAAAATAAAAAATTCACCTAGAACTTTTAGCATGTTTTCAGGTCTTCCTGCTGACATGGTGCAGGTTTTCAAGTGATGTGACATTTCTTTTAACCTTATGTTGTCCATGTAAGCATTACATATTAAAAATAATTTAAAAAAAAAATACAAACAAAAAAATTTAGCATTTTTATAAATTTGAAAATTTGAAAAAAATATTAAACAATAAATTAGCCAAAAAATATAAATTCTGAACAAAAAAATTGAAACATTGGAATTGCAAAATTGAAAATATACGTTATGAAAATAAAGAGAATAATTATGGTTATTTTAATATAAAAATTTTGTTTTTTTTTTTAATTTTAAATATGTAAACGCTTACAGGGACAACATAAGGTTAAAAGAAATGCCACATCAGACGCCATGTCAGTAAGAAGACCTAGAAACCTGCTAAAAGTTCTAGGTGAATTTTTTATTTTGGTTTGCGGCTCGATATATACGATATGAAAGTTCAGGGTGCGGCATGGTGCTAGATGACACTTTAGCCTTTTTTTAAAAGATAAACAAAATCATTAATCATAAAATTTATACATATTTTCCAATACTAGAAAAAAATCAAATAAAAAGAGTTACATATAATATAGTCAATTCACTCTAATATAATCCCCAATTTAAAGAAAATATAATATAGCTTATAAGATTTCGTCCACAAATAAGCCTAATTAATATTGCCCGAAATGAGTTGCTATAGTTTGCACATGAATTCGTCACACAATGTCTGCGTCTAGCCGTGCAACCTGAGAATAGTGAAATCATTGCAGTAGAATAACATTTTCAGTAAAATTTGTAATGGTAAAATTATTATGTATAACGTAGTGAAATCACTTTAATGTAATTTGCAATCAAAATGATATGTAATCTAGCTCATGGAATTAAACCACAAATAAGCCTAATTGATGTTGTTCGAGACGAACTGTTTTTCTTTTTCCTAGTTGTCACTTAAAAAACTACACCAGAAACCTCACTATTAAAACAAACCCGATGCAATTAAAAACACAAAAGCCTGACGTATTAGCGAGCGCGTGCGTTGCCAACTTTTTTTTTTCCCTTTTTCTCTCTTACGTATCCTACAAAAAACTCATGTTTGCAGAAGGATCTCATTTATTGTCTCCCGTTATACCTTTTCTTAAAATTTGGTTCAAAATTCACTAATGTTAATAGTGTATGTAAACTATGTAACTCAATAATAGTGTATGTAAACTATGTAACTCAAGAATAGTGATTTTTTTTGCAATTGACTCGGGAATAAAATAAAAATTTGTGGCATCCACCAAAAGCATATGCTTTGAGACCAAATCGTGGGAGCCGAGAGTAGGGGCCAAGCCAACAGAACCACACACGTGAAGAGATTACTATGTGGGATTCTAAACGTGCGTTTCATTGTACTCCGAACCTGCAAACAGCGACAACCGTACGCCAAGGGAAGGCCACGGCCAGATGATTTCTTCCAAACCAAAGTTGATGATAGCGCCATCGATTTCCACTGGGATCTTTCCTTCCTCCCTCGCAGTGTCCAAGAAAATCCATTTGTCCTCGGCGACACCATTTCCAGGAAACAATTCATCTAAGACTAAGATTTCTTCTGTAGCTCCCAGGATGTCTCTCACTCCACCTTCTGCTCCACTGCAAAGGTGCATTCTTTCTTCTCATTTCGTATGTTTTTGCTTATTTTCCTTATTGTTTGGTGCATTTCATACTTGCCCATAGTATCTGTGTTCTTATTCTGATGTAAAATTTGCAGGACTGATCACCAAGTGATCTGTTTGGTGTGCCAAATGCCCCAAATCTCTAAATGTGAGTTAGGGATTAGGGAAAAGTTGAGAAATTTATAATTTTTAGGGGAAAAACTCCTATGAGACTATTACACTTTATAACTATTAGTAACTCTTCAACCCCTACATAGGGCCCTGTGTGGCAGATGGAGGTTAGCTGATTGGGTTAGAGGGTATAACTACTTGATAACGATTTGCTGATTGTAAAAACTAGAAAGGCGTTTGGTAAATTAACTGGTAGCTGTTTGGTATAATTTTTTTTTTTTTTCTAAAAAAGTTAATTGAAAAAGTTGTTTTGAGCATCTTTTTGAATTTTAACATTTTGGATTTACAAGAAGTTTATTAACCAAACACTTATTTTAACTTTTTAACCAAGTCAAACAGCTAATAGTGATCAAATAAGCCAAAATTGGCTGATAAGCTAACTATTTTACCAAAATATCACACATTCCCTCATAAACAACAATATATCTTATTAGTATTACATTTTCTATAGTAAGTATTACATTTCTACGGGAAATGATCTATGAGACAGTCGAGACTCACCCATTTTTAGGTGGTCTTTGATGTCCTTTGCTGTTCAACCAACTGTCATTGTATCAACTGATTTTTCCTAGTAAACTCTTTTTTGCATATATAACTCAGAGAAAACATGGTGGGGGCTTAGATCTCAATCAATCTGATAGATACATCATGGTTATCAAGTTTGATGTATGTCAGATTTACATTGCCAAACATATCACTCTCTAGTTGTCATTCTGCTTTATTGTTGTGTAGCGTCTTGTGAAAAGCTCATAACACAAGTGATGGATCGTGTAAATACTACCATTATCGTGCTTGATTGTATTCTTGTTTGGCCGAGTTGCTGAGTAGATATCCATTTCTATAATGCAGTGTATGTTCATTGCCGGTTGATGATCCTTTGGAGGCTATATTGTTTGACATCGATGGAACTTTATGCGATTCAGATCCTATCCATTATTATGCCTTCCGAGAAATGCTTCAAGAGGTTCAGTGTTATTTATTTTTATGCCAATATATCAATCTTGAATTCACGTGACTCGAACAATAAATAGTACTCTGTAGTCTGTAGTGGTCTTCGTTTATATGAATATGATGTCAAACAGATAGGCTTCAATGGAGGAGAGCCCATCACTGAGGAATTCTTCATAAAGAATATCAGTGGCATGCACAACGATGAGCTCTGTCGTGTGCTCTTTCCCGATTGGGATTTCCCGAGGGCTATGCAGTTTATGGAGGATAAAGAAGCAATGTTCCGGAGGTAACCTAATACCGTATCTTTACTGTTACCATCATGGACAGATGAAAATTATATCATGATATGAGCCCATATTGAATGTTCAATCGCGAGTGATAACATTTGAAGTAAATATTTTATCATTGTAAACAATTTTTGCTATTTGGATTGAGATTCATGGTATACCCTAGTTGTGTTTACGTGCCCCTTCCCTTCTTTGTCGATATTCATTTCCTTGATCAAAAGCAGTATATTTACGATTATAGATTTTATGAAGCTCATTGTTGTATGTTTCTCGACGTCAATCACAACAGATTGGCATCAGAGCAGTTAAAACCCGTCAAGGGCCTCGACAAGTTATGCGAGTGGATGAAGGAGCGTGGTTTGAGACGAGCTGCAGTGACTAACGCCCCAAGGCCAAATGCTGAGCTGATTATCTCCATGCTAGGCCTTGCAGATTTCTTCGAAAAACTTGTCATTGGAAGTGAATGTGATCGAGCAAAACCATTCCCGGACCCCTACTTGACAGCTCTCCGAGGACTTGGGGTATCAAATAAGCATGCATTTGTATTCGAGGTTTGTGAAAATACACCGACCACTATTTATACGATTAGTCTCTCTCGAGAAGATCATTGGAGAACTCGTGTTTTTCTTTTCATGCTCAGGATTCTATTTCTGGAATAAAAGCTGGAGTAGCGGCTGGAATGCCTGTTGTGGGTTTATCTCTGAGAAACCCCGAAAGCTTACTTTCTGAGACAGGCGCAACACTTGTTATAAAGGATTTCGACGATTCAAAGCTATGGGCAGCTCTAGATCAGTTAGACACCAAAACGAAGACATAAAAACATCGTTAATCGATTCTTTCTAGGCGTGGCGCAGGTACTTTTATGGAGCCTTAGACCATTTACAGACATGCCCTATTTGATAGAACTTAATGATTCATTTGATGCTTATAATTCTGAACTATGATTCTAGCTCATGTCAACTTGAAGTTGTTAATGGACTACTTGTAATCCATGTAGTTTATCATCAAAATAAGTAATCTTAACCTTATTGATTTGAGTCGATCAACTATGGACAATTTAGGCTAGTTTACTTCCTTGTGGCCCTTTGTTGGCTAAGATAACAAAGCGAACATTTGTTAATTTGAGCCGATCAGCTATGGACAACTTAGGCTAGTTTACTTCCTTGTGGCCTTTTGTCGGCTAAGATAACAAAGCGAACATTTGAGTAGCGGTTGTAAGTACATATCATTATATCAAAGTATTCATTGCTCAAAAACTTGTTCATCCTAATAAACATGTAATGCCAAAATATAGACAAAGCCTCCTCTAGACATCTGACCACAGTTATAGTACAAAAATGCAGAAGTAGAATTGCCAAAAGAAAATGGCAATTGCCAATATGTTGTGTATATCAACCTGTTTGTAGCAACTAACAGAGTGGACATACCAATCCAAATAATGTAATAATGAATTATAGTAGTATACAACAAGAATGAAATGTCCCGCTAACATCTCCGATGAACCCAACCATCTCATCGAGCCCATGATACAGACTCGACCTCGCCCCTTGCTTTCTTGTACAGCTCGAGCCTCTTGGCACATTGCAGTCTTTTCTCCATCAATGCTGGATCTTCGTCTAACAGTTCCCCAAGTGCATCAGCCTATGAAAATTTCCCGAAAATGTTAATCTACTGCAGTTCTATACTTGATCTGAACAAGTATTTTTAGGATAATGCTCAATCATATCCCATTAACCAAGTGCAGACTCTATTTTGAAGAGAAGTGAAAATGTTTGCAATGGTGCGCGTGACACTGTGATGTACAGCTTCGTTCCATTGAATCCGTTCATCTGATTTATTTTAACTGAATGTCAATCATAAAAATCGAGGGTGTAGAATACATACCTCTTTCTTTCCGATCTGTATGTAGAAGTGATTCAGTAATGACTGTTTGGCCTCCTTAACTTGGCAGTAAACCACGGCTTTAGGAATGGTGTTCTTGAGTGTGTCGGATACCATATTCACATAAGACGATACATTTGACCCGATCCTCCTGAAGTGAGCCTCTGAATACCGGTCTATTGCTACAGGAGGAGGAGGAGGAGCTGGGTTTCCCCCTCTCCGGTCTGCTGCTGCAGGAGCAGCGGGGTTTGCCCCTTTCTCCATTTCTTGGGGAAGTCTCCTGAAGAAATCTACCGTTAGATATGAAGCTTCCATTTCCACGAGTCTAGCAACCGTCTTCCTACTTTCCTCACGAAACTTCTCTAAAGATTCATTTGACGCTGCAGCTATTGCTGCTTGTAGACTTGGGAACCGCTTCAACTCCTGTTCCATCACCAAATTAACGAGGATAGAAAACAAGATGTAAAAGGAGATGGGAAAATTTGTCCCGGATGATCAAAGCATAAAAAACCGATCAATAGAAATTTACCTGGCATTCTCCAATAGACTTCCTAACAAGTTCCTTAAGGACGAAGTGAACCTGATATTTTTAATTTTTCACAGTCGTGAATACATGGAGCCATGTCGGGTTTAGGCAGAGGTACATAAATGGACTTTAGTAAACTACAATTCAATACTTACTGCATCCACAGAGGCTTCAGCCGGACCTCTGAAATAATTTAACGCTCCCTCAATAAGACGCCTATAACCTTGCTCGGGGGCAATCAAGTGTGGTTGGTAACCATCTGCCTGTGAAACGACTTTCCTCACATTCTGTATAGATAGGTGGCGATCAAATGGAAGTTTCCTAAAAGCAGCCGGAAGTTGATTGTCAAACACCCCGTAGATTCTATCACCACCTGCTCGGCTGATGTACATAACAAAAAAAAAATGTCAGCTAATAACAAAATCAGCGTTAACAGAGCAAAGATGCCTGTTACTTGTGAAGCCTAGTTCAAATAGTGGGGAAGAAAAATAAAGTTTCAATTGCATACCCTCCATCGAGATGCTCCTTAAATATTTTGTCAAAGGCACGGCAAAGTTCCAAGATAGTGTACAGTTGAGCCTGAATAGAAATTTCAGTCAGCGACAAGATACTAAGATAGGTTATTATTATACGATAATCCCAACAGAGAGAATAGAAGCTCACCGCTCCATCAACTGCAATAGGCCTTCCAAGATGATCCATCTCCGATTCAAGTTCCTCGATGCTTTTATTGATTAAAGAGGTGATACTCGGTATTCTTCCCCTAATTACAGACTCCAAGTGCTGAAATCAAAGACATTTACGATTAACTCTCCATTCTATACTGTATAAGATGGGTTGAAGAAATGCAAGAAAATATACCATTGAGAGAAGCTTTGCCAGATACTCTGAACCCATTTTACTTGCAAGGTGACTGTAGTCGGGGCTTGTAGCAAAATACTCACGCTCCCTTCTTCGTGCAGCAAGCATGTCAACATTTTTGTTGATGTCAGCTTGTGAACGGTTAACAATACCCACCCAAGGTTGTTGCAACCGGTAAGATCTTCCTTCAAGAACCTTGGAAATGAAAAGAGCAACCCGGTTACGAGAGGTAGGAGGCGTAGGAGATGAAATAGTAGTATTTGCAAAATTAAAGATCCAATAGAGAACCTAGGAGGGAAAACAAGAGAACTAACTTACATCCAATGCATTAGTTCCTTTATCCATCAAATCTAGCTTTGTAAGGACCCCAAATGTACGCTCGCCTGCAAGATTCACCGAAGATTATTTAGAAAAGTTAAGCTATACTGGAAGGACAGAAAGGTACGAACTATGAAGTATAATGAATACGAAGATGGACAAGCACACACACACGTATACCTGCGGGATCTACTTCCCTTGAAAGTTTAATTGCATCTGATGTGGCAATATCCTGATTGGCTGGAGATATCGCGAGTATGATGCAGTTGGGCTACAAACAAGGATTTCAAACACCAAATAAATTAGAATACAAGAAATGCCAGCGTGCGTAACCATGTGTAGGTAGCAACTTCTACTCATGTAACGCAACAAGGATGCATAAACAACTTGACATAATGCCCAAAGAAATACCAATCCAGAAACGGAACACAAAACAGAAAACCATAAACTAACCCTAAAAGTTCAGTTCAATCAATTACTATTCAATGCAGTACAAAGAAGGTAACATAACATTACTTACTTTCTCCACATAGGATCGGACCATGTCTTCAATGTCTTTGACTACACTTTCAGGTTGCCCCTCTGCAAACGAACGGGTGTGTTTTAGAAAAGAATCATAATAGCAGCAAGAATCAAGATTCAGAAAAGATGAAGAATGTACCAACAGCAACTTTTGTCAAACCAGGCAAATCAATTAGTGTGAGGTTGACCACTGCCAGATAAAGCATCCGCAAAATGAGTGTCAGCAAATGATCAAGGCAAACCATTCCAGCTAGAAACTCTTTTTATTTATTTAGTTTAAGAATATGAAAAACAAAGTAGTAAGAAAATTTTACCATAGGGGGAGTAGATGCTGAGGTGGATAGGAACCGGAGATATTTGTTTGGTTTTTCCAGTGATTCTGTCAGTTTCATCCTGAATTTCCTTGCGAACCAGAGCTGAAAGTAAAATAAGTCTGTCAAAATTTGCATGCTCTGTTCCAAAGGCAATGTTCTAAAAGCCAAACAGCAAACACAACAACATCCATATTTTTGCTCTTAGTCTTAGAAACTACAAACACTTGCACAAAGAACAGAACCCAAACAAGGATTAATATGAAACCTTGAGATGAAACTATAAACTAAAATACATCACATACAGAAATCAGTGAATCGCCTTCGTGGCAAATGACCAAATTCTGCATATTCCTCCTGCCCTTCATCAATCTTCTGCAGCTGCAACACCAATGGCCGTCTTGTAACAATCCCTGCAAAGCATTTATTTTTAAAAATCAACATAAATTACACATGCCTTCCATGAAAATGCATATATTGCTAGGACGTGATCGAATGATCAAAGGCCTCACCGGATCCTCGAGGAAGAAAATCTCTCCCAACTATGCTTTCCAACACAGACGATTTTCCAGAACTCTGAATTTCATTAAGAAAAACAATCATCAAATACAGCGAAATCAGTAATAGCTGACCTAAATACTAAATTACAGCAAAAAGAAAAAAAAACACATATCATCAAAACTACTGATTTCTCTCTCGATTAACCAAAATTATAGTTACTGTAGCAAAAGCTAGCAGTTGACGTTGAATAAGAGGAAGGAATTCGACTGACCTGACCACCAACGACGGCGACGGAGGGCAGAGCGTCCCAAAGAGAAGAGAAAGCGTTGTCGCCGCCGCCATGGTCGCCGAGAGCAGTACAGGCTCTCTGAATTCGGTTGACTAGTCCGATCAAACTCTCCATAGTCGTCGTCATCCCCCCTCTCTATCAGGTTTGAGTATTCAGCTCCAACAATATCAGGCTGGAAAAAGCTTGCGAGTTAAGCAATGGAAGATGAGAAGAAAGACAAAGACGGAGAGGCTATGGACTTAGAACACGAAGCAAGAGAAACAGCGTGGAGAGAGAGAGAGAGAGAGAGAGAGCGAGAGAAAATGGAAAATGTTGGACCGTTCTTTGAATTTGATTCTGGAAGATTATTATACTTTTTTGGACCGGTTATTGTTGTCCTAGCCGCCCAAAATAAAGTATACACTCTCCCCTCAAAAAAAAAAATGTAACAAACACCATGAAATGAATAATGAATAATCGAGAAATATAATTCTTTATTCTTGTATCAAAAAATTATGATTATTGAGAATTGTAGGAAATGGATGAAAAAGGATTGACAGATCATAATAAAATATGTCTACTGAGAGCATAATAGAGTGGCTGATGCTTTGAGAAAGAAAGCTCTTCGATGGATTAGAGGTATGCGGATCCTAACCATGCCGGAGATTGACGTGTTGGAGATTTTAAATGATGATCTAATGGGGTCATCTTCCCTCGTGTTATTTCCTCTGCTAGGTAGCTTTGGGGTCTCCCCTCCAACGGAAAGAAGAAAAATTGTGAGTTCAATTATTGTCTATAACCTAATAGTAACTATAGTAAAATGTTTTTTTTATATATTATTATTATTAGCTTTTTAACATATGTAGAGGAGAAAGAATTAAAAAAAAAAAAAGTACTGCAAATGAGAGCTTTTTGTAAGACCTATTGTTCTAAAAAAAGTTGTGTTCCTTGCCTCAAGTGTGCGTCAAAGACACTTGGCGCATCCATCAGGCGCATGCAATGCACGTGGTAGCCGGGCGGGTAAAGCTTCAATTTTTCTCCTTTTTGTGAAAAAAAAAAAATTAGACTGATGATGTTGCTTTAATGGTATAATGCGACCCAACTCATTTTTTATTTTTTTTTTTGAGAAAATGCGACCCAACTCATGGTTGTGTTAGTTATGTTCGTTATGAACAATGGGTTCATTATGTATAAATAATATACAAATATAATAAAGATGGGGTTTATAAATACTAGATACATTTGTAACCTTGTAATTACCAAATCAACTTAAGTGGGTTGTCGTATAAAAAGCTAGTATACTCTATTTACTTGTCTTTATTAATTTATTTTTAAAAATTATTTGGCATTAATATTTAATACCATTTTAATTAATAATTGTGTTGGTTTATTTATAGATGAATAAGGAAAATTATTTTTTTTCACACAATATAGAAAGAGGCTAATGACTAATGAGGGTTGGAGTGCAAGCTAGGGCCATAGTTGAAGTTGTGGGCTAGAATGGTGAGGGTTGAAGTGCAAGTTAGGATCATATATTTTCTCTAACTCTACATGCATACTGTTGGTTTTGTGACCCCGGAGTAGTCTCGGCGGGTTAACACAACCGATTGAATCCATAATAGATAAACAATGAAAAAAAATGTTACAATAATCTGCCAGAAAATCACTATTTTATTATTGATAGAGTTGTTTGTACATGTTTTCTCTATTGCCTTTCTTTTTTCTCACGTTAGAGCCCCCCTCTATTTGTTTTCCACTCAGCCTTTTGTAGCAGTAGAAATGTAGAATGGGTAGTAGGTGCCCGCATAGGCAGCTCAACTGGTCAAGGGGTGAAATTTGAGAGAAGAGACCAGAAATCGAGTCTTACCAACGACAATGAGCAAGTTCAGTTGAATTACGATGATTTACATGCCTGTTGATTTACCATGAATTACATCAGAACTTCTCATAGTTCCTCATTCTTACCCATCACTAATGTTCATGTGTAGAGGTCAATAAGAGCATCTATAGTAGAAGATTATTCACAGTACATTCCACGCACAGCAACCACCCTCCACTGAGACTCGAGACTCAAACACACGCCCTTTCATATATGAGTGCAACTGGATGCCATTAGACCACAAGATCTTGGCAAAATTAACTACAACGTTCTTAGACTTTTAAATTTTAAAATTGTGATTGGGCTGTTAGTCGGTTGCCGTTGGAAAGCTAATGCTGGACCACTTTTCAGCCCAACGGGAAATGTTTGAAAACGACGTAGGTGTTGAATGATGACCATTAGACCATGACCAACCACTAATATTCAAATTTGGGTTACTTGCTTTCTTTTGACTTGCCCAAAAAATTATTACACTTTTATTTTATACTTGAATGTATATAATAATTTTAAAAAAAGAGGATCCAAAATGAACTACTCCGTATTAGATAACACCTCTAATTTTTACAGATCAGATAAACATGGTAACAAATATTAAAAATGAAAGTAGGAATGATATACTTGAACATGTGACCATTTACTTGAAAGAATAATGTTACATTCCTCTCATGCTTTCACCTCTCTATGTTGCAATATTTGATTAATATTTGTCTAATTTAAGTGCCCAATGAGTTTATAAACTTGCACACAACAGTATTTAATTATAGTAAAACATCATTTCAGCATTTTATCATCATACTCTATAACAAGATTTTGTAGTACAGTAGTATTGGGTTACATAAGTCAAGTTCACTTTCAAATGTATACAAAAATAAATGTTAACACTCAACATAGTTTCTATATTGCAGTTTATTGCCGAATGCATAAAATTACAGGAGAGGAAACAGAATCTGATAATTTAGACCCAATCATAGCAATATGAGACAGTGATATGCTAGCATGGCATTCTATAACTGGATATGATATCTACCAACCAACATTATTCTGCTCGTTAACAAGAACGCACCTGAACCCATCGCAAACTTTACATGACCTTTGACATGACCAGTGAAGCTGTATTTTGACAAATGATGATCAATCTTTCTTGTAAATCAGTTTTGGGTAGTCTGGGGACCACATATTGTGCTTCACAAATTCCAGAATTTGTTCCTGCGGTGACAACAGTTGCACCAGTGTCTTTATGTCGAAGTCTAAAGTTATATTCACGTGTTCTCCTTAGTAAAAGTGCAACTCGAGAAGTAACACAATTGAACACCATTTGAAACAAAAGCTGGTGAATAGAACGAAATGTGAACAGAAGAAACCTGCACATACCTGGTCAAGTTGTATTAAGTCTCGGCTATCCATTCCCCGGTAACCTTCAGCCAGGCCCTCAATTGTTGCTTCCTTAATCACAGCTGCAGCTACCTCCTTAGTAATATCGCGTATTCTGCAAAAGACAAAATGACAGTAAATTATATTCACAACATGCATTAGCAAAAATATGACTTAGAATAACATAATAGTGTTCTATAGTAATCATAGTGTAGTTATACACTTTAAACTGCCAAACAATTGTCCAAATTATACCTTGATATTGAAGGGTATATAATGCCTTTGTGCACCTCCTCCTCGGTCATATATGCAGCTAGGCTGTAATTCAAGGTGATGGTTATGGAACTTGAACCATTACAACCAAATTATATTTGTGGATATAATCTTTTTTAAAGAGTATCAAATGGCTCTATAAATGCAACAACTGAATTTATTTAAAAAAAAAAAAAAACAAAAACAAAAAAAACAAAACAAAAACAAACCTTCCAAACACTTGTAGTACATTTCTCTTTTTGTCTTTGTTTACTCAGTTCATTCAAACAGTTCCTCAATTTAATTCAGAAATAGGATAAATATCCTTTTTTTAATGGTAAGCAATGAATTGCAGGAAGGGTGGGTGGGGGTGGAAGTTTAACACAATTTTACTGGGGAAAAAGGCTTCAATACCACTGCAGTGGAGCCTGCTTTGGAGTACCCAGTCTCATGAAATAAATGAAGGGTTCACTTTGGTTCAAGATCTTAAGAAATTCCACATGCAATCATAATCATAAATCAGCGTAAATAAAAATCTTTTAAAATAAGATGAAGGGAGTAAAGTACCGTTCAGCTGCTGCCTGCAGCATGCCATCTGAGACGATCCTAGATCCAGATAGAAGAGTCCCAAGTCCAATCCTAGAACACATGCCAACATTGTTAAATAAGATTGATAGATTAGGGCACTACTCTACAATGTGAGTCCTACAAGAGGATTGGTAGCTCACCCAGGGAAGAGGAACATGTTATTTGCCTGGTTACAGTGGCCAATATGTCCATTCCCTGAAACATTCACAGGCAGTTAATATCTATATAGGAGGCTAATATCATGAAGAAATTTTTGCTTTCTCTTCTATTAATACTTGTTCTAGATCCTTAGATTTCACCATATTACAATGATTGTCATCTGTAGTGGCACAGGATTCTTGGCAGTTGGCAAAAACTTAAGCAATGCATTCAAACTTATTAGCTAACTGGCGTACCAAGATCCACATCTTTAAATGGGCTTCCACTTGCAAATATAATGTTGTCACCAACAAGGGAAAATGCCTCCTCAGGTGTGCATTCAGCTAATCAAAAAAATTAGCAATCAGAACACAAGGCTAACAGGGTAAAATCAACTTCGTAGAGTTTTTATTTTATTTGATATACCATTTTTGGTAGGGTTTGACATTGGAAAGATTGCTGGTCTAGTAGAAGTAGACTCCTTAAGTGCCTCCAGTACCTAAAAATGGTAAATCATTTTAATATTGGTAGTACAAATTACAATCAAAAGAAAGGGTATAATATAAAGGAGCCATGCTGATAAATCGTTATATGAGTAAGAGGGGATAAAGGAAATAAAACACATAAAAGGGACAAAGTAAGCAGCTAAACAGCCTTGAATTGATAAAGAGGCATAACAAGAAGTTTCTGGCTTGGTGAGGTTGAGTGGGTGACCAAACTGACAAACAGAGTAATTAAACCTAAATTAGAAACAGCTTCATTTATGATGATGAAGATGATGATGGACTTGTTCCTAGGATGGCATTTCCATTTGGAACCTCAGAGTTGAAAGGTGTGAAAGTTGATAGGTGGTCAGAAAGTTGCCCTATTTAGAGAAGCTTTTTTTTTTTTTTTTAAATCTAGGACTCAGGAATCCTAGCTAAAAATATTTCTCAAGGCTCCCCTTGAGGGTAGCAAAACAGTAGAAGGTACATGATACACAACTTTTGGTAGCGATTGATCATGAGGGGCAATGAAAAGATTACTCAGAATCATGACACCCATTGGAATCAAACACATGAATCAGAAAGGAAAGGAAATTGACAAGAAAATAACATATCTAAAAACAAAATTGTAACTCAATACAAGACACAACACTAGTTTGGCCAAGGTGGAGCTTATTGAAAGAGGTTTTTAAGACATTTTTGTGTTTGGCTCAACTTCTGTTTTTCCAAATAGATAAGCTCTAGTAAGTCATGGACTAAACAAGCATATAGTAATGATATAAAAATAAACAAATATTTTATATTTTGTCCAATTCTAAAAAGACATCATAAAGATTTCTCTACATACTGCATGTGTACCTCATGTGAGAACAAGCCTCCAACAGCAGATAAACCAAGGAGTACATCAGGCTTCACTTGGCGAACCTGATTCAAAACAGAATACATTGCCATTCAAGCACAGCAAAATAAACACACAGAATCAGTATAAGATATGTGTAATATCCAAACAACCAGGCCATAATATTTGAGAACACACATCAGATCCAGCATCATGTTTGGTAGTCCAAAATTTGGCTCAAAAGTTCTATCACAACTACCAACGGTAATCATCAATTAATGCAATTTTCTAGATCAAAACCTGGTCATGAATTATGTCTTCAAAGCATACAAACCAAAAGTTGTATGAACAATAACAAGCAAACTGACAATTATAACATAATGAAACAGGAAAATGGGCTTTAGCCTTTAGGTCTAACAAGTTGCTAAAGAAAACATGTGTAATATCCAGACCATAATATTTGAGGAATATTCTACGCAAATATTGAAGATTGATGTCTACTTTCTGCTTTTATGAATAGTTGAAATAGTAATTACCACTTCCACAAGACTTGCACCTTCCCTCAATCCTTGACGTTCAATTTCTTTCATATTCCGTGCAAATGGCCGAGCATCTTCATCAACATTTTGCCGTGCCTCAGTTATCAATCCCTATATTCACAGGCAAACATCCATCAACAATTATTATGATTAAAACTGTGCAGAAAACAAACCAATTCCTGCACTGTACTATCAAAAAATCTTAACATCCCACCCCACGCTCCCAACCCAGGGGGGAACAAGTTGAGTGAGAGACTTACATTGGCATCAACTACCCAAAACTGGCTCCTTGCACTTTCAAATGCAACTTCATTATTTCCTAACATTCTTGCCATAGTTTTCCTAGCAGCATTAAGAACACCTATTCCTGCACTGTACTATCCAAAAAGTCTCAGTCTTAATACATTCTACTTGAATGCAGGCATGCAGCACCTTTTAATGCCAGCTTATAGAAACACAAGACTAAGATTTTATCACAGAATAGCCTCCAATTAAAGCAGAAAGTAGAGGAAAAGAGATGATTCTCAAAACATTCTAGGAAAATAAATAGTTAACCAACCTTAAATAACAAGAAAATGATAGGTTTTGAGAGGATAAAAGAAGAAAATCAAACTGATGAATAGAATTGTCTGGCAAGATATCCTTAGATAATTCAGAAATCAATTCAGTTGTTAGTTACTCAAAGTTTCTCATGCATGACTTCATGGATTTGCACTGCAAATTAGACGATCTTCAGTGCCATCTAAAGTGCACCCAGCTCATACAGAGATCAAGCTCGCCAAACAATACTTAATAAAAAACCACCATAAAATAGTGAAATAACTCAATCAGGATCAATTCTAAAGTAAAACATTCTCCAATAGATCATAATATGAAAATGATTGGCATATGCATGTAGATGCACTGGAGTTTTTATCACGGATTTATAAACTTGCATATGGACTTCAAAGAAACAAAACAAATTTAAAAAAAAAAATAATAATAATAATAATAATAAAAAAGAGAGATTAGTGCTAACCTTCCAGCACCAGCAACCACAATCCTCATTTTTGGAAAATCAATCATGGCCCTACCCTGTGCTCTTACAGCTCCTAAAAGCCCGGCAAGTGCAACTCCAGCTGTTCCCTAAATAGCACAGAAAAACTGTAACAAAAGCAGGGATCTAGTAGTGAAAACCACAAAATTAACTTATTCAGGAATTCCATTTTGCAATTTATTGAATCTGGTCTGTATAGGTAAGTTTTATAATATAAACAGATCCATTAATATATTGCAATCCATATTTTTTTTTTAAATGTTACAAAAAGGAAAGCTATAAACCAAATCCCAAGAAATGCCATCTTCTCTTTTCTTTTTAATTTTTTTGCCCTTCTTCATATTGTTCTATAACCTGGTGTGTGATAAGTCACCAGAGAGGGGGGAAAAAAAAAAAAAAAAAAGAAGAAGAAGAAGGGTTACCTGCACATCATCATTAAACATTCTGTAGTTGTTCCTATATCGTTGTAGTAGCTTAAAGGCCCACTTGCTTTGGAAATCTTCAAACTGAACATATCCAAAATGCATTACATTATTCTCTTATGAAGATAATGATTATGAAAACAGAGAAAAGCATTGAGAAAGAGAAGGTACCTGTACAATAACATTTGGCCAACGAGTAAATACAGCCTCCATAAACTCATCGATTACTTCAAGATATTGCTCTCCATCTAGACGGTGCTCTTGCAATCCCAGATCTATACGCAAAGGAAAAAAAATTTTATTAATGTTTGAGCAAAGGAAATGAGGAGGATATCCACATCTAAAGTGGTTCCATCAACTTAGGGTCCATTTGGAAACTGGGAAACCCAGATTTTCCAGTGTTTGGGTACTCAAGGAAAATAAAGTTAAAGGAAAATATTCATTCTGGAATCTGGACAACGGAAAAAAATGCCCAATTTGGCAGAAAATGTCTTCCTAGTTTTTTAGTCAGAAAACATTTTCCGAATTCTTTATTTTCCTTCTCCCCTCTCTTCTTTTTTAAGTTAGTCTCCGGATTATTATTATTACCACCACCACCACCACCACTACCACACGACCACCAACAACACCACCACCACCACCAACACCACAACCACCACCATCACTACCACACCACCACCGCCACCAATTACCAATACCACCACCACCACCGTCGCCGCCACCAACACCACCACCACTACCACCAACACCACAACCACACCATTACTATCACCACATATTATTATTATTATTATTATTATTATTATAACAAATAATATGTTCATTTTCAAGAAAATGAACGAACTAGAAAAAATACAATTTCTTAACTTTCAGCTAAACAAAAAAAGATATAGTTTTCTGGCATTTAGCCAAACACCAGAAAATTAAAATATTTTCTGGAAAATGAGTCATTTTCCAAGTTTCCAAACAAACCCTTAAGGACGACAAGATGATGTATACTTACATAAGGGATCCTTCAGAAGATTCTCATTGTCAGTTCCAACATCTATCATCACAGGCAAGACCTAATAAAAGTTATATTTAGTAAAAATAAGTGGCATTAGTATTATTTTCAAAAACATTGAGACAGAATTATTCTGCATGACATATTCTGGCATACAAGAGAAAGGGTATTTGTTTATTTTGAAGACAACTCTTCAAACAAAAACAAGCAAATGAGAATGGCATCTTTCTGACATTAAGAATTTTTCAGCTATAATGATAAAGGCAACCACAAAACCGCTACAGGGTATTTATCATAGCTTAGAAGTGCTCACTTCTGCTGTTTCCTTTTTATTTCACTCAATGATGTGTGTGTGAGAAACAGTCCTAAACTTAATCCATATGGAAAAAATAAAAAATCAAAAGCATTAAATCCCAATGCCTGTTTTGAACATGTTTCATGTAAATCGTGCAATATACATGTCAGAATAGGAAATACAGCAGAAAAATACTCTCTGAGGGTTAATCCCAGCTGCTGCCACATAGAGATCCAGCTTTCCAATTGCAATACCAATACCCTGAACTCCAAGATCTCCAAGCCCCAATATTCTACTTCCATCAGTTACAACAATCATATCAACCTACACAAAAACTTCAATATCCACAATCAGTATCTGCCATGAGAAATGATGAGAATTTAATCAAAACTCAGGTCAATAGAATTCATTGGCTTAGATTTCATGTATCAAGGATCCCTGTATGAGTGAAGTGCAATAATGTGTTAAGTTGAATAGTTTTTGATAGTTAAAAGATCTCTAATTCTCTGTATTCTCTCTATTTTTCTAGTTAACTATTCCATGCCAGACTTTCCGCCATTTTCTCAGATTAATAGATCAGTCCCATATAAGAATCCACTAACAAATCAATAAGGCCAAATCAAGTCAGATTTCATTTCTTTTAACATTCAAAACAAATTGAATGTGTCAAAAATCCTATACATCTAAGGAAGAACATGAAGTTCCATATTCTTAAATATAATGAAGTGAAAGCAATCCAGTTGAAACCACTGCAGTAATAAAATGTTTCCTGCATTTCCAAATTAGTTATTTTCCATAAATTAAGAAGGGGTTTCGACATAGAAACCTGCTCAGCTGGCCAATTATAAACCATTGACATCATTTCCCCACGATCAGCAGCACTGAAATACATGCCCCTTGGACGTCGGAACAACCCACTGTACTTTTGGCAAACAAGACCAACTGTAGGAGTATAAACAATAGGTGCATATTCCTCAATGTTTTCAATTAAAACCTGTCAGTCATCAGAAAAATAATCACTTCAACTTACACTGAAATACAATAATTAAGATAGTCTATCACAACATGATGGTTCATACGTTCAATGTAATGCAAAGTGTTAACCATTTTGTTGCAAAGAAACACACCATAATTTTAATATTTAATGCATGCAAATGCTTGAGCTACTTCAAGACATTGTCTTAAACATGATGAGAATAAACTCAGAAGATGTCTGGAAAAAATGGAATAGAACATAATAATACTGATAATTTACGGAAAACCAAGTCGTGAATTATAACATGTACAAGGATGCATTACAAGCCTCTCCTGGCAAATTATGAATAAACCCAGTGCACTATCCCATGTTTAGAGGGAAGTAACCATGCCAGCAATAGGTGAAGGGATGCAGGCATACAGCCATAATAGCAATCTCACAGTGGGTTGATAGTGTCCCAGGTAGATGTCATCTAATGATCTAAATGCAGCCACAAAACTACAAAAGAAGACGATTTAAATACATTATACAAGGCTTCACTCACTCACCTTATAATACAATGTCTCATTCCTGTCATGTAAGCGGTTGAGTATGCGCCACTTGGCCAAGGCATTTGGATCAGATGGACCATCTCTGGCTTGGACTTGAAGTCTCTTCAGGTCAGCCACTGTTGTTCACAGAGAGAAAATGACAAACTTGACAATAGAAGTGATTGAACTCAAAACAATACTTGACACACTCAAAGTCCTGAATTTGCAAATACAAACAATCAATATCTGGTCATTCAAATTTCAACCACTGAAACGAAAGACCAAACTTGTCCACAAACCCACAAGTAGGATAGAAGAAGTTTCCCTGACAGAATGACCCAAGAAAACTTCTCCAACATCTGGATATCTGGATAAGTGGATGCTATACACTCACCCATATTCATATACTCCGTAGAATTAATAAATTTTAAGCCAAAGGATTTCCACTTGTATGCGCAATTGAGTCACTCAAGTAGCACCATAAATGGGAGAATCGTTGTTAGCAAAGCATTAATAAATTTTGTGTCTTTGTGGAAGGAAAGAAGTAGCACATTTTTCACTCCAAAATCAAACAATGAATATTTGAACTTATTGGTGAAGTTTCTTTAATTAAATCAAAGTTTATTTCTAATATAATCACAGAGAACAAGGAGACTCACTGAAACGTTCAGTTTGCTGTTCAAAAGACATGACATTTGGAGGCAGAAGCCCTCGTAGATGAAGACGGTCTCGTTCTGTCTCTGAGAAGGCAGTTCCCTATAATTTATAAATTTCATTAAAACTTGCAATTGGTTATATGCATCGAGAATTTTCTTTTTAAATTATAAAAAGTAATAATAATATTATTCTGTAATGGAGGTATCAGTTCTCTATTGCATGATGAACATAAAATAAAGGCATTCCCTCGCTATAAATGCTTTCTATGCTAACTAATTCATCTGAGAAACCTACCAAGATAAAGGCTTATGCTGAGTGAAGGAATAGGACTGTAAAAAACAGTTCAATGATTTCATTCTTCTAGGGGAACAAAGAATGTCTTTTAAATGAGATAAACATTCAGTCTCAGGAATAAACACTTGGCATGCACATTACTACTCAATTAACTAGAAGTCTAGAACATTGTTCCCTGTCATATCTTCTATATAAAACTGGAGTACTATCATTCTGCAATATATCAGCCTCACTTAAAAGCCTGCTTGAACTATGTGGACATGAGGAGACTCGTGGAACATCCCACTGCAGAAACTGAATATGAATATCCCATCATTTCCCCTAGAAATTGGCTGAAATGATAGGCAGCTCTCAGCTTCAATTTAGAAATACTAGAGAACATAACATAGCTAGGCAGCTATTGTATGTATGTATGTATATATATAGGCTAATGTTCAAGTGCATTCACTTGTTCCTGTGAGTCCAGTGAGAACCTTCGCAAGTGAACACAAGATACAAAGGCGAATTGCACGCAATCTAGTCAGTGTGCATTAGTGTAGTAGCTTGTATGCATTTACGAGGGGTCTCACGGGACGGGAAGAGGTGGTCTCATTTGATTATTACTCTATATGACTATATATATATAGTCATATATAGAATTACAATTTTGATACTTTTTACTTTGTTATTTGCATTATTAGATTAAATGAGAAAGGTAATTCAATAAGCCTACTAGAATTTTCTCTCTCCTAAAAAAGCAGGCTCTAGTTACATTTGCATATTCTAAAATACAATCTTCATAATGCACTTCAACCTTATTGATAATCCATAAATCACAAACACATCTATTACTTAACTAAGAAATTACTCCGAAATCAATACGAGTGCCGTATAATTACGCTAATCATCGCGTGAAAAGGGGCATAAAATCAACAATGAGCAAAACCTTAACTAATTGATCCATTAAGCAGAGATCGATGATGAATCTATGCATGTTTAAGACAAAATTCAAGTAGACTGCGGATATAACGGCTTATTTACCTTATTGAACCACGGATCATGAAGAATGTCGAGGCTGCGTTTGTGGACGATGGTGGGGCGGTGGCCTTCCACCGTTGTGAAACTTCTGTAAGTGCTCCGACTCGCATCGGTCACTCCTTGCTGTAACTTCCACCGCCTCAGCAGGGCCGAGGAGAGCTTCATCTTGCGAGAAAAGTTCGCCATCATTGAACCGAGACAGAGGAGAAAGTGAAGAAGAGTGACAGATGGTCCCTTGAAGAATCTCACCGAAGCTAGTGTTGGATGTACGTTGCGCTTCAACGTTTGTACGCTCTTTTCGTGGTAAAAAGATGCCAAAATGGTAATATTCAAACCACTTGTTCGGTCAACGGAATGTGCAGTGGGCCAATAAGGTTTAGAGTCAAGTCAACGGTATCGGACCGATGAAATTGTGGCCCAATAACCACTTAGGCCCAATTTAGATAGCCTATAAAGAGTGATGCTTCATCAGCCCAATTATGACTTAAACAAATTTCTCCTTTTTTTTTTTAATTAATTTTTGTTCCAATGATTTTTACATTATCATATCATATATATATATATATATATTTAATAAAATGCAAAAGGATATTCTGGTTTAGTGGCACGAAGTTGTTCAAGATTCTCATAACACTAATATTCCCTCTCATTTGTTGTGTTATTGACATGTGATCCCCGTATTTTGAACTAGCTTCTAAATTTATTGTTAAGTCGGAAAATCTAGTTTTATCAGCCTCATTTATTTTCATAGTAGAAAATTCAGCAATATAAACTTTGTTCAAATTTAAATTTGAAAAACGAGTTCGTCACTCAACAATTCAAATCGAAAACCAAAAGTTAAAACTAAAATTTCTAAATGTATAGATTTCATGTGAAATTAGTTGTTCTAGATGTATACTTTTCATATATAATTATATACTTGGTACTTTTCTACGGGGATTATTTGCTATTCTTCAAATGATGAAAAGAGGGATGGATTGCCCTCATTCGCAGGGCAAAGAGATGCCAAGTAAGAATTGATTTGTGTGACTATGATGTTTGTGCAATAATGCATTTAGGGATTTAATTTATCACCAATAAATAAATTTGTATCTTAAATAAGATTTTAAATTCGGATCACATAAAGTAATTTGTATGAAAATAAAAATAAGCAATGACAAAATAGTTATGTTAACTCATTTTTATTCTCAAAATTCATGAAAAAACAAAATATTACCCCATTCTATTAGAATTTTTTTTTCTCATATCTAAAGAAAACCGTTTCTTGTTAAAAATAAAAAATAAAAATTTAATGAACCAAAACTTAAATTTAAGAAAAAAAAAATGTGTCCATCAAAACCTTACTATTTTACCTATTAAGTTTGCAACAAATGAATGAATAAATTAATTAATTAAATAAGCTAGATAGGTAGTACCTGACAAATTATTGTGTGGACCATAACAAAAAGTACATTATTTGTGTACTGTATTTACATTATACAAAATAATGTACTTTCAGTACTCAAATAATGTACTTTTCCTGAATATAATGTACATTTTTAATATATTAAAAGTATATAATTTGTATATTAAATTCACATTATTTGATAATATGATTCACACTAGAGATATCGTTCACGTAATAATGATTGGTAGTACCCATAGTACATAAAATTTAATGACAGTTGCATGTTAGTTGAAGACATGCCCAGTTTGTATGGTTGAGAGAACTCGGGGAAAGCCAGAAAAGTAGTGTTGTTAGCGACATTTTTGAATCTTCTGGAAGCACTAGAAAGTGACATTAAATTTCTCAAACAACATAGCAATTCGTGCTAAACAACTAATTCTATGATGCAAAAAATTTTGTGGTGAAGCGGTATAGCTGTAACTTGTAAGTTGTAACTCTTCCAAATAAAAGATCACATGTGAACGGATACTACATTGTAACAGAATTAATAGTACTTAAAAAATTAATTCTTTATTTTTTTTAAGGAACCTATAATGTTATCTATTTAAAGTCTTTCTTTTTAAGGAACCTAATGTATCTATTTAAAATTTATATAAAAACTTATAATAGTGAATGTAAATTAGTACCCTTGATTTATGCCTGTATTTTTATACTTATTGAGTTGTAGATTACACTGTAAATATTGTATTATTACTTTTGTCTGACAAAATTATCCTTATGAAAAAGTACGTAATTCGTTACCTGAATGTGCATTTTATGTAAAGCTCACAAAGGATCACAATGAAGTAAATCACTTTAAATTTTTTTTATAGTTAACTAGTTCAAACCGAGAAGATCAATAGCTTGTAACAATTTGTGCTAATTCCACAAAAGTTGTTTGCTCAAACGAAATAAATTTCACCCATTTAAAAATCAAGCCAAGGGTGTTTTTTTTTAATGGAATCATACAAAAATTTTTAAATCAAATTTATTTAACGAAATGCAAATACGAGTGTAGTACGTGAATTTATTTTTTTTTTAAAAAAAAAGGAAACTCTTATTATTTTCTTTCATTTCATATGGTTGAAATTTGGGGCCATTGTATGAAGATTGCATACTACAACGTAAAGTCATTCCAATATTTTATTCTTTTATTCTGTTGGGGTCAAATTAAGATGATTTTGTATTCACACTGATATTTCTAAAGGAAGTTTCGTGATTTAGTGTAGTATTATAATTTATGAATATAAATGGATTAAGTTAATTTGATTGTATGATTATATGATTTATATCATACATGACTTATTCAATAAAAATACATAATATGTTTAATTCGATTTCAGGTAACAAGTATAAATTTATATACAACAATAACAATAACAACAACAACAATAATAATAATAATAATAATAATAATAATAATAATTGTAAACAAAGAAATTTGAATATATATATTGAATTCAAAAATCTGTTACATGTATATGTCAATATGTGGGGTGTGGGTACAAGCTCTGGATATGTGGTCCTTTGATTCTTCAGTTGATGTCTTGACGCTCCATTGAAGGGCCTCCGGGTTTCAAGTGGCTTAATCTTCAGAAAAGAACTTATATGCTTGTTCTTCTGAAGGGCCTCCGGAATTATGTGGCTTGATCTTCAATAGGAGGTTTAGATCAACATGATTTTCAAGAAGGAACTTTTACATTTAAGATCATGGGGCTTTTATTTTCATGATCATGATATCTATTCTCTAAATAAGCTTCAAAGCTATTTCTATGATTTTTTCCTAGGATGAATACATAGAAATAAAATGTCTTATTTATAGCTGTAGGATAAAGAGTTTTGATAGGTTCAAACTCTTTTGATATTATCTAATTAACAAATTAGATAATATCAATATTATCCAAATACATTTTTTTTTTTTTGAAACCCAAGCCGAAGCAATCATATTAAAATAAACCCGAAATACAATCAGGAGGAGAAGAAACCCACTCCCCAAGGACAGAGGAAGAACCAGCCGCCCGTGCAAGCACATGAGCAACGTGATTCGCTGACCTTCTGACATGGCGAACCACAGTGTTCCCAATGTCATAAGCAATGATACGACACTGCTGAATAACTAAACCAACATGCGAATAGTCTTGTCTACCAGAATTATAACTATTACAAAAATTCAAACAATCAGACTCAACTAAATAACCAACACCAGAACGACTCTTAATCCATGCTAGCGCTTCTTTAATTATCCAAATACATTTAAATATACTAATATTAAAAAATAACAATATTTAGCAAATTTTCAATGTCAACAATAATAATAATAATAATAATAATAATAATAACAAATGTGAGACTGCTTCATTTTAGATAAACGGTAGTTTCATTTAAGGGCCTTTGTTAAGATGTGACGGCAGCCGTTTATTTACTTAAAGAAACGACGTCATTTTTTACCATGGTCCACGATATAACGACTGCAATTTTAGATAACCTCACCCAATAATTATTTTTTGACCTAACTGCTTAAGATTTTTTTTTTAATCTACAATTAAGTCTACATTCCTTCATGCATCTTTCTATCTTACCTAAAATTTATCAATTTTGTCCTCAATTAACCACATCCCTCCATGATAGGTTACAATGCCACGTCTCAAATCGAACATGGGCTGAACTTGGCCGACGCCCAACATTCCTTAGTTATATTAGGTAGGTTAATAAGGTCACTTTGCAGATAATTAAAAAAAAAAAAAAAAAAACTTTGTAGACAACTAATTGATGAAAATTTGTGATTGTATGAGTATTATGTATTATTTTTTCTATAATTTAATGACAAAAAGTGTCACTTTCTCATTTCACTTTATACTTTTAATATTTTGGCCAATTGAACCATTTCATTGTTGGTGTAAAATTTGGTGTTCAATCTTAGAATTAAAAAGTCTAAAAACCTGAGTTATTAAAATATTTATATATATATATATATATATATATATATATATATATATATATATATATATATAGGGGTGCACTCTCGTGAGAACTCTCGCCCAGGTAGGAAATGAGAACGCTCCACAGTCGTCCACGTGTCCAGATCAACGAATCAGATGCAATTTTAAAAAAATGACGCGGTGGCATTTTCGTAAATAACTGGAACTTTGGTGCACCTAGTTTCACTTACAAGTGCACCTAGTTTCACTTAAAATGCACCTAGTTTCACTTACAAGTGCACCTATTTTCGCACATATTTTAACTTACAAGTGCAAGTAATTTACCTTATTAATATTCATGCACCTATTTTCGCAAATACTTTCACTTACAAATGCAAGTAATTTACCTTGTTAATATTCATGTACCTGGGTGCAACCTAGGTGCATCTAGTTATAACATAGGTGCACCTAGTTATAACATAGGTTGCACCTAGTTATAACATTAGGTGCACTTAGTATTGGCTCACTGTACAATTCACTTGCACCTGTAATACATTTTACTTGCATCTGCAATACATTTTCTTGCACTTGTGCAAGTAATTACTTTGTTAACATTCATGCACCTGGTTGCAACCTATGTGCACCTAGTTATAGCAATAGGTGCACCTAGTTATAACATTAGGTGCACTTAGTATTGAGTCATTGTATAATTTACTTGCACTTGTAAACATTTTACTTGCACGTGTGCACCTATTTTCACCTGCAGGTGCAAGTAATTTACCTTGTTAACATTTATGCACCTGGGTACACCTATGTGCACCTAGTTATAACATGAAGTGCACCTAGTTATAGCGTTAGTTGCAACTACATTCCGGACACGTGGCGCGCTGTGATTCGTTCTCAGTTCTCTCCTGGGCGCCCAGTTCTCACCTGAACGCGATCCTATATATATATATATATATATATATATTAAGAGTATATATATATATATATATATATTAGGGGGTCCTATCTCATATTGTGTGTGATGGAAGCCCCAATGATGACATGCACCTTAAGTTAAGCTTACAAGACAAATACACAAAGTCATAGGATTAGCTATGCACATAAATGTTAAAAGCACAATAAACTAAAGCCCGACATACACAAAATCGTGAAAACAAATACACGACAAACCACATCAAACAACCATACTTTATATTCTCACCAAATTTTCCCTCCTCTCGTTTTAATCTAGTGAAAAAAAACAATGTCAAATGTCCTTTTTAAAGATAAATTTATAAATATGGTTTCATTATTTTGTTTGTTGGTGCCGTTTATTGATAAAACAATGTTATTGTAGTTATATTTTGATACTAAATCTTTTAAAGTAATTATATCTCAAAGCATTTTTATTGGAGGAAATTTTAACTTTTCATGACCTTTTTGCGTGGTTATTATGGTGAGTTGGACGAGAGAGGCATCCTAAATTTTTCTGACTAATTTTTCAGCTGAGAAAAAAAAAGCGTAGGCTGCAACAAACGTGCTCAGTTGGTGCGTGCATTTCACGTGCTCGCTAGCAACCACTTGCCTTTTCTATTTTTGTTTTTTAATTTTATTTTTCCTCTTTTCCACTTGGCTATGCAAAAAGGGTAAAAAATTCATGCAAAATTTAAACCAACGTGATGCTCTTAGACTTGTGTGTAGTGGGGTCAAATAGGGCAAATTGCAAAAATAATAATTAAAAAAAACATATAAAATATTTTAATATCGACAATCACTTCCTCAATTGTGCTACTTATGCGTCATGAGTCAAATTCAGAAGTAAATATTTATCTCTTTGTCATTTTGTATGTCTAGTTTAGATTTGTGAATATTAAACTAATTATACTATATTTGGCTATTTGTTATATTATTTTAAATAAATTAAAATAAGACAATTGTGGTGCCATTGGTTTTTCAAATTTTCAAAAAAAAAAAAGGGTTAAAATAAAGTAAGCAAAAAAAAACATTAAAAAAAGGTAATTATAAGTAGCTGTTAGTCTTCCACTTAAAAGTATCCGCCTAAAATAAAAGATAATTATAAAAAAAGGGCAATAAAAATAATTTCAAAAAAAAAGGAAATAAAAAATAATTTAAAACTTACAGGTGTTCGCTTCCACGTCACAACTCACAAGCCTTCGTGTCGCCACTCTCTCCGCCTCGCAAAACTTTTAGAAAAAACAATAAAATAAATAAATAAATTAAAAAAACAATAAAATTACAGTTTCATTTCGATATAAGTATACTTTCATTCGACTTTATACATTCAAATATGTGAAACTATTATTCAGTTTCATTTTATATACACTATAGTTTCATTTCAATTCAACTACAATTTCATTTGAGAATATAAAAACAAATGTGAGACCGTTTCATTTTAGATAAACTGTAGTTTCATTTAAGGGCCTTTGTTAAGATGTGACGGCAGTCGTTTCTTTACTTAAAGAAACGACGTCATTTTTGAACCACGGGCAAATCAAGTCAGATTTCATTTCTTTTAACATTCAAAACAAATTGAATGTGTCAAAAATCCTATACATCTAAGGAAGAACATGAAGTTCCATATTCTTAAATATAATGAAGTGAAAGCAATCCAGTTGAAACCACTGCAGTAATAAAATGTTTCCTGCATTTCCAAATTAGTTATTTTCCATAAATTAAGAAGGGGTTTCGACATAGAAACCTGCTCAGCTGGCCAATTATAAACCATTGACATCATTTCCCCACGATCAGCAGCACTGAAATACATGCCCCTTGGACGTCGGAACAACCCACTGTACTTTTGGCAAACAAGACCAACTGTAGGAGTATAAACAATAGGTGCATATTCCTCAATGTTTTCAATTAAAACCTGTCAGTCATCAGAAAAATAATCACTTCAACTTACACTGAAATACAATAATTAAGATAGTCTATCACAACATGATGGTTCATACGTTCAATGTAATGCAAAGTGTTAACCATTTTGTTGCAAAGAAACACACCATAATTTTAATATTTAATGCATGCAAATGCTTGAGCTACTTCAAGACATTGTCTTAAACATGATGAGAATAAACTCAGAAGATGTCTGGAAAAAATGGAATAGAACATAATAATACTGATAATTTACGGAAAACCAAGTCGTGAATTATAACATGTACAAGGATGCATTACAAGCCTCTCCTGGCAAATTATGAATAAACCCAGTGCACTATCCCATGTTTAGAGGGAAGTAACCATGCCAGCAATAGGTGAAGGGATGCAGGCATACAGCCATAATAGCAATCTCACAGTGGGTTGATAGTGTCCCAGGTAGATGTCATCTAATGATCTAAATGCAGCCACAAAACTACAAAAGAAGACGATTTAAATACATTATACAAGGCTTCACTCACTCACCTTATAATACAATGTCTCATTCCTGTCATGTAAGCGGTTGAGTATGCGCCACTTGGCCAAGGCATTTGGATCAGATGGACCATCTCTGGCTTGGACTTGAAGTCTCTTCAGGTCAGCCACTGTTGTTCACAGAGAGAAAATGACAAACTTGACAATAGAAGTGATTGAACTCAAAACAATACTTGACACACTCAAAGTCCTGAATTTGCAAATACAAACAATCAATATCTGGTCATTCAAATTTCAACCACTGAAACGAAAGACCAAACTTGTCCACAAACCACAAGTAGGATAGAAGAAGTTTCCCTGACAGAATGACCCAAGAAAACTTCTCCAACATCTGGATATCTGGATAAGTGGATGCTATACACTCACCCATATTCATATACTCCGTAGAATTAATAAATTTTAAGCCAAAGGATTTCCACTTGTATGCGCAATTGAGTCACTCAAGTAGCACCATAAATGGGAGAATCGTTGTTAGCAAAGCATTAATAAATTTTGTGTCTTTGTGGAAGGAAAGAAGTAGCACATTTTTCACTCCAAAATCAAACAATGAATATTTGAACTTATTGGTGAAGTTTCTTTAATTAAATCAAAGTTTATTTCTAATATAATCACAGAGAACAAGGAGACTCACTGAAACGTTCAGTTTGCTGTTCAAAAGACATGACATTTGGAGGCAGAAGCCCTCGTAGATGAAGACGGTCTCGTTCTGTCTCTGAGAAGGCAGTTCCCTATAATTTATAAATTTCATTAAAACTTGCAATTGGTTATATGCATCGAGAATTTTCTTTTTAAATTATAAAAAGTAATAATAATATTATTCTGTAATGGAGGTATCAGTTCTCTATTGCATGATGAACATAAAATAAAGGCATTCCCTCGCTATAAATGCTTTCTATGCTAACTAATTCATCTGAGAAACCTACCAAGATAAAGGCTTATGCTGAGTGAAGGAATAGGACTGTAAAAAACAGTTCAATGATTTCATTCTTCTAGGGAACAAAGAATGTCTTTTAAATGAGATAAACATTCAGTCTCAGGAATAAACACTTGGCATGCACATTACTACTCAATTAACTAGAAGTCTAGAACATTGTTCCCTGTCATATCTTCTATATAAAACTGGAGTACTATCATTCTGCAATATATCAGCCTCACTTAAAAGCCTGCTTGAACTATGTGGACATGAGGAGACTCGTGGAACATCCCACTGCAGAAACTGAATATGAATATCCCATCATTTCCCCTAGAAATTGGCTGAAATGATAGGCAGCTCTCAGCTTCAATTTAGAAATACTAGAGAACATAACATAGCTAGGCAGCTATTGTATGTATGTATGTATATATATAGGCTAATGTTCAAGTGCATTCACTTGTTCCTGTGAGTCCAGTGAGAACCTTCGCAAGTGAACACAAGATACAAGGCGAATTGCACGCATCTAGTCAGTGTGCATTAGTGTAGTAGCTTGTATGCATTTACGAGGGTCTCGGGACGGGAAGAGGTGGTCTCATTTGATTATTACTCTATATATATATATTGTCATATAGAATTCATTTTTACTTTTTACTTTGTTATTTGCATTATTAGATTAAATGAGAAAGGTAATTCAATAAGCCTACTAGAATTTTCTCTCTCCTAAAAAAGCAGGCTCTAGTTACATTTGCATATTCTAAAATACAATCTTCATAATGCACTTCAACCTTATTGATAATCCATAAATCACAAACACATCTATTACTTAACTAAGAAATTACTCCGAAATCAATACGAGTGCCGTATAATTACGCTAATCATCGCGTGAAAAGGGGCATAAAATCAACAATGAGCAAAACCTTAACTAATTGATCCATTAAGCAGAGATCGATGATGAATCTATGCATGTTTAAGACAAAATTCAAGTAGACTGCGGATATAACGGCTTATTTACCTTATTGAACCACGGATCATGAAGAATGTCGAGGCTGCGTTTGTGGACGATGGTGGGGCGGTGGCCTTCCACCGTTGTGAAACTTCTGTAAGTGCTCCGACTCGCATCGGTCACTCCTTGCTGTAACTTCCACCGCCTCAGCAGGGCCGAGGAGAGCTTCATCTTGCGAGAAAAGTTCGCCATCATTGAACCGAGACAGAGGAGAAAGTGAAGAAGAGTGACAGATGGTCCCTTGAAGAATCTCACCGAAGCTAGTGTTGGATGTACGTTGCGCTTCAACGTTTGTACGCTCTTTTCGTGGTAAAAAGATGCCAAAATGGTAATATTCAAACCACTTGTTCGGTCAACGGAATGTGCAGTGGGCCAATAAGGTTTAGAGTCAAGTCAACGGTATCGGACCGATGAAATTGTGGCCCAATAACCACTTAGGCCCAATTTAGATAGCCTATAAAGAGTGATGCTTCATCAGCCCAATTATGACTTAAACAAATTTCTCCTTTTTTTTTTTAATTAATTTTTGTTCCAATGATTTTTACATTATCATATCATATATATATATATATATTAATAAAATGCAAAAGATATTCTGGTTTAGTGGCACGAAGTTGTTCAAGATTCTCATAACACTAATATTCTCTCATTTGTTGTGTTATTGACATGTGATCCCGTATTTTTAATAGCTTCTAAATTTATTGTTAAGTCGGAAAATCTAGTTTTATCAGCCTCATTTATTTTCATAGTAGAAAATTCAGCAATATAAACTTTGTTCAAATTTAAATTTGAAAAACGAGTTCGTCACTCAACAATTCAAATCGAAAACAAAAGTTAAACTAAAATTTCTAAATGTATAGATTTCATGTGAAATTAGTTGTTCTAGATGTATACTTTTCATATATAATTATATACTTGGTACTTTTCTACGGGATTATTTGCTATTCTTCAAATGATGAAAAGAGGGATGGATTGCCCTCATTCGCAGGGCAAAGAGATGCCAAGTAAGAATTGATTTGTGTGACTATGATGTTTGTGCAATAATGCATTTAGGGATTTAATTTATCACCAATAAATAAATTTGTATCTTAAATAAGATTTTAAATTCGGATCACATAAAGTAATTTGTATGAAAATAAAAGTAAGCAATGACAAAATAGTTATGTTAACTCATTTTTATTCTCAAAATTCATGAAAAACAAAATATTACCCCATTCTATTAGAATTTTTTTTTCTCATATCTAAAGAAAACCGTTTCTTGTTAAAAAAAAAAAAAAATTTAATGAACCAAAACTTAAATTTAAGAAAAAAAAAATGTGTCCATCAAAACCTTACTATTTTACCTATTAAGTTTGCAACAAATGAATGAATAAATTAATTAATTAAATAAGCTAGATAGGTAGTACCTGACAAATTATTGTGTGGACCATAACAAAAAGTAATATTTGTGTACTGTATTTTACATTATACAAAATAATGTACTTTCAGTACTCAAATAATGTACTTTTCTGAATATAATGTACATTTTAATATATTAAAATATATAATTTGTATATTAAATTCACATTATTTAATAATATGATTCACAGTAGAGATATCGTTCACGTAATAATGATTGGTAGTACCCATAGTACATAAAATTTAATGACAGTTGCATGTTAGTTGAAGACATGCCCAGTTTGTATGGTTGAGAGAACTCGGGAAAGCCAGAAAAGTAGTGTTGTTAGCGACATTTTTGAATCTTCTGGAAGCACTAGAAAGTGACATTAAATTTCTCAAACAACATAGCAATTCGTGCTAAACAACTAATTCTATGATGCAAAAAATTTTGTGTGAAGCGTATAGCTGTAACTTGTAAGTTGTAACTCTTCCAAATAAAGATCACATGTGAACGGATACTACATTGTAACAGAATTAATAGTACTTAAAAAATTAATTCTTTATTTTTTTAAGGAACCTATAATGTTATCTATTTAAAGTCTTTCTTTTTAAGGAACCTAATGTATCTATTTAAAATTTATATAAAAACTTATAATAGTGAATGTAAATTAGTACCTTGATTTATGCCTGTATTTTTATACTTATTGAGTTGTAGATTACACTGTAAATATTGTATTATTACTTTTGTCGACAAAATTATCCTTATGAAAAAGTACGTAATTCGTTACCTGAATGTGCATTTTATTAAAGCTCACAAAGGATCACAATGAGTAAATCACCTTAAATTTTTTTATAGTTAACTAGTTCAAACCGAGAAGATCAATAGCTTGTAACAATTTGTGCTAATTCCACAAAAGTCGTTTGCTCAAACGAAATAATTTCACCCATTTAAAAATCAAGCAAGGGGTGTTTTTTTAATGGAATCATACAAAAATTTTTAAATCAAATTTATTTAACGAAATGCAAATACGAGTGTAGTACGTGAATTTTTTTTTTTTTAAAAAAAGGAAACTCTTATTATTTTCTTTCATTTCATATGGTTGAAATTTGGGGCCATTGTATGAAGATTGCATACTACAACGTAAAGTCATTCCAATATTTTATTCTTTTATTCTATTGGGGTCAAATTAAGATGATTTTGTATTCACACTGATATTTCTAAAGAAGTTTCGTGATTTAGTGTAGTATTATAATTTATGAATATAAATGGATTAAGTTAATTTGATTGTATGATTATATGATTTATATCATACATGACTTATTCAATAAAAATACATAATATGTTTAATTCGATTTTCAGGTAACAAGTATAAATTTATATACAACAATAACAATAACAACAACAAAATAATAATAATAATAATAATAATAATAATAAATAAACAAAGAAATTTGAATATATATATGATTCAAAATCTGTTACATGTATATGTCATATTTGGATATGTGGTCTTTATTCTTCAGTTGATGTCTTGACGCTCCATTGAATCCGGTTTCAAGTGGCTTAATCTTCAAAAAGAACTTATATGCTTGTTCTTCTGAAGGCAATTATGTGGCTTGATCTTCAATAGGAGGTTTAGATCAACATGATTTCAAGAAGGAACTTTACATTTAAGATCATGGGCTTTTTTTCATGATCATGATATCTATTCTCTAAATAAGTTCAAAGCTATTTCTATGATTTTCCTAGGATGAATACATAGAAATAAAATGTCTTATTTATAGCTGTAGGATAAAGAGTTTTGATAGGTTCAAACTCTTTTGATATATCTAATTAACAAATTAGATAATATCAATATTATCCAAATACATTTTTTTTTTTTGAAACCCAAGCCGAAGCAATCATATTAAAATAAAAATACAATCAGGAGAGAAGAAACCATCAAGGACAGAGGAAGAACCAGCCGCCCGTGCAAGCACATGAGCAACGTGATCGCTACCTTCTGACATGGCGAACCACAGTGTTCCAATGTCATAAGCAATGATACGACACTGCTGAATAATAAACCAACATGCGAATAGTCTTGTCTACCAGAATTATAACTATTACAAAAATTCAAACAATCAGACTCAACTAATAACCAACACCAGAACGACTAAATCCATGCTAGTTCTTTAATTATCCAAATACATTTAAATATACTAATATAAATAACAATATTAGCAAATTTTCAATGTCAACAATATAATAATAATAATATAATAAAACAAATGTGAGACTGCTTCATTTTAGATAAACGGTAGTTTCATTTAAGGGCCTTTGTTAAGATGTGACGGCAGTCGTTTATTTACTTAAAGAAACGACGTCATTTTTTACCAGGTCCACGATATAACGATTGCAATTTTAGATAACCTCACCCAATATTATTTTTTGACCTAACTGCTTAAGATTTTTTTTAATCTACAATTAAGTCTACATTCCTTCATGCATCTTTCTATCTTACCTAAAATTTATCAATTTTGTCCTCAATTAACCACATCCCTCCATGATAGGTTACAATGCCACGTCTCAAATCGAACATGGGCTGAACTTGGCCGACGCCCAACATTCCTTAGTTATATTAGGTAGGTTAATAAGGTCACTTTGCAGATAAATTAAAAAAAAAAAAAAAAAAAAACTTTGTAGACAACTAATTGATGAAAATTTGTGATTGTATGAGTATTATGTATTATTTTTTCTATAATTTAATGACAAAAAATGTCACTTTCTCATTTCACTTTATACTTTAATATTTTGGCCAATTGAACCATTTCATTGTTGGTGTAAATTTGGTGTTCAATCTTAGAATTAAAAAGTCTAAAAACCTGAGTTATTAAAATATTTAATATATATATATATATATATATATATATATATATATATATATATATACTCGGATATAGGAAATGAGAACGCTCCACAGTCGTCAGTGTCAATCAACGAATCAGATGCAATTTTAAAAATGACGCGGTGGCATTTTCGTAATAACTGGAACTACCTAGTTTCACTTATAGTGTGCTTGTGCACAATTAACTTAAATGCAAGTAATTTACCTTATTAATATTCATGTATTTTCGCAATACTTTCACTTACAAATGCAAGTAATTTACCTTGTTAATATTCATGCGAACCTAAAGTTATTAGGACCTAGTTATACATTATCTTAGTATTGGCTCACTGTACAATTCACTTGCACCTGTAATACATTTACTTGCATCTGCAATACATTTTCTTGCACTTGTAAGTAATGTAACATCTGCACTGGTTGAACCTATGTGCACTAGTTATAGCAATCACTAATAACATTAGGTGCACTTATATATAATTTACACTGCACCTATTTCACTGCAGGTGCAAGTAATTTACCTAACATTTATGCACTGGACACCTATGTGCACCTAGTTAACAGAAGGCACCACTAGCAACTACATTCCGGACACGTGGCGCGCTGTGATTCGTTCTCATTTGGCGCAGTTCACCTGAACGCGATCCTATATATATAATTATATACCTATCTCATATTGTGTGTGATGGAAGCCCCAATGATGACATGCACCTTAAGTTAAGCTTACAAGACAAATACACAAAGTCATAGGATTAGCTATGCACATAAATGTTAAAAGCACAATAAACTAAAGCCCGACATACACAAAATCGTGAAAACAAATACACGACAAACCACATCAAACAACCATACTTTATATTCTCACCAAATTTTCCCTCCTCTCGTTTTAATCTAGTGAAAAAAAACAATGTCAAATGTCCTTTTTAAAGATAAATTTATAAATATGGTTTCATTATTTTGTTTGTTGGTGCCGTTTATTGATAAAACAATGTTATTGTAGTTATATTTTGATACTAAATCTTTTAAAGTAATTATATCTCAAAGCATTTTTATTGGAGGAAATTTTAACTTTTCATGACCTTTTTGCGTGGTTATTATGGTGAGTTGGACGAGAGAGGCATCCTAAATTTTTCTGACTAATTTTTCAGCTGAGAAAAAAAAAGCGTAGGCTGCAACAAACGTGCTCAGTTGTGCGTGCATTTCACGTGCTCGCTAGCAACCACTTGCCTTTCTATTTTTGTTTTTTAATTTTATTTTTCCTCTTTTCCACTTGGCTATGCAAAAAGGGTAAAAAATTCATGCAAAATTTAAACCAACGTGATGCTCTTAGACTTGTGTGTAGTGGGGTCAAATAGGGCAAATTGCAAAAATAATAATAATAAAAACATATAAAATATTTTAATATCGACAATCACTTCCTCAATTGTGCTTATGCGTCATGAGTCAAATTCAGAAGTAAATATTTATCTCTTTGTCATTTTGTATGTCTAGTTTAGATTTGTGAATATTAAACTAATTATACTATATTTCTTATATTATTCTTTAAATAAATTAAAAATAAGACAATTGTGGTGCCATTGGTTTTTCAAATTTTCAAAAAAAAAAAAAGTTAAAATAAAGTAAGAAAAAAAACATTAAAAAAAGGTAATTATAAGTAGCTGTTAGTCTTCCACTTAAAAGTATCCGCCTAAAATAAAAGATAATTATAAAAAAAGGGCAATAAAAATAATTTCAAAAAAAAAGGAAATAAAAAATAATTTAAAACTTACAGGTGTTCGCTTCCACGTCACAACTCACAAGCCTTCGTGTCGCCACTCTCTCCGCCTCGCAAAACTTTTAGAAAAAACAATAAAAATAAATAATAATAAAAAAACAACAAAAATTAATTAATTAATTAATAATCCTCTATACAAATTCTCTCTAACATAAAAGACTCACGCACCCACTTCGCACCTTGTCCCCGGTTTGTTCTCTTCTCTCTCTCTCTCTCTCAAATTTCTTTTGTTTCAGACTTTCAGTTGTTTCTCTCTCTAGAAAGGAAGCAGACAAATCCACGCATTCGGTTTCCTCGGCCTTGATTTTCACTGCGCACTCAGACGCCACACGCTCCGGACATGCCGGAGTTTCACTCTCCGGAACGCGCCGTCGTACATTGATTCATCTGTGTATGTATACAGGGTTGTGAATTGTGATTGTGTGTTTATATATATACAGAAGTGTATGCGTTTGTATAGGAGACGAATTTAATTAGATGAGGTGTAAGAAACACTTGTCCGACTTGAGCAGCGGCGTCGGCGTTTGCGCGTCTTGTCTCCGGGAGAAGCTGTTCGCGGTGATACTGACTCAGGCGCAGGCGCAAGCGGAGGCGCATATTCAGCAGCGAGCGCTCCAGGAAGAGGGGCGGAAATCCGACACCAATCCGCCGGTTCTGGTGTTTCCGCGCTCCGTTTCGCCGTATATTTCGCGCCGGAAATCGGATATCTCCGCCTGGAATCAGCACCACCAGACCAGCCGCCATAGCTTGGCTGATCAGAGATTTTATAGCACTCCGCAAGTGGGGCCCAACGGGGCGATCATTGCCGGGGGAGAGTATAGTAAGAAGAAGAAGAATTACAGCTTCTCGTTGTTTTACAATCTGTTTAGATCTAAATCTCTGAAGCCGGATTCGTGTTCGGATCCCAGGGTTTCGAATTCGGAAGGTCCGCGTGCCGATACGACGTCGTCGTCATCGTCGTCAAACCAATCGTGGTTCTCAACGATATTCTCCGGTCGTCGGAAGAAGCAAAACCGGACGTTTTCGCTGGATGAGGAGACGATCGGAGGCAGGCGGATAAACTGTCACAATCGCGATCGAGGAATGTCGCCGGCGAGGTGCTCCGACGACGAGGAAGACCAGCATTGCCGCGGCGGATCCAGCGGCTACTCCTCAGAGTCCTCACAGGGGTGGAAACAGACGCCGAGACGGACTCCGGCCGCTCCCTCATCCCGGAGAGGAAACGGGAGATCTAGCCGCGGCCGGAACGTCTCAGGGATGACGTTTTGCTTGAGTCCGTTGGTGCGAGCCAGCCCTAACCAGCACTGGAACCAAAAGGGAATGCCGCCGGACATGGCGTACTCCGGCGAGCTCAGAGCTCCGTCATCAAAGTCTCATTTATCCAGTGCGACGTCGTTCTGCAAGAACAGATCGAGAAAACTTGCCGATTTCGGAAGGTTCAACTACAACCATTGATTACAGTGCAGCGCTGACATTTGACCACTTCGACAATTGCGACACCAGACCAGAACTCAACTGTAATATTACGGCAAAAAGTCTTTTTTACCCTTGCTTGCTTTATAGTTTATACTCCCTAGTCCCTAGCAGTCCATATTTTTACAAAATATATATATTTCCTCCCTTTATTTATTGTTATAAGATTAAGAAAACTGAAAATTGTTGTATGCATTTTGACTATACCTAAAATACCCTCATCAATGTATTCCAGTTCGGTTCATAGAAAAAGATGGGTGTTAGAACTGTTGCGCACTGGTAAGAGCTTTAAATTGGCGTTGAGGGAGTCAGGGATTGCAATAAATGAGACTTTGACATAACATATTCTGCTGCTACCAAGAAGCTGTATGAGTAAATACACTATGGTCTACACCTCACATATATGAATTTTTCGATGGTGCCAATTCATACCAATACTAATAATATCAAATAAACTATATATACTATATATTGCCTAAGCGATCATAACCTCTTAGGACTTAGGCAGAAGGACCATTATTTGGTACCTACATATACGTTGTAGCCACCTCCATAAGAGATTGAAACTCTTATATTGTAAATGTTAGGACTCGATCATCCGTGTCACTATTTGATGGTGTGCACTAGATAAACTCTAATTATGTGTAATAACTCGTAAATCACACGAGAGGTAAACCACACTTTCTAAACCAAAAGTTCACATAAGCGTTTGTTGTCTATTATTTTGAACAGACTCGGTGATGATATACACATTTTTATATAAATATAAATCATTTACACATGATACCATCAAGTATAATTCAAACAAAAATGTTATTCATAGCTTTTTTAGCAAATTATTTGAAAGCTCATTACCAAGAAATCATTGACACTAAAGTGCACATTAAACATTGAAAAAAAAAAGAAAAGCAATAAAAAAATCAAGATTCCAAGATGTAAGCCCCAACTTCACAATTTGAATAACATCAATCTTCAATTCCCTCCTAGCTTTCTTAGCGCACATAACATAAAGAAAGTCGCATCTGCTCTCAACTTACACTTCTCACTTTATTCATCATTGGTTAGTCTTCTTTAACAATATTCGTAATAGTATTTTACCCCTTTAATTTGAATGTACAAGGTTTGCTTTTCTGGGTACAACTACATACAACATTCACTTTGGCGACTTTGTTCAATAACCCTTTAATTTAAACCACAAGCAATTTTCCATTTGTGCATGAGAGGATGGTCGAGTGAGTGAAACATGATTATCGTACTTGAAAGATGACGAGTTTTATTATTGTTAACACCTTACGGTCGAGCTCGTCGTACAAAATCTTCTTATTATGTACTATGTAGCAATACCTAAAGGGTTTGACTGAAACTCAATTGGATTATATTAGTTGACTTGTTGATCTAGGTTTATATTATCACACGAAACAAATATTGTTGTAATTAATCATTGAGTAACTTTGCTTTACTTATGATAATATGATGGGTGATCAGTGTATGACTAAATAATGAAGATTAAAATAGTTTTTGTTTTTTAAACTTGTCATGAAAGAAATATTCACTACAGCAAATCCCTCAATATAGATGTCCTTATAACCGTTTTCTCCCAAACTTGGAAATCACTCAATAGAGATGCCCTTATAATCAAATGACATAATAAATAAGCATCTCAATTATCACAGACGAAACTTGAATCCTAAAAAATAAAAATAAATAACAATGATAGCATGCATAATCTAAATGGTTCCATCCCCACTTGAAAGCAGGCCAAGTCACAACATGCCATGCTACCTTCTTCCATTGTGAGCAACAATGAAAAAACTAGGCATCAACTCATCCACACCCAAGATGGGCACAAAAATGTATATCTTTCTTGGCCTCCACTAGTGGGGAGGGGGCATGCCTAAAACCTTGTGCTTGGAGCCTTCCCATGTAGCAACTAGCTAGGATGTGAATCTTTTTAATTTCCTTCTATTCATCTTATGAATGGTTGTGTTCTAGTCTATCTGGTTATCATGTCATCCAACCCCTTCATTGCTTGCTCCTTAGCTCCACAATGATTGTGGTTGAAATTTTGGACCAAAAACAATATCTTTTTCTTGTGTGTTTTCTCCTTGTTGTTATTGTTGTCTATAATTTGGTTGTGTCACCTTTTTTTGACATTAGGGTTGCTTTCTCATGCACTGTTTCAACAGCAATGTGGGTACAAACATCCACACTTTTCTTTCTAGTTTTATTGTTTTGATTTTCTAATGTTGTTAATTGTTGCAATCCAAAAATATCAACTCAAAAGAACCCAACTGTTTGGGGCAGTTGTGCCCTAAACATTGTGGATGTGACCTAAGCTAAATCCGATTCAGTCTCACAATAATGGTTAGAATACTAAATGTTGTATGTAGAACCAACAAAAAAAAGTCGATACACTCAAAAATTAACTTAGTAAATTTGTTAGTATTATTGACTCTTTACAATGTAGTATTTGTTCTATACTTTTTTTTATCTGTTGCAGCCCAAAAATTCAATACCCGATTATTCGGTCCTGTGACATTCCCTCGAGGAGAGTCACAAAAGTGTCATCTGAGAACAAAGTGCATGCTTTTTTAATATTTTTTTGGTTGATGAGGAAAACCTACCATCACCATCTGAGGATGCATGTGCATTGAATAAACTCTACTCATGTTTAATAACTAATAAATTAAACACACACACAAAAAATTATGAGTAAACTGTACTAGGAATATCCCGTGCGAATGACTTTTCTGAAAAATATTGACAAAAATCAAACTCATAAATCACGTAATTTATATTGGATAATCATGCTTCACCACAGTTTTTTAGTTTTTGTAATACTTTCTGACAAACCAAGTAGTGATTTTAAATGATATGATATATACACAAAAATACAATATAATATAGGATATTGTAAAATGTTTTAACGTAAAAAAGAGACATGGTTGAAACTTGAAAATACAAGAATAATTAATGCATTAATTAACTTAGAAGTTTTGGTGATGGTAGTTGCATTAATCACCGGAACATTTATTTTGAATAGTAATGAAAAGTCTTTATGATTTTTTGTGGTCCATTCCTTCATTTATATCTTCTTACAATTAATTAATTTAATATGAAATTTTATAATAATTTATTATAAAAGTTGATTTCCATTTTTACAAGAATTGAACCCTAAACTTAAGGGTATCTTTTCTTTATCATATCCTTACTACATACCTTCGAATAATTGAAGCAACTACTCAAAGTTGTGTTATGAGTTAGCTTTGTGACTTTGGCTAACATTAGCGTATAGTAGGTTGTCCATAACTCCATAAGTAACCGTCTCAAAAATTAAAACGTTTTTATTAAACTACTAGTTTGACTATAAGGTTTAAGTTATCGCTGTCAAATTCTCCATCCTTACAAATTTCTCCGGGAGACTAGAATGAGGAGAAATTTTTATTAATTCTTAACGAGACGGGATCTTAAGAACAAGAACAAAGAGTATACTCCCCACCCCGCTCTGTCGGCCTTATTACCATATCTATATATGATTCTACATCATATTATCAATGCCGGTGTTGATTTGTAGTTAGAATTAAATTGAAAGGACTAAACCTAGGTTTGCATGTTACCATGAAGCAAGCACTTTTAAAATTGAAAGGAACATAGCGAGAGCAGAGGCATGAAAGATTCTTGGGTCTTACGTTTTCACAAGTGGGTGCCTTGTCGGATCCCTTTTCCATTTATCCATTATTGAATCAGATTATGGCCACAATAATTCTCAGCTCTTTGATTATTTTTAATTCATCATTGTGGTCAATTGGTCATCATATCTAACGGTGATTGCGCTCTATCACTACCCTATTATATTATCACTTGCTTCTTCTTATTTCCCTACCCAAAAAAAAAAAAAAATCATACAAAACCAACCATATACGAATAAGGATCAAATAAGTTATCGAATTATAAAAAAGATTACAATTAAATTATTCATTCAAAACAACTACAATTCGGTTTCTGTACAATCCAAACTCAAGTAATTAAATCAAAATTGACATACATATTTTCAAATGTGGCGGTTAACCCATTTAAACTTTATTTAAATATTTCTAAATCATTGTAAAAAAATAAATAAATAAAACAAGGCCCCTTTCTCTTTGATCCAATTGCATTTTTTTGTTATAGATGATTCAATTATTGAAATTTTGTGTGTATTTTGACAACCTACTTGAGTATTATTTCTATGCAATATAATAGATTTAGTATAAAAATATATAATGTTTGACTTTTTTTTTCTTTTACATGCATCGAGGAATCTAGAGCGACCATAATCCACTTAATTTATTCAAGGAATATAATACATACACATGAATATCAAGTTAAAAATTCTCAAACCCTATCCACCAATGTGACACAAATATGAGATTGTAAGAGACTAAGACATGCATGCATGCATGACGCACACATACAAAAGTCGTCGATGTTCAACTTTTCAATTATATCAATAGTTCATTCACCAACTATCCTAAACCACTAAATTAAAAAAAAAAAAATAACATTTATAAGAATAAATTTAATTATTTGATTAAATATATTTTTCTAAATTCATTTTTTATATAATGGTTATTTGTGGATATAGAAAGTACAACTTTAATATGTGCTCTTAATTAAGGTATAGTATTTATTTGGTAACAAGACACCCATTACTAATACATAACCCTAAAACAATAAAAATGTTCAAACATGTTGAGTTAGACATGCAAGAAATAAAAAGAAAAAGACAATTGGAAGGAACTATGATTAGACTTTTGACAAACAACAAAATGTCACCATGACAACGGGTGGGGTTATTTTTTTTATTTTTTATTTTTTTTATAACAATAATAAGAATTAATTCTAGAAATGGTTACTTAATTATTGGTATTTTCTAATTTGTATTTCTTACTTTCAATTTAAACATAATTAGTCTTCGAATTATTAATTTTGTTCAAAATTGTATCATTCGTTAAAAAAATTGTTTAGAAACAATCAAACCATCAATTATAAGGGATAGAAGTGTAGATCGAGCCCTTTTTTTTTTCTTTTTTTTCTTTTTTTTTTTCATTTTCATATCAAGATCAAAATCTAGACCTCTAATTAAGTTTGAAGAAACCCTCGAAATATCATCTATATACACCCTATGTATATTTTGCCGTCATAATTAAAACATCCCAAACAGATTTATTAATAGAAGTCCAAATTTGAAACAAAATTAATAATTTGAATTTCATCACTTATAATCAAATTAAAAATCACAAAAAAAAAAAAAAAAAAAAAACATAGATAGTTGATGAACCTTTTGAAATGAACTCTAATAACAATAATTAAGGAGTGGCTTTCGGCTTTTAGCGATAAAATTAGTGAAAAGATGCCATGATTAAACCTTGATTATCTATATCAATTAGGGATTGATTGTTTGGAAGGAACAAAACTGGGACCAGTTTGGGTAAGATTTGTTTAGAAGAAAGAAGTGATTAAGAGGATTTCAGGATTACTAACGAACTATATCCTTAACCTCCCCGAAATGTTAAAAACGAAAAAACAAAATTGACACCTTCATCTCCCAACACCCCCACATTTTTTTCCGGATTTGTGTCATTTGATTAGTGGGTAATTACATTTATTAGGAGCTAATAATATGTGGGAAATGGGAAACACAAAGGTGCCCAAAACATCTATCGAAGGTCTTGTTAGTACACTCCATCAATTCACATCTGCCATGTCCACCAAATATGTTCCAACATTGATATTATATGAGTGGGATAAATTTTATTTAGCGTGACCTATTTTAATTAATTTGATAGTTAGTTAATCATAATATGTTATCTTAGATAGGGTTTAGCTCACTAGGAACTCATCAATCTTATATACGGAAAGCAACAAAAAGTGTTCCGATTATATGTATTGATGAAGCTTAGGTGAGCTGGCTGAATTAGAAGGCAACGTTACAGATTCGATTCTAATTTGTAGTGATTCGAACATATTCTTAGAGTCACATATATACTAGTGTTATCTTTGACGCCTTACCAATATAAGCAACATTAATTCGCATTTTATGATTAATTAAATTTGGATTATACTATGAAACACTTTGTGATCAAGCGGCATAACATGCATTGCATAGTTTTGATTTTGTCTGAAATCTATCCCTCCTTTTGATCCAAAAAAACATATACCTAATACTATATATCTATTCAAATAATTTTGAAAATGATATGCAATAAATGAATAATCGGATCAGTTAATGGGTCAATCATCCAACTAAATGGACCCGGATTTAGATTGAAGCAGGCCGGGGATCCAATTGGATCGTTTGAATGTTGGATAATATGGCCCAAATGTTTTCTACTAGCCCTATTTTGTCCTCAACGAAAAAGGATTTTTTTTTTTTTTTTTTTTTAAGACAAGTGACCCTCTTATATTGTTAATATCTGTTCATCTCTACTTCCTCGATCTAATGAAGCACAAAGAGTTAATATCGCTCAACTAAAAAGTTTATTTTTTTAGTTATTAAAATAATAAATTGCATAATTACAATCATTTTAGTTTTTTTTTCTTTAGTACTACGAACTCTGTTACAATGCAGTATCGATTAATAATTACTTTTTCAACATATTTAAGTACAATTGACTTACCCACACTGAGGCTAGAACCCTATCGATTAATAACTATTTTCTCAACATACTTAAGTACAAGGAGTCAATATTACCCACACTGAGGCTCGAACCCTCTTTTATATAAGACTCGCTCATTTTAGTTATTCTACCAATCCACCATCAACCAATAATTTTTTTTTTAAATTTGTTACAATATAGTATCTGTTCATACATACTTTCTCAACCTACTGAAACAAAGAGCAAATTATTCAAACTAATTAGCCAATTATTCAAACTAATTGAAAGTCAATTATTGCGTGTGACATATCGATTTAGCTTGGATCCAAGTAGGTAGATAGTAGGACAAACGTGAGCACTTCTTAATTGTGCAATTAATGGCAAGTTGTCAATCCCAATAATGTCAATAACCATGAGTGATACTATATCGACACATATATACTTCTTATTGAACAAATATTACATTGTAATAGAGTTGATAGTATTTCTAATATAGTTTATAAATATATCAATTTTATATAATGGTATTAAACTTAACATTATAAAAAAAAATAAAAAAATAAAGAACTTCCCTAACTCTTGTTCAATGATAGTTTTTTTTTTTTTTTTTTTTTTTTTTTT
>CP025647.1:1620023-1862561 GCA_003576665.1 Ipomoea trifida | reverse complement strand
AAGAATTAATTCTAGAAATGGTTACTTAATTATTGGTATTTTCTAATTTGTATTTCTTACTTTCAATTTAAACATAATTAGTCTTCGAATTATTAATTTTGTTCAAAATTGTATCATTCGTTAAAAAATTGTTTAGAAACAATCAAACCATCAATTATAAGGGATAGAAGTGTAGATCGAGCCCTTTTTTTTTTTTTTTTTTTTTTCATTTTCATATCAAGATCAAAATCTAGACCTCTAATTAAGTTTGAAGAAACCCTCGAAATATCATCTATATACACCCTATGTATATTTTGCCGTCATAATTAAAACATCCCAAACAGATTTATTAATAGAAGTCCAAATTTGAAACAAAATTAATAATTTGAATTTCATCACTTATAATCAAATTAAAAATCACAAAAAAAAAAAAAAAAAAAAACATAGATAGTTGATGAACCTTTTGAAATGAACTCTAATAACAATAATTAAGGAGTGGCTTTCGGCTTTTAGCGATAAAATTAGTGAAAAGATGCCATGATTAAACCTTGATTATCTATATCAATTAGGGATTGATTGTTTGGAAGGAACAAAACTGGGACCAGTTTGGGTAAGATTTGTTTAGAAGAAAGAAGTGATTAAGAGGATTTCAGGATTACTAACGAACTATATCCTTAATCTCCCCAAAATGTTAAAAACGAAAAACAAAATTGACACCTTCATCTCCCAACACCCCACATTTTTTCCGGATTTGTGTCATTTGATTAGTGGGTAATTACATTTATTAGGAGCTAATAATATGTGGGAAATGGGAAACACAAAACATCTATCTATCGCAGGTCTTGTTAGTACACTCCATCAATTCACATCTGCCATGCCCACCAAATATGTTCCAACATTGATATTATATGAGTGGGATAAATTTTATTTAGCGTGACGTATTTGAATTAATTTGATAGTTAGTTAATCATAATATGTTATGTTAGATAGGGTTTAGCTCACTAGGAACTTATCAATCTTATTTACGGAAAGCAACAAAAAAGTGTTCCGATTATATGTATTGATGAAGCTTAGGTGAGCTGGCTGAATTAGAAGGCAACGTTACAGATTCGATTCTAATTTGTAGTGATTCGAACATATTCTTAGAGTCTCATACTAGTGCTATCTTTGACGCCTTACCAATATAAGCAACATTAATTCGCATTTTATGGTTAATTAAATTTGGATTATACTGTCAAACACCTTGTGATCAAGCGGCATAACATGCATTGCATATTTTTGATTTTGTCTGAAATCTATCCCTCCTTTGATCCAAAAAAACATATACCTAATACTATATATCTATTCAAATAATTTTGAAAATGATATGCAATAAATGAATAATCGGATCAGTTAATGGGTCAATTATCCAACTAAATGGACCCGGATTTAGATTGAAGCAGGCCGGAGATCCAATTGGATTGTTTGAGTGTTTGGATAATATGGCCAAATGTTTTTACTAGCCCTATTGTTATGCCGTGGACCCGGGTGCACCTTGCAAGGTGCACCCGGGTCCTTAAACGGCGTCGTTTAGACGCTGGGTGTAACGGTGCTGTTAGTGGCACCGTTACACCCAGTCAATCAAAAATAAAACAGAGTATAAGTGTGAATCTATAGTTCTAAATGTGTGAATCTACAACTACGTATCTGTGAATGTATAGGTGTATAAGTGTGAATCTAAAACTCAAATACATGGTTACATAATCAATCTAAACATAAATCCTAAATTCGAAAAAAACAAACATAAATCTATACAATTCATCAAACATGAATCAAAACTTAAAACCTGCAATCGAAGATGAGCCATCAACGTGTAAACTTAGTTCATCTACTGCCTCTGCCATCACTGCAAAACAGATTATCAGGTATGAATCTGTAGTTCATAATGTGTGAATCTGTAGTTCATAAGGTGTGAATCTAACACTATGTAACTGTGAATCTATAGTTGTATAAGTGTGAATCCAAACATGAATACCCATCACTGCAAAACAGAGTATCAGGTATGAATCTGTAGTTCATAATGTGTGAATCTGTAGTTCATAAGGTGTGAATCTATCACTATGTAACTGTGAATCTATAGTTGTATAAGTGTGAATCCAAACATGAATACCCATCACTGCAAAACAGAGTATCAGGTATGAATCTGTAGTTCATAATGTGTGAATCTGTAGTTCATAAGGTGTGAATCTATCACTATGTAACTGTGAATCTATAGTTGTATAAGTGTGAATCCACTAACAGCACCGTTACACCCACCCGGGTGCACCTTGCAAGGTGCACCCGGGTCCACGGCATAAATTGCCTATTTTGTCCTCAACAAATCAACAAATCATCAAGGAGAAATAATCTCATTAAAATAAAATATTGACTTTTAACCTTTTTTTTTATCTTTATTATTTTTTAAAAAATGACATAATCTACTATTCATTAATCAAAATTATAATATCTTAATTTATCATTTTATGTCTTTTTACATTTAGCAAATTCAACAACTAATTTTATTAAACATTTTAATTTCAATCAGTTAACTTATTAGCTACTAGTTTTGTAGCTAGGTGCGTCAAATAGAGTCTTAATTCAGGAATGGATGAGATGTGTCTTAACGTTCATTGACTTAGGTTTCCTTCAAAAAAGTGGATGCATTCAGATTAAATAGATTGGATCGTTTTTATTATATATTTTTTAGTTATTAAAATAGTAAATTATATAAATACAATTCATTCACTCAACCTTTCAAATAACGAAAGATAAACAAACTCGCTCATTTTAGTTATTCTAGCAATCCACCATCAACCAATAATTCAAACCAATTGAAAGTCAATTATTGCGTGTGACATATCGATTTAGCTTGGATCCAAGTAGGTAGATAGTAGGACGAACGTGAGAACTTCTTAATTGTGCAATTAATGGCAAGTTGTTAATCCCAATAATGTCAATAACCATGAGTGATACTATACATATTTTACTTTTTCTTTCTTTTTATATGCCAAGCACATTGTGCTCAGCTAAAACACAACGAGCCAACGTTTGAACTGGGATCAAATCTATGACATCTTACTTGAAAGAGCCACAGGCCTTTGGCTGAATTTGAAATAGGCCTTTGACTGAATTTGAAATATTATGATTATCTACTCAGAATCAATTGACCATAACAGATAATAAGTGACGATTCGAATTGAATGAGACTGAACTGATCAACCCAAACAAAAGATGATTTGGCTTGAGTTTATGAATTGTTTTTGTTTCTAAAAAAAAAAAATAAAAAAAAAATCTCTTTTCGTTATCATTTTCCGATTTTCCCAGCAACAATTCTTGGAAACCACATGTGCTGTGTTTGGGGAATGGGGATATTGTAGTGTGTAAGTAACTGTGTATGTGTATGGAGTCAATGGCGGCCGGCCGGCGGTGTTCCATAAATTTATCGCACTTTTATCTTCCTCGGAATTGTCTGGCCGACACGGTTTTGATTGTTTATCAGAAACAATGATAATTTTGTCGTTGACTAACGACCCAACCGCCATTTTAATGCTGTGTTTCCACCTCCCTTAACCCATTTTCTCCGGCGACTAGCGGTTTAACTGCTCCGGCGAAACCGTGCAAATGGGGCTAATGACTCATTCCTCCGCCTTCCTCCTCCCGACCGTTCCCGCCGCCGCCGCCGACAGCGGCCCTGCTGCCACGTACGCGCTTGTCGTCCTCAACCAAAGCCTCCCTCGATTCACTCATTTGTTATGGAAGCACGGTAATTTTTCTATTCTCCTTCTGGTTTATCTTCTGCTACTATGTACAATTGCGCGTTCTTGTGTTCAAGGTTGCGGTTTTTCTGAGCATGGCGTCGTGGATTGTTGTTGTGTGGCGCAGCTCGGCTTCGTGTCTGCGCTGACGGAGGTGCAAATAGGGTGTTCGATGAATTGCCGCAGTTGTTTCCCGATGAAGATGCCTCTGATGTTCGTAAAAGGTTTGGCTTTTTTGCTCAATATAATGCGATTTATACCACTTTTAGTATAATTCCGAGTGTTTGGAGCTTAAAGTCAGCCATTTTCTTGATGATGTTAACTTGAATTTGTTGTCATGTGTGCTTTATATGTGCTAAGGAGATAGAGATGATCTTTTTTTTTTTTTTATATATTAGGTTTCTAGCTTACACTAGACTAGACTAGTCCTAAGCCTCATGACCTCTACCCAAGAGTCGTTTGGGAGGTAAATCGCGAGTTATCCGAATAGCCTCCCAGTCAAATCTTTATGCATATTGCACTTGTGTGGGCAGAGTCATTGGGGAGGTAAATTGCGAGTTGTCCAAATAGTCTCCCAGTCAGATCGTTATGTATATCGCATTTGTGTGCTTTTAGAGTCTTGCTTTTCATGTTTTTATTTTTGGCTTTATTGGCAGTGGAATCATAGAGAGAAATATGTCTATTGGAGATGCTTTTGGCTTCTAGCTCTTTGTTGACCTCTGATGAAAGTGTTTAGCCCCCATATTTGGGTATCCAAACTAGGCCCCAAATTCCCCAGAAACCATAGACTTTGATGCCTTTTTCTTTATTGTAGCTTTCTTGTTTCTTAGTGCATTTTGCATTTGCACTAGATCACAGCCTTCGTTGCAGGTACACACCTGATGTCATAAAAGGGGATCTGGACTCGATCCGAAGTGAAGTTCAAGAGTTTTATACTGGCCTTGTAAGCTTGCAGAGTTACTCTTCTGGCACATTGTTTGTTGCATAGGATCATAGATGTGTTTATCTGTCTTAGGGAATATCCAAGATTTTCGTAACGCTTTCTACCTTTTGTTCATGTTGCCAAATGATTGGAGTTTTCTGAGTCGGTGCAGGGATCGAAGGTTGTTGATGAATCTCATGATCAGGACACCACTGATATGCATAAATGCATTGCTTACGTTCGTGATTTACCTGAACTGGAAACCCCGAATGTAAGTTCAATCTCTCTTAAGTTCCATAGTCTATAGCCATAACAGAAACCCTAATGCTATGTATACTAGACAACAGAGAAATCAATCTTTTCTTCTAATTAATCGATCAGTTCCCCTCCACCTACCTTTGATCCTTTTTAGGATTGGTAGAATCATGGAACAAAAGTGTCTCTTTTGAGCGATTTATCAACATCAAGTTAACTGTAGCATTGATCTCGATTTCTATATGACTGTAGTTATGCATTCTTGTTGTTGGAGCACTTGGTGGAAGGTTTGATCATGAGATGGGAAACATCAATGCCCTCTATCATTTCGCAACCACGCGAATAATTCTCCTGTCCGATGATTGCCTCGTCCAACTTCTTCCAAAAACCCATCATCACGAGATCCATATCCACCACTCTGTCGAGGGCCCACACTGCGGCCTCGTTCCCATTGGATCGCCTTCCGGGAGCACCACAACCACTGGGCTCAAGTGGAATCTAGGTGAGCAATGAGTATGGTTAAGACAAGACCTTATGCCACTCTTCTCTTTAGTGCAAACCCACAATGAAGAGTCTGAGTTTTGTCATTTTGTGTTGTCAGATAATACTGAAATGAGGTTTGGGGATTTAGTCAGCACATCAAATATTGTCCAAGAATCAGTGGTAACAGTGCAATCTGACACTGATCTTCTTTGGACAATCTCTCTCAAAAAGGCATGAGGTATAGTATATATATATACCACAGAAATGGCAACATCTTATTAGTTTTGCTGTAGAAATTACCTTGGCTTGACTACTAGAGATGCAACATATTTGTCACAGGTTTCTTGTCCTTTGGGTTTGTTCTTGATTTTGGTTGTTGATTTGCAGTAGTATTTAGTATGGCACAAATCATAGTAAAAGAAAGAATTTGTTAAATCTCCTGTAATAAATTAATTGTTATTACATATTACAATTCCGTGCAACAGGCTCGAAATGAGAATGTGTTAGTAAGTTGCAAGAATCAAACTTACGACCTTTTAGTATAAGAATCATGCTCCACCCAATCAGTCATCCTTTTCAGGGCAAAATTTATTATTTTTCAAATATATTGCGTGAATGTTTATGAGGCGGTCTATATTTACTTTATTATATTTCTAGTGGTAAAAAGACTAAATTACTTAATTTAATAATGTACAGATTGATGAAGAAATATCTTGCCAGATCACAAGGCATGAGTCAAATTTTCATGCCAGTGAGTTGAAAATGATAACTTAACCTATGAAATGAGCAATGAATATATACACTACCAACTTGTACAGATAGATACAACACAGCATCTCCACTACCAGATCAGATAGAGAAATGAGCATTGAACCAAATGATGAAATGAAGTTTATCTATCCACTACTAATCATATGATTCATATCATTCTCATTTACATTCAAATAAATAAACCATATAGACAATCTCAACTAAATTGATTAAACAATTGACTTGGTAACTGCAAGATTTTAAGTTCGGTGAAAGCCATCTATTAGCCTTCTTAGTTCGAGCCTGTCAGCTATGTGCAATCTAGCCTGATTTACCTCTTCGTAATCCTTTTGTCGACTAGGATCACAATGCAAACTTTACTCAGAACACACATTCAAGTAGCAGCAACAGGCTTTCCCGTAAATCAAGCATGTATAAATTGTATATATTTCTTATATTCAACAAAACAGGAAGCTTGATGACACCAATGAGTTTCTATGCAGTAACTTTATATTGGTTGACCTAAACAAAGATGACTAACAAGAAGAAACATTAGGAGTATGAGTAGAAGAAAAATGTGTTCTTCTTGCCTTGAGATCATCCAGGTAGTTCTGATATATGTAATTCCCAAAACCCCAAATTGCCATTAGCAAGGCAATAATCTTGACACCATTCATCTTGTCATGCAAGATGATCACCGAAGCGATGGGAGTAACCGCCAACGAGAGTGTGCTGATAACATTGGAGAACAGCGACGACACCACAAATATTAAACCCACGACGCCAACAGCACAAACCTGCCATCCCACCGCTGTCCATACCAATACCAGCACATAGGCTGCTTTGCCCGTAGCAAAACCCTGCATTTCTCCTGACAGAGTCCTCCATTCCCCGCTTGCAAACAGTCCAATGGTGGAGACACCCGAGGCCACGAGCGATGTAAATATTTGCATTTCCAGAACCACAGAAAAAGTTTCTTTCTTTATGACTTTCTGAAATGAAAGCTGCATCAGTGAAAGTATGAGCGAGTACAGTCCCGAAGCTACAATAGCAGCTATAATTCCAAATATATATTTCCTCGTAGTGACACCCGGAGGCTTATCAGAGTCCTCGTTGATCGCAAGCAGAGAAGCAGCTAATGTAAGGGCAATCACAGAGTTGAAAATCAACGCTGTAAACTTTTGACTGTTAATGAAGAAAGAAAAAATTGCATTAAAGACTAGCTGCGTTGCACATATGAGGGAATAGGTCGAGGCCGAGAGGTACAACAGTGCTACAGAATATAGCATGTTATCCCCGGCAATGATGACACCAAGCAAGACATAGATTATGGTAACTTTGATGATAGAAGGCGAAGGAGGAGGTTGGTTTGGTGAATCCGTGTGTTCTTTGGGAGATGGAATAAGAAAATAAGGAATGAAAAGAACAGGGAAACCAGCTGTTTGAACAAGAGTGGCCATCCATTTACTATTTCCACCATTATCATAGTAAATTCTTCCAAGAATAATAGCAGCCGCCTGACCCACAACAAGGAAAATCACATTAAGAGCCAATAGGATCCAAAAGTTCATCTGTTTGCGCTTCATCACAGCGTTCGGGTGCCTGCCATTTGAATAACCTTCATTGTCTGCTACGAATCAATACAATACAGATGGTAAGCAATTCAGCATGAATTAAAAAAAAAAAAAAATTGCATCATCAATACTCATTGAACAAGTAGATTCCTCTTTTCCCCTTTTTCCAAAAACTAAGCAATTTCACATTTTCACTATGAGGTAATATTGAGAATGGGAATCAAATTCTATAGCAAGAACATTCCGGCACTTCATATGAACATAAAGATATCCACAAGCACATAGATCATTCCAAACGCAACCACCTCAAAACATATCAACAATTTATGCATTAATCATCATATTTTCACCAATAGGAAGTGATAAGAATCCAGCAAATATATAATCTTTGTGTGAAACCTACACTTCTAAACTAACTTTTGTGTTGTGTTGTAGTTATGCTCTGAGTTCATATCAATCTAAACCTCTAGTCGCTAAAGCAATGTATTAACAAGATTATCACTCCTAAACCTAAACTCAAGAGAAATATAATACCAAAAGATATATACTATTGATAAAATCTCCAAAATTTCGAATTCAATCCATATATACATAAATATATAACAAAACAAAAGAAAAGCGCATAAGATCATTTCTCAATCCGAGGCGATACACTGATATAGAGAGAGGGAGAGAGGAGAGAGAGACCTGCCATGGAGGAATGTAGTCCGTACAAGGAAAGTGTAAAGAGGCGGCAGAGATGGAGAAGAATCACAATGAAGAGTTAAGGAGGCAAGTAGCCAACTTGCAGTGTAGAGTGTTCATTCAGGGGTGATTAACCGCCTCGCCTCGTACATAAGGCAAATTCCAAAGGCAAATTATTCTGTCATTTATGTGGCCCCGGGCCCAACTCAGGTCTAAAAATACACAATTTATTGTAGGAATAAGGGTCAAATAGGCCACCAAACTACACACGAAACTGCAATTAGGTCATCGAACTCAAAAACAATGCAATTGGGTCCCTGAACTACACAAATTCATGCAAATTAACCCAAAGTGACTTGTTGACTTGATCTTCCGGTTACCAACTTTAAAAATAATATTTTAAAATAATTTTAAATTAATTAATTAATTAAAATTAAATTTAAAATTTAATTTTTTTTTAAAAAAAGACCCAATTGACTTGTTCCTGTTTTTTTTAATTTTAATTTTAATTAATTAATTAATTAATTAATTTAAAATTATTTTAAAATATTATTTTTAAAGTTGGTAACCGGAAGATCAAGTCAAACAAGTCACTTTGGGTTAATTTGCATGGATTTGTGTAGTTCAGGGACCCAATTGCATTGTTTTTGAGTTCAATGGCCTAATTGCAGTTTCATGTGTAGTTCGGTGGCCTATTTGACCATTATTCCTTTATTGTATAAATGTTCACAATTTCCATACTTAAATCACTAAATGTTCACAATTTAATGAATTTTGATCCGGTATCTTGCAAGGTGAACCTGGGTCCATGACATAATTGTTTTGTACCTAATGTATTATGGGTCACACTTGTGTGAGACCGTCTCACGAATTCTTATTTGTGAGACGGGTCGGGCCGGGTCGAAACATCATGCAAGTCTCATACTTATATGTGCAAATGTCACACTTATATGCTCAAACAATACAATTTTTGTTACTTATAAGAGAAAAAGTATTACATTTATCATAATAAGTAATGTTGACAAGTGCACCTTACTTATAAGGGCAAATATAATACTTTTGATGAAAAATGTAATACTTTTAAATCGAAATGTAAAAGTATTACATTTTTCCTTAAAAGTATTACATTTAACCTTATAAATAACAAAAATTTTATTCCTGATTAGTATTATATTTGAGCATATAAGTATTACATTTACATGTTGATCCAATCCGACCCGATCCGTCTCACCATGAAACGGTCTCACACAAGTTTTTGCCATGTATTAATTGAATTGAAATTAGTGTACTACTATTTTGGAAATATTACTAAAGTGGTAAGCCGTTTTTTATCAGACTATTTGCTTTGCATAATTTGAGGTTATTCAAAAATGTAAAGTTCAGTTTGCACTCGAAAATGACACATGAAGAAAAAGTTTGTTACGTGAAGCAAAAGTTGGTCTATGGTTTATAAGGAAAAAAATGATTGAATTAATTAATTCGAGCGGTCCGAATTAACTAAGTCTGAAATAGAGAATATGAACGAATGAATTGTAGTAATATTCTTATGGATTAATTCTAGAGTATTACAATGCTTCGTGTAATGGATTTGAACATTATCATATCTTAGCCTAGATGAAGCTAATTTATACAAAGCTAAATCCCAACAAACTTCCTAAAAATAAGATAGGCCGTGAGACCAAGTCAAGGCCTATCGACCCATGCCCGAAGACATGCTCCGGGGCTGCTAGTGGCTGCCGACCCCGGGGTCCTACCTCGAAGGCCAGCCCCGGGGTCTTTTGCCCCTTGCCCGTGGGTCCCCCAAGCCGTGCTCCCGTCCTTCACACCTTGCCAACTACAGGATCCCCACTACCAACTTGAGTACAAAAGGCGAAATTTCCCGCTTTGGGTGCACCCCGTCCCTATAGGAGTTGTGGTGGACTGCCAACTTGAATAGATGGATGGGTAGATATATACAACTTGAGTGGATAGATACAATAAACAATGAGTTAAACAAAGCTATACACTACAGCATCTCCACTACCAGATGAACCATTAGTTGCAGTATCAGCAGAAGCAGTATGTGCTTTTCTTGCCTTGAGATCATCATCCAGGTAGTTCTGATATATGTAATTCCCAGAACCCCACATTGCCATTAGCAACGCAATTATCTTGACGCCATTCATCTTGTCGTGCAGGACGATCACCGAAGCGACGGGAGTAACAGCCAACGAGAGCGTGCTAATAACATTGCAGAATAGCGACGACACCACAAAGATTAAACCTACGACGCCAACAGCACAAACCTGCCATCCTAAACTTGTCCATACCAACACCTGCACGTAGCCCGCTTTTCCTGCAGCGAAAGCGTGCATTTCACCCGACAAAGTCCTCCATTCCCCGCTAGCAAACAGTCCTGTGGTGGAGATGCTAGCGGCCACCAGAGATACAAATATTTGCATTTCCAGAACCACATGAAACGTCTCTTTCTTTATAACTTTCTGAAATGAAAGTTGCATCAGTGAGAGTATGAGGGAGTACAACGCAGAATCCGCTGTAGCAATTATAATTCCAAACATATATTTCCACCTAGTGACACCCGAGGGCTTATCAGAGTCCTCGTTTATGGCTAGCAGAGAAGCAGCTAATGTTAGGGCAATCACGGAGTTAAAAATCAACGAGGTAAATTTTTGACCATTAATGAAGAAAGAAAAAACTGCATTAAAGGCTAGCTGCGTTGCACATATGAGGGAATAAGTCGAGGCTGAGAGGTACAACAAAGCAACAGAATACAGCATATTCTCCCCGGCTGTCAGGGCACCAAGTAAGAAATAGATAATGGTAACTTTGATCATAGGAGGCGGAGTTTGGTTAGATGAATCTGAGTGTTGTTTGGGCAACGGTATAAGAAAATAAGGAATCAAAAGAACGGGGAAACCAGCTGATTGAACAAGTGTGGACATCCATTTACTTTTTCCACCATTATCATAGTAAATTCTTCCAAGAATAATACCGCCCCCCTGACCAGCAAGAAGGAAAACGATATTAAGAGCTGATAGGAGCCAAAAGTGGAAGCGTCGTTTGAGCTGCATTTCTGAACCACCACCTTCTTTCACCAAGAATGGTGTTTCATTTTCTGCTATGAATCAACACAGATGGTAAGCAATTCAGCAGGAAATCATGAAAAATATGCAGCAGAATCAGATCCCACAAAAGAACTTTCACCCGCCTACCAATACAATATAGAGATCAATCGTGCAACCCCAGCCAAGTTCGTCACACGGTTGATGGATAGCTACACAATTACAAGTTCAACTCCCAACTGGAGCTACCTATTGACCTTGATTGAGCCGATCAACTATGACTAACCTGGTTGACCTCTTCGAGGTCAGGTTTACCCGGTGCTCGAGTAGTGACTGGAGGTTTTTTTCGTCACTAAAAAAATATAGAGGTCAATGAAAACTAAACTAGCTAGCATAAGCAAACACCAATAGAAATACACAAGCTGAACTACCAAAAGCAATACATTAACAAGATCATTACTCTGCCAGGCTAAACCCTAGAGCAATGTAATAAAAAAAAAAAAATTCTCCAAGATTTCGAATTCAATCCATACAAAATTAAAAACGTAACCCTAAAGATCCTTTCTCAATTCTCAATTAGAAGTGATACAGTCATATATAGGGAAGGAGAGAGGAGACAGACCTGACATGGAGGGATGTAGTCCGTCCAAGGAAAGCGTAAAGAGGCAGCAGAGATTGTGAGATACTGAGATATGAAAATGGAATCACAGCGAAGAGTAAAGGTGAATAGGAATATATTCAAGTTTTTTTTTTTTTTGAAAACAGGAATATATTCAAGTTAGTATATCACATTTTCTTTTTGTCAGTTTAGTTTTTTTTTTTTTTTTTTTTTTAATTCAATAGGTTCCGTTTACACCAGGTTAATTTTAACTTTTTTGAAAAAAAAAAAATACTAAAAAAAATAAGTCGTGAATCATCCAAACAGTGTGACATGATATTTTTATAGGGCCAATTTGTTAAAGTTGTGTTTATTAATTTTGCGTTATAGAATTGATTTTCTTATTGAATTCCATTTTGTTATACTAATCTCTAAGTTCACAATCTTTTTTAGTGGACTGTTCAATTTCGACTTCACATATTCACATGCAATGAATTAAATAAACTTAATTCCCACTACCAACTTGAATAGATGCAATAAGCCATTGGAGCTTCCAACCAAGTTGAAGAAAAACCTATTAACCTCCTTGGTTTGAGCCAGTCAAGTTCTTGAGTTCGATTCTTGTCAATGTCCTCTTGACCGAGCCGATTTTAAGGGTGTTGACAAGAATCGAACCGATAAGTTGTCAACACCTTCTTGGCCTAAATCAAATGATGTGAATTGAAGTATAAACTTTATATATTCATGTATTCAACAAAACTGGAAACTTGATGCTGACACCAAAGCTTCTTTTGCTTCTACTCATCAAGTTCAAATGCAGTATTTCCAAATATACTGTTCAGATAAGTTGGATTTCAGAACAATGAGCTCCTATGCTACTAAGTATTTTCTCTACATTCTTTGACCTATCCAATGATGACTAACAATTAGTTGCAGTATCAGCAGAAGCAATTTGTCTTTTTCTTGCCTTGAGATCATCCAGGTAGTTCTGATATATGTAATTCCCAAAACCCCACGTTGCTGTTAGCAAGGCGATTATCTTGACCCCATTCATCGTGTCGTGCAGGATGATCACCGAAGCAATGGGAGTAACGGCCAACGAGAGCGTGCTGATAACATTGGAGAACAGCGAGGACACCACAAAAATTAAACCCACGACACCAACTGCAGCAATCTGCCATCCCACGGCTGTCCATACCAAAATTTGCACATAGGCGCCTTTTCCCGTGGTGAAAGCCTGCATTTCTCCCGACAGAGTCCTCCATTCCCCGCTTGCAAACAACCCGATGATGGAGATACCAGTGGCCACGACTGACGTGTATATTTGCATTTCCAGAACCACAGAAAACGTTTCTTTCTTTATAACTTTCTGAAATGAGAGTTGCATCAGCGAAAGTGTGAGGGAGTACAGTGCAGAAGCTACAGTAGCCGCTATAATTCCAAGAATATATTTCCAGCTAGTCACACCCGGAGGCTTATCAGAGTCCTCGTTAATGGCAAGCAGAGCAGCAGATAATGTAAGGGCAATCACGGAGTTGAAAATCAACGATGTAAATTTTTGACTATTAATGAAGAAAGAAAATATTGCATTAAAGACTAGCTGCGTTGCACATATGAGGGAATAGGTCGAGGCTGAGAGGTACAACAGTGCAATGGAATATAGCATGTTATCCCCGGCAATAAGGGCACCGAGAAAGAAATAGATAACGGTAACTTTGATGATAGAAGGCGGGGGTGGAGGTCGGTTTGATGAATCTGATCGTTCTTTGGGAGAAGGGATAAGAAAATAAGGAATGAAAAGAATAGGGAAACCAGCAGTTTGGACAAGAGTGGCTAACCATTTACTATTTCCACCTTTATCATAGTAAATTCTTCCAAGAATAATAGCAGCAGCCTGACCCACTAGAAGGAAAACCGCATTAAGAGCCAATAGCAGCCAAAAGTCGAAGCGTTTGAGTTTCATAAGCGGGTTATGTGTGTCTGAATCATCTTCTTTCACCAAAATTGGCGTTTCATTATCTGCTACAAATCAAGACAGATGGTAACCAATTCAGCAGGAAATCATAAAGCAGCAGAATTAGATTCTGCAAAAGCATTTCCACCCATCTACCTATGCAACAGATATTAATGAAAACTAGCATGAACAAAACCAATAGAAAAATACTCAAGCTGAACTCCTAAGTCCCAACATTGAGCTAAACTGAAACAAACAAGGGGCCAAAATCCCAACCAAGTTGACCAGTTGACTTGGAAAGCACAAGGTTACAAGTTCAACACACAACAGGAACAGCCTATTGGCCTTCTTGGTTTGATTTGAGCCGGTCAGGGACAACCTAAGTGGTTTACCTCCTTGACACCTAGAATGACAAACAAAGTGGAATTTACCTAGTGCACAACCTCGAATAGTGACTACAGGTTTCCTAACAAACAAACTTGCATCTTCAATACACTGTAGCACAAGTAGATTCATTTTCCCCCTTCTGCAGAAACTATCTAAATTGCAATTCCACTATGAGGTAATACTGAGAATGGGAATCAAAATCTTTAGCAAGATCATTCCTTTATAAGATTTCAACAAGATTCACAGCACATCTAACTAAAAAAATCCACAATTTATGCATTAATTTGGTTTAGCTTCTATCCAAAACACAAGCATGGTCACCCCCATTTCCACCAGCAGACACTAATATATAACCTAAAATTCAACCCAAAAACAGAAAAGCTGTAGTACAAAAGTACACCCGTTACCCGTAGTGGGTAAAACAATATATTAACAAGATCATCACTCGCCAAGCTAAACTCCAAAGCAAATATAATAGAAAAACACATACAATATAAATAAATTTTCCAAGATTTCGAACACAACCCCAAAAATTAAACAAAAAAATTATTTAAAAAAATATGATAAGATCCTTTATACACCAGAATCAGACACTCATATACAGAGAGGGGGAGAGGAAACAGACCTGCCATGGGAGGATGTAGCCCTTACAAGGAAAGCGTAAAGAGTAGGCAGAGATTGACGATGAAAAGAGAGGGAGAAGCAAAGAAGGAGAAGTGATGGTACTGGCAATCTGGCATACGCTTACAGTGATGCCGAAGGGCGAATGATGAACACAAACACACCAGGCCGCTCAATTCATATAGATTTCCTTCATCGGGCATGAGATTGAGAGATATGGAAACGAACATTAAAGAGATTAGCGGAGAAATTATATGGGAATAAAAAAAAATGGAATTTCGATGAAGAAGAAGCCGCCATGTCATTTTGCCAATTTATAATTGACAACTTGTTGGGAGGGCCCTTTATATTCTGTTGAGATATTCTTGCCGGACAAATTATTAGGTGGACCCGGGTCCACATCGCGTACAAAATACACCATTTATATATTGAATTCATAATTTACATATTGAATATTCATAATTTACATGTTAAATGTTCATAATTTTATATGCTAAAATTTACAATTTACATATGTTAGATGATAAATTGTAAGGTGGACCCTGGTCCATGACAACTCCTTGCATTTATTTTTTTAATCAAATAATCTTGAGGTTTATTAGTCTAAAAAATAACTCTCCGATTATAGATATTATATTGTATCAGATTCATTAATATACATATATAAGATATGTCAATACTTTCATCAAGCAAAATAGGTTAAATAAATATAAATCATGTCAACGAAATTTACAATTGTTACCCATAAACGTATCAATTTTTATTGGATACATAAATTTCTTTTTTAATTTAAATAAAGTCAATTAATTCACTAATAATCTATAAATATAAATAATTTTTCTTTTTCAATTCGGTCAAGTTAGCCAATGATTGATGGAAACAAGTAGAGCTTTTTTTTGAAAACAGAAACAAGTAGAGCTTAAAATTGAACACATAGGACAAAATAGGGAGAATAGGGTTAACGATGTGGGCGTATGGGTGAATGAATCTTGGACTTGAATGTGTGGACTATGGAGTTGGCTGCAAAAGTAGAAAGGAGCACTTTAGAATCATGTGAAGAACTCATCTTTTTGGACATAAGCAAAGAGCAAAAGTTCTGCACGGATCAAATTAGTTTACTTGCTCACCACGGATCAAGTTGACATGGATTACTTGTGAACAGTAATATTTCTTACAAAACTGGATAAAGTGAACAGTAATATTTCTTACCAGCACACTACTTGGTCAATATGAGCAACCAAAGAGGGAGAGAGGGAGAGACAGACAGACAGAGGAGGGGGTGAGGGGTAGAATATCAGAGAAAACCATTGCTCTGTCAAACTGCAGCTTACTGCTAATCCTTGAAATCTAATAAAACTGCTTTGTTTTACAAAACTGCAAAAATCCATACAAATTTTGACCGGAAGGGGTGGCATAGGTCTATAACTGATATAGAAATGACTCGCAAGTAAACTATAATGGTAATCTACTATATGTTTAAGTTTAACACTTTCTGATAGATCAACAATGGCTAGGACTCAAATGCAATCAAGGACAGGCTTTACAGATCCGCTTTAGGTTCAAAGGCAGCATGTAAGATCCAGGCACAGGATTGAGATGTGCAAACATGTTGTTAACAGGCACATCCTCCTGACTGTTGTGACTGGGCAGGATTTGTACTGGTTGACTTGAGGTTCACATCAACCATGTCTTCTTGCTTAGCTGATGATAATGTCTCCATTCCTGGCAAGGCTGCAGCAATTTTCCTAAATAGTGGCTGCAATTGTTGCAGCAAAATGAGTTAACCAGCCATGTGAACAAATCTACAGCTATGGAACATAATTTTAACTGACAACAATAAAATACTGTTTTCATTTGTCAAATTCAGAATTATCTAATTCCATTTCATCATAGAATCGAGATGTTCATTAAGAAATTCCAGTTAGAAAAACATTGTCACTTACCTTTATATTGAAGCCAGCCTTTGCACTGGTCTCAATAAACATGACATTTAGTTCCCGCGCTTTAGCTTCTCCCTCCTCTATTGAAACTTGCCTGTTAATAATATGGGGCAAAGAGCCAATCAATTAAAAACAAAAAAGAGCAACAGAAAAGGGAATATGTACAGAACTCTTAACCTACAGAAAAGTCCTTAAGATAATCCCTTGATAAGATGGGTCAAATGTTGAAAACTTAGTTATTAATAGTTACATGAGATTTAAAATTAAAAATTGGAAAAATATAGATTTAAGATCTACTAATCATGTATAAAGCAGGAATAAGGGAAAAGAATGTATGGGAACCTTTTTTCAACAAGGTCAGTTTTATTCCCAACAAGAACAATGATAACATCACTCCCACGCTCAGTCCGAACCTCCTCAATCCACTTTGCAGTATTAAGGAAGGACTGCCTACCTGAGCATAAAGAAAATGTGGGACATCAAGTGAGCAAACAAATATTTTGCATAGGCTGAGAAAAAAAAAAATTCATATGAATATATGATGAAGCTGCTAATAAGCAAAATCTCAATTTGGACCATGTTTCTTCAAACTAAGCAATCTTTTCATCAAATGAAAAGGAATCCATAAAGATTAGATTGCGTACTTGCAACATCATACACAATAACAGCAACAGATGAGTCCCTGATGTAGCTTGGTATAAGACTCCTAAATCTCTCTTGCCCTGCAGTATCCCTTTTTGCCACCACAGAAGTAGAGCAATTTAAGAAACATTTGTTAAAAAAAAATATCAATCCAATACGGCAATAACAGATGCAGCATATGTAGCATATATAAATTAACAGTGCTATCAAGAAGGTAATATAATATTATTCCAGTGTAAATACTATGTATCACATACTACTTAGGAAGACTATACATCAATATTCGATAATATTAGCTGAAGAAAAGTTTCTAGTGCAACTGATAACATCAGTCTGATGTCAAGATAAGAACTATGGGAAGAAAGAAATTGCACTTAATCAGATCAGCAAGCTATCATAAGTTGGTCAAAACTTAGCATCACTACAATACATCTTATGTACAAGAGAATGGATGCTTGAGAAGTGAAATTATATGCCGCATATTGGAAATGCAATAAACGCCTCAAAAACATCATTTATTCAGAAGCATAAGTTAAATCAAGAACTTTTCAATACAAATGGATGCTTGAGAAGTGAAATTATATGCCCCATAAAGGCGCATATTGGAAAAGCGATAAAAGCCTTAAAAAATTCATTTATTCAGAAGCATAATTTAAATCAAGAATTTGTCAATACAAATGGATGCTTGAGAAGTGAAATTATATGCCACATATTGGAAATGCAATAAAAGCCTCAAAAAATCATTTTTTTTAAAACCATCACAACGAAGAAATATATTAATCAAGAAGGTGCTGAATACACATAGGAGGAGTGGACTCCAAAATTGAAGCATAACTTAAATCTAAAATTTTTCAATACAAATGGATGCTTGAGAAGTGAAATTATATGCAGCATAATGAAAATGTGAAAAAAAGTCTCAAAAAGTCATTTATTCAAAAGCATAACTTAAATCAAGAATTTGTCAATGCATATGGATGCTTGCGAAGTGAATTATATGCCGCATATTGGAAACGCGATAAAAACCTCAAAAAATCATTTATTCAAAAGCATAACGTAAATCAAGAATTTGTCAATACAAATGGATGCTTGAGAAGTGAAATTATATGCCGCATATTGGAAACACAATAAAAGCCTCAAAAAATCATTTATTCAGAAGCATAACTTACCAAAGCTGCAGTCTTACTGTACGATCTTCAAGGTACATTGTCTTTGACAGGAAATCAATGCCAATTGTTGCCTGAAAGATTGTTAAAGTGAATTTAGTGCAAAAACACAGTAAGTTTTCCACTAGCTGTAAGTAGATTCTACAATTTAGTTCACAAGGCCAATAACAATGATACTTGTCCAAACAATAAATTCAAATACAATTATCAATGAGGGAAGTTCTGCTCGATTAATGTTGGTGTTCTTTCCACTCTGTTAAGTTAATGTACTATTCGTTTATTTGCAGATCATACTTCCTGCAGATACAAAAGCCACTACCAAAAGGTTGTCACAATTAAACTGATCTGAAGTGTCTGATTGGTGGAAATTCCTGGTTAAGGATCCAAAAATACTACAGTCTCAGACTTCAACACAAAATTCCTAGCAGACTAGAATGAGAAAAACAAATACATTCAGATCATCAATAAACTAAATGCCAACTTAAAAAAGAGCCAATTTATTTAAGTTCCAACAAAAATCAGTAAATCGAACGGAATGCAGGAGTCGCGGCCAAGACGATCAGCGAAAAAAATGCACAAGTAATCGAATTTAACTAACTTCAACGGCAAAAGCTTAAATCAAACTATAATAAACTAATCGCAGGCGCATTCACCTGGTATGTGTTATCGAACTTGTCGTACATAAAGCGAGTGATGATACTGGTTTTGCCGACAGACTGGTCCCCTAAGAAGACGAGCTTGTACTTGGCGAGGGCGGAAACCGGAGCCATCAATCTGATCAACTGGAGTGGCTTCTCAACCGGACTTGGATCGGATCGGATCGGATCAGGATTTTCCGACGGAGGATTTGAGATCTCGTCGGAAAATGACGGGAGACACGTTTGAGGGGAATCAGAACGGGAGAGCTTGTCTACGTCCGATGTATTCCTAATCGTTGATTGAATAATGGGCGGAGGAATAAATATTCTTCAGGTTCTGAATTTGCAGTTCGGATCGGGTTGGGCGAGGGGGACGAAACCGGCATTAAAAGAGTTCTTGTCGGGTTAAACATCAGTCATCACGTTGGTCTCGCCTATCTGTCTCTGATTTGCTACCCTGGAAAATCGAAATAATCAAATATTTACTATATCGGGAGGGTCTCTTGGATATTTGTATTTTTTTAATGTTGTATCGATAAATTTAAAAATTCACATTACTCAACTATATAATTACTTAATTATAAGAATTGAAAAAATATAACTCAACTAATCATCACTATCATCAAAATGGGTTAGTAGAGGATAACAATTTATTAAGAAAATCTCCAATGCACTCTTTTGACGATAAAATGCAGGTTAAGCATGCCCGGCTCGTCAATTTCTTTTAACTACCAATTTTATTTTTTTTTATAGAAAGTATACAAGAAGTTAATAGCAAAAAAAAAAAAAAAAAGAAGAAGTTAATAGAGCAATGGAGGGGAACAAACTGATCAAATTCATAAAACTTTAGGTAAAATGCAAAAATACAAAAATAATGATATCAGAGGTTTGGAGTGCTGAAAAATGGTGGTGGCAAGTCAGCAACTTATTACTAGACCCGACTCGTCACCATTTGAAAATTAATAAATATAATAAAATACTCCGTATTAATTTAAAGAATTAATAGTTAGATAATAAAATAGTTGAGATAGTTAAAATAAATATTAACACAAAGTTTTAAAGTTAATAATAAATTCATATAATCCACTCAAAAATACAAATACTTTTTAATTATTAATATAGAGAGGTTGTCTCATGACTCGCTAGCCGATCTCACTTATTGACGGGTCTCTAAATCTCCAGCCCACTCTTATATTATTGTGTAATAGGATAGGTTAAAGCAGATTTTGACAGCGAGGCTGACGGGCAGTAGCTGGATTGGGGGGTTTGGGACAAATTATACATTGGATCAATGTCTACCTTGCATTGTAGATTCTGATATAAAAATAACATTCAGATTTTGTATCTGTAGTTTGATTTTATGTATTTTGACATTTTCTAATGTTTGAGTATGCTGCTGAAATCATAAAAACAATAAACGATTGATCTATTAGATGATTCAACAAAATAAAGTAAAGTGCGGAAATATAAATGGCAGAAAGTAAAATGAGACAAATATTGGTTACCTAGTTCGATACAGCTTGTATCTATATCTGTGGGACTACCATCAATGCGTCTAATCCAATATCTCCAACACCAATTATACAGAAGGTAAGAGATGATACAATCTCACCCAATATGATCCACACACGGTAACTACCCGACTGCAAAAAGGCTATAGCAGGTTGTCGGACTCGGATATCTGCGCGACCAGAAGTCTAAAACGTCCCATCTTGGAGAGCCGCTCTGTTGCTGCCCGTTTCGCTAATTCACTCTACACTGCACCACAACTGCATGGTCTTCATGTCCACAAATTAAGCATCAGTGACTTTCTTCTCAAGTTCTTTCTTCGTAAATCCTTCTCAAGTTATTTCTTCGTAAATCTACATAACTTATGCCTTGAGAAGATGAGTATATCAAAGTAAGTCTTTGTAAAGCATGTGAGAGAATGTTTGTGATTCAAGTATTGAAGTATTCGTAGTAGTGTTTGTCATAATCTTGAATCAACTCCCTCATATATATACTTTGATAGACTAGGTAGATCAGTAATCTTAATTTAAATGTCCAAGTAAGACATTATTGTCTCACTTATTATGTAGTAAATGCTATGTCAGATCAATGCGAATAAGTCTGTGAAGTTCAACGGGTAGAATCTAAACGCTCTGGCGTAGTGTATGCTCAAATAAGTCTTCACTTTAATCTCTAACAGACACAAAAAACTAAAGTCTATATAATTTGCCATAATGATTCAGCTAATTACAACTTGAGTTTTAGACTTAAAACACTAACATACAAAATTTGTTAACTGTAGATACATAGTGTGTTAACTAAATATACAATTTTCTTTTTCAGAGTTCACAATGTAATATGAATAATGGTTCATGGTATAACAATTGTTGGATTGGGGGCATGATATAATTATCTAACAATACAGGGACAAGATAGGAAATTAAAATCCCGAAACTATTCAGTGTGTTTGAGTTTTCGGCCGGGTCGAGCACCGAAGCAGTAGTACTCAAGCCTATCGATACAGTGAGAGAAGAATTTCAGAAATGGCGTCGGCGTTGAGATCGGCCGTGCTCCGTCACGTTCGTTTGCCAGTTTCGCAAGCCCTTACGGCGAGGGGATCGATGCTGAGCTCCGCCCGATGGATGTCTTCGCACGACGACCACCTCAGCAAGGCGGAGGTGGTTGAAAGAGTCCTCGACGTCGTCAAGAGCTTCCCTAAAGTCGATCCTTCCAAGGTCTCCACTTCTATTCCCTTTTATTTTCTCTGTTTGTTAACCCTGATAAGATCTAACGCCCTGGCAAACCGCTAATTTATTTATGAATCCTGAAAATCTTTGAATGCTGATTCATATATAGGAACTAGGTTAAAATTTGTGACGTTTATTGCAATTGTTGATACGAAGGATTAGCAATATGTATTGTTGAACCATTATCCATTAGGCTTGTTTCGGAGCTTCTTGTGTTATTGGGGTAACTGGAAATTGGAAAATTCTTTTATTTTACATCACTTCATTATAACAGTTTAGTTGATTATCAGAATGACGTTTTCTTGTTCATATTTGTGCTTATTGATCAATCATACAGAGAATCTACAATTGAAGCTATAGTGAGTTGATAGTTAATATGCAGAATGGTTGTTTTCAAGTTTTGTTTCCCAACTGAATTTGGTGCTCTTAGCTGAGTTATAGGTTTGTTGTCATTAAGGGTGATATTTATTTTATTTGTAAAGGGTGGAACATCAATTAAAATGGATTTGGATGGAAACATTGGATTTTAAAATGCTTTCCCACAGAAGGCGAAATCCCTCGCTCCAAGGGCAGATCTTAAAATTCTAGCCAGATAGTTACCATGGAAAGTTGTGATTTTTAGACATCTTTCAATTGTTAGATGACAATTTCCCTATGTGGATAAATGTTTAGTTAGGAATACTAACAGTAAATGGTAAACTTGTGGGTAGACCGGTAGAACAGATGGTATTAACTATTGAGTGTGTTATTAAGGGGGAAGTGTGTCTTTTTCCCTGAATTGATTTTTTTTTAATGTATTTATTTATTTATTTGATATATTAGGAGAGCGCGGGGGGTTGAAGTACATCTAGGAGGTCTCATCTTGAACAATGAGCAAAAGGCCATGGTTTTTTATGCTCTTATTATTGATTGGTGATCTTTCTCACTGCAGTGCGTTGTATCTAGGGAAATTGCAGAAAATCCTTGTAATTGTCACAAATAATTAGACTGGTTGGAGTGTTGAAGCATCTAATTGATATGAACCACTGAAGTTCCAAGCAAATGTAGGCCAGATAGGTTTTCTTTTGAGAGTTGAGGTTATCCATTATATAGTTCTGCCTCTCAATCTGGCACAATGTTTTACAGTAACAATGTAATGATGTTTTCCTTATGGCTTAAGTGAAATTTGGCAACTAGGAGACTAGAAGTAGTAGTTCCAAGTCTTCTCTTTTGCTGATGAATATTAATTTATTCAATTTTTCTTGTACTGTCACGGTGTCACCTGTGATTTATTATGTCCTACTGTTACTGTAAGCAGATAAAATTTTTATTATAAACAATGTAGCTTTTCTGTGTTCTAATTTAATGGGTAGGTAGGTGGTGCATCAGTGAGGGTGGCAACACATTCAACTGAAAGAGCAAAGTACTCATTGACTAAAGTGCATTTATATGCCCTTCAGAGAGCACCAAGCTTTATGAAAACAATATTTTATTTTCACTTGGAAATTGGAATAGTAAAAAAGAAATGAAGGGTTCATAAGAAATTTTTGTATTCATTCATATCTCATATAGTTTAAAATCTAATCCGTGTTTCTTGTGAAATTGTGCAGGTGACTCATGAAGTCCATTTTCAGAAGGATCTGGGCTTAGATAGCTTAGACAACGTGGAGATCGTAATGGCTCTAGAGGAAGAGTTCAAACTGGAGATTCCAGACAAGGAGGCTGATAAGATTGACTCCTGTGCACTTGCAATCGAGTATATTTCTAACCATCCTATGGCAGGTTAAGTTTAAGCACTATTTCACGGGGTTGGATTTTCTTTGAAAACAGTAGTACAGTCTGCCCCTTTTTGTTTTGCTTATAAGCTAAATCCATTAGGTGGAGGTAATAATCATACTATTCGACAGGAGTTCTATGAACTTCAAACTTCATTCATTTTTCAACATGCTACGCGTTCTTTCCTCCAGAGATTTTTGCTTCCCTCAATTGTCATGCAATGTATTTTTGCAGCCATTCATGGACACATGTTTTATACTTTTTGTCTTTGGCCTAGAACAATAACTTACATTTTGCACCAATTTTTGGACTGTTAGAAACTCATTCTGTATTATTTTTCTTGTATTCAACTTTGGATGGAAAGACAGTTCAACAAGAGTGAATCCAATTGGAGATTAATGCCATTAAAAGCATTTCATATAAGTTGGATATGTACATTTAAAGTCCATTTTGAAAATTTGAAGAATTCTATAATGTCATAAAGAGTAATATAGTATTACAAAAAAAAGGTACAAATATTTTTTTAAATATATAAGCAATATTAAATGTGGATAATGATTTTTTGCTCAAGCTACTTAGTAGCCTAACTTTATAGAACTTTAAGAAACTTATCAGACCAAATCTCTAGCTTTAATGATCCCCACATCTTGACCCGACAAGATTGTAGAGGCATAAATCACTACTTGGAATTGCCATTACAAGAGGGGTTTGATGAAATTCTACTAATAGGGAATATAGAGAATGATCGAATGTATTTGAACGAGACCTGTTTGAGCTACATCTTTGACTATTGTTAACCCTATCTCCCAATCATGATTCCGGACTCGAATAAGCGATCAATAACTACACTTTAACTCGCATCACACTAACTATTCCCAATTGGACTTGATCCACCATTTTAGACACTTCTGACCACCCTTCTTTTATTTACCGATCTCATAAATAATTAGAATATTCATATGGGTTCATAAACACTCAATCGTGCATGAGCCCAAATACCTATTAACTTCCGCTGGGAATGTTTTATATTGTTATTTACAAATGATTGCACTCCAACTCTGAGGAGAGTTAATTGGAGTGATAAATATATTGTAAGATGTTTCATGTAGTTGTTTACCGTTTTACAAATGAGGGGTGAAAGTTCAGAGAAGTTAATCAAACACAATCTCAATTCTTACCATAAATTATCTTTATATATTTTTAACAAAGGAGGTTATAGGATCCATAAGTAATGATTCATAACTGTCTTTAATTTATGATTAATCTTATTAGTTAAGTAACCATATCATGGATCATTGATCTAATAGTCCAGTGACCTTATTTAACCTAACATTTTAGATGTGTCACAACTCACATGCATACTTATGAATTGTATTGCCAATGTTGTAGTAGAAAATGTCACCGTTACCCTTATGAATTGATGAAATGGAAATCTTGATTTCCTAGCATACATTCATGTAAAGAAACCAAGAATGGACAAACAAATAACCAAAACCAAGGCGAGTAACAACGCATCATCATGAATATATCACCGCAATCTCAATGCGCTTTCCCTTCCTTAATCAGATGCATAACAGACAGCGCCATGGCCGACAACTGGAAAGTAGCGTTATTCCTCTTCGACAACGGCGACACGCCGCCGCAGCCGCCGCCGTTGCGGCGGCTGCGGCCGAACAAGTCCTCGCAGTCCGCCGCCGCGTCCATGACGGCGGAGAGCTTAATGTTGGCGTCGCCATATTTCTTATCCCTGTAAGCGCTCAACGCGCCTCCCACGTCGGGGGCGGCGTCCGTGTACATCTGGTAGCAGTGATCAATACATTTCCTCAAATCGTGCTTCACTTTCCCGCCTTTCACCAAACCCTGGATGTGGTGGCGCGTGTCCGTCACGTTGGTCATCACGAGCTTGATGCACGTGGTCCCGATGCGGCGCAGCGTGGTGCATTGCTTGGCCGGCTTCGCCTGCAGGGCGGAGGTGCAGAAGGCGTAGTTGATGTTCGGGTCGGTCTTGGCGCTGATTTTGCAGGTCTTGTGGATCAGGTGGGTTTGCTTCTCCTTCTCATTGGTGCCATGGATGATGAATGGGAAGATGGAGAAGGAAAGTAGTAGGAGAATGATGGGAGATAAAGTTGCCATTTTTTTTTGTTCTTCAATTCTCTTCTCTTATTGGAATATAAGAGATGCTCTTGCTAGCTTCTATCTCGTGATGCCATTTATAGGTGAAAGTATGGGTTTTGGGAGATAAAATAGGATCCACTTTAGTTCTATTTTGTCTCTGTGACACGTACAATTGTAAAAGAATAATCTGAATTTGACTAGGTCACACACTCACACTCACTAAACTTAACCTCTTATGTAATAATTCATAATATTTTAGCAACTAAGGATTTGCACGGTTGTACTGAATAAACCTCACTCTTGTTTAATAATTTAAAATATTTCAATTATTACTTGAGAGTTGTGAGGGTACGGTGTAAACTCTACTGTTGTGTAATAGTCTAAAATATTTCAACCCTACTTGAGGGTGTCCAAGGATAAGGGGTAAATTATACTCTTGTGTAATATCCTATAATATAATATTTCAACGATTATTACCTATCTGTTGTGTAATAGTTCACAAATTATATATGAGAGGTAAATCGCACGAGAAGATCATGAGTGACGGGCTCAATTGATAGGGTGTTGTGAGAATTTAGTAATTATGTTTCACTCATTCGGATAAATTTGAGAATATTTTAGTTTTTGTAATGAATTTAAAAAAAAAGCATAATGGAAATGGAGATTTATAGGGAATAATAGAATCAATCATTAAATAAACAGCCAAAAAAAGCTACAATATAAGGGTTTGGTTTCAGCAAATGCCATGATTATTTATACATCACATTAATAATTATGATTAGAAAATATAAAAATAATTATAGTTTTTAAAATTAAGGCTCTTCGTTTTTTGGTTGTTTGTTCATTCTCAATTTTAATGATTCTTTCATATAACTGGCAATGCTACGTACTCCAAACGTATTTATACCAAAAAAGTTTATTATAATCACAGTTTGGGTCGTTGGTAAATAGAATACTAATTTAATTGTAAAGTCAAAGGTTCTCTATGATATTAAATGTCGTATGCAAAAAAGAACAAATGATAATTTCAATTAGAATTAAATAATTTTACAAGAGAATGATAAAGTAAATTAGTAAACTATCTACAAAATACAATCATTTTTTTTTTAACAAAATACAATCATTTTAGACCGAACTTAATCAATTTGAAAAAATCCTACCATATATGATTCATAAATAAGATAAATCTCACTAAGAATACCATGTGTGATGAATTCTATTGATAGAGTGTTGACAATAATCAAATGCATGACCTTCAAGTACGAGAAAATTATCTTCTATTCACTCTTGTTATTTGCCTTTTAGAATTATGAAATGCAAGAGGAATAAAATATATAATTGTTGGGATGGAATAGTAAGATATATACTCCTTACATATATACAATCATATCCTAATTGATAAGACAAGAATCAAGAATGTAGCTAATCCCTATATATACATAGCCATAGAAATTTTATAAAGTGATAGCAGATTCCACTTGTTTGGAATCAAATTCGGTTTTCTTTGTGACCAAACATTGAAAACCAAGTAGAAAGGTTAACGCAGAGACTACAAAGGCAAAATATTCTATCTTCAAGGTGTTGAATTTGTGAGGTTATAGTAAGATTGGTTATCATATACAAATAGTGAAAAATTGACATCTTTGACAAGCTAGTGGAAGAGTGGAAGACTTTGTGTTATAATGGCTGAATAAGGAACGTCGCACTAAAATGCTATTGATGAGTTTAATATGATAGCTCAGAGTTGAGTGGTTACTGCTTAGGCCGATCACAATACATGTTAACCTTTGAAGACCAATCACAATACATCAACGATCATGGTCCACACAACAATCTGTGAACCATGATTCACTATATAGTAATTGGAGAGTTTCTCACAGGTCTTGTCCAGTCATTATACTGTGGACCGCGATCTGTGGATCATAGTCACAAAACGACATCGTTTTAATAAGTGGAAGAAACGACCCCCGTAAATCTCCGTAACTGATACTACAGTTTATCTCAAATAATATTACAATTGTGTTGGACTGATACTGCAGTTGTGTTGAAAGGGAACTGTAGTTGTCCGGAACGGAAGCCGTTTCATCCGTCTAGAACTGCAATTGTGTTGAACTAATACTGCAGTTGTGTTGAGGCCGTTTCATCTGTCTGGAACTGCAATTGTTGTTGAACTGATGCTACAATCGTGTTGTAAGGAAACTGCAGTTGCGTGAAACAGAGACCGTTTCATCCGTCTGTTTTCATTAATCAAAACTACATCGTTTTGTTACTTGGACCACAATGCTTGGTGGACCACGGTCCACAGTAAAATTGGTGGATCTCGTCACTTAAACATAAAATATAATGAAGTAATGGACTATATATAAAGCCCAAACTTTAAACCATATAAAAATTAAAAATGCACAAAATTATTTCGGGTTTCGGCCCAAAAAAGAAGCCCAAACATTAAACCCGAAAAACCCTGCTTTTGAGTTTTGACATGTTTCGTAATCAGTCAGAGTCACAGATAAGGAACGCTCTTTCTCCATTTCAGCACCTCTGCTCCCCCTTCGGTGGCCGCCTCGTCGGCGAAATGGCCAACCTCCGGACGGCAATCGACGCCGCATTCTATGACCTCAACGTCTCCACTTCCAGAACCCTAGACGGCATGGTCCGCTCCATTCCCGGCGATCCTATTCCGATGGACGGTTCTCGAGCCAGCCGAGTCCTCAGAATTCAGCAGCTCTCTCTCCTCGGAAATGGCTTTCCTCTCGGACTCGTCCCCTCTTTCTCTCCTCCGTCTAAGAAGGAACTCGGCCCCTTAGCTCTCCAGACCGTCTTTTTCAAAGCTGCCATTTCCAAATGGTACCGTTGTTCTCTATGCCCCTTAGAAATGAAATGTTATTTTCTCCGTTCATATTTGGATTCTTCGTGATTTTAAATTACATTAGCATAGAGTAGAGTTGACGTTATGTGGAGTTGTTGATGCGAAGTTCATGTGAATTGTAGGTAATTAAAGGCTTAGTAGTTACATATTCATTATTCACTGTATTAATACTTGTTTCCTTGGCAAATTAATTGAGTGGAGATTCTTTGCTGATTGAAAGAACAGAAAGAGGAGCAAATAGCAAATAGATTGATGTAACAGACTTGATTCTATTTCATGTTCATGAGTTTAGATTTTAGACCTTCAATCACTCCTGTATGCAGGAAAAATGTTGAAGTGACCTTGTTGTATTGTTAGTTGTTCTTCATTTCACTCCCCTATTGTTAGCAGAACCATTGTATAAAGTAGCTGTTACTCAAGTATATTGTATACTGTATCTTTGGTCTTTAACGATTCTAGCTACCTCTTGATTGCTAAAATGTTCAACCTACAAAGTTTCGTAAGCCTACCTCATGCTCATCTTGAGTTGATGGTTGTTTTCATTTTGTTCTGTGTCCTTCTCTCCCCCATTGCCAAATTAATGTTTCTGCAAAATTGTCTTCTCTCTTATTTTCAACTCATTACATGCCCCAAGTAATCCATGACATGTGGTTAACGCTTTATATTTTCTAGGTGGGTTGGATTAGTGGGCCAAGTTCGCCCAAAGAAACTGATATCTAAATTAAAAGCGGAAATTGAGGTCATCAAAGCAGATATACGCAAAATAACTGATGATGATGATTGGGAGTTTGAACTTCCGATATTCCTGCCGATATTCAAGAATCTGCATAAGTGTTTTTTGGACAAATCATTTTATTCGCTCGGTGTAAACTCACACATACCCCTGACGGATTCATCTTCCATATTGTTGAGCATGGAGCAGCCTGGTGAGGAGGGCTGCCGCCGCATGAAGGCAATGTATATGCATAAGGCAAGAATCTAACTTCTTTAGTTTATTATCTGCTGGAATCAATTATTGTTTCTTTCCTTTGGTAATTGATTTCTCTTAAATCTTATGCTATATTGTTCTACTTTGTCGTGTCTCCTTGGTCCGTTGTAATTCTTATTTCTACATACACATAAGTGAATTGCCTATAAGTCTATAACAGATGAACTCAATAGTCATTATGAATAAGAGTTAGTCGGGACTGTCATTTCCGTTGTGGAAAAGAAAATCTATGAAATGATGTTAGTTTCTGGAACTATTCTTTAGCATGTGCAACCCCGTTATTACATCATAATCATATGCTCCTATACTTATGTCTAATTTTATACTACTTTAACGGATATTGCATTTAATCATTTCCTTTTCTTCCAGCTTTCTGATCATGATGTTACTTTGGAAGCAGCATGGCCTGAGCGATTCATAGACCACAAAGGAAGATATTGGGATATTCCAGAGTCAATATCCTTGGACTGCTCCTCACTTGATGATTTAACTGGATGGAAATATCGATTTGGTATCCATAAAAATAGTGGCCAGCCAGTTGCAGTTGACAACACTGATGATGCAGTGCATCCTGCTCTGATGCCAGGACTATGCGCAAAAGCTGCCTTTTCGTATGAGAAGCATAAAGACCTCTGGAGAGAGGTGGAGAGAGAAAAGGATGTCTTGATACGGACAGAGAAAGGACTATATTTCAGACCTGCTTATGATGTTCGTCTAAGGGAGCCTCATGCAAAAATATCTGGAATTATTGGTAACTTGCAATAGTGAAGTTGCATCATTCATTTGTTTTTTTTTTCCCCCTGAAAGTATGATACCTAATTATCTGGAGTTGGGTTATTTTCTTGACTCAGTTTGACCATTCCTGGCAGGTGGAACTTGTGCTGCATGGGTTGGTGGTGGAAATAACTCTCTCATTACAGAATCAAGGGAGGATAGAGAGAACACTCCTTACTCTAGGAGGCGCCCCTTTGGTGTTGATTTATTTGGCTCATTTTGCTACACTCTCCAGCATGGCAAATTCAGAAAGCGATATAACGACCTCACCAGAATAGATGCTCGCTTGGACGTCTCTTCTGCTGTAGCAATAGCCAAACGGGTTTCAAGAATTTTCAGAAGTGCTTCCAACACAAGAGATTCACTGTCTACCCCCAGGCTGAACTTGATCTTTCAGCAGCAGGTAAAATTATTTTTTGAAGTTTGAACGAACACCCTATTAAGTTTTTCTCAGTAAATATGAATTACTCACGAAATATGCACTTCATCCCTGAAATTCTTGAAATATGTTTGAAAAATATTGGGAAAATATTAACTTTTGTTCTCTAAATCTCAACATGCCATATTATATGCTGACCAGTAAATGAACTGATGTTGGCATCGAGGCATAAGCATTAAAGATAACCGTTCAAGAGATGCATTTCTTATATTGAATGGAGTATATAAATTCTCTAAATTCGGTGAATCACTTATAGCAATACCACAGAATCCACGAGTGTAATCATGCCTACTGGATTTAAGTAATGCAGAGAAGTACTTAATGTGCCATCTTGCAAGAGATAATTTGTTTCTGGAATCATATAATGCAGGTTGCTGGACCAATCGTGTTTCGATTAGACTCAAGGTTTTGTATTGATTCAATATATGGGGTACCTGTCCCAAAATTAGAAGATTATGTGCTTAGCTTGGACTACTCTCTTAGACTGCTGCATTCTGGGAAAGTGGTGGCATGGTATTCTCCTAAGAGGAAAGAGGCCATGGTTGAGTTGCGGCTATTTGAGTTTTGAAAATCCACTTCTTGTTTAACTACTTTTTTGTAGTTAGGGTGGGTATGTTCGTTTGTATGCAAGCAATTCTATTGCCTGTGACTTTCACAAGGCTTAATGTTAACATGAAGCTCTTCAAATACTCCCATTCTTTCCTATTGATGCAAAATTTCATGATTTTTCTATGGTATTGCCAAACTATATTATGCGCGAAAATGTTCAGTTTAGCTCGATTTATTTTCTCATGAACTTGGTAGCATATCCATGAAGTCTAAGATATTAGTTTAACTTAGCTTATCCATGGAGTCTAAGATATTAACCGGGTGAAGCTGGAAAATTAGGGTTATTAAATTATTAGTAAGCTTTCTCAAGATTTTATAAGTCAATTAACTGAAAATTTTGATTATTATTGAGTAATTTTCATTTTTTTGGTCTAGTTCACTTTTTTTTTTTTTTTTTGGGTTGTTGGAGGAGTGTTTCTGGTGACAAGGGAAACTTACAACTACTATCCAAGGGTGTATATTTGGTAAATTTTGCCTTGTAACCTTAATTGACAAATAACCACAAGGTAAAACAACCTATGTTGCCAAAAATTGATCACATTACCTTGTGAGTTGTGATTACGGATTTGTATGTTTAGTCATCTTGGTTGGATTACTTAGTTCACTTTTGAATACCTTGTTAAAGGGGATCAAATACTACATACATGACAGAATGGGCAATGAAAGCAAACAGCTCTTAAGCCAAAATACTATGTATATTGACCAAACAGAGGATGAAAATAAACATATTTAAGTATTCAAAATCTAGTCTTGATGTTCAATGACATGACAAAGCTAGAAATACACGAAGCAGTGTGTCGTCGTCTCCTGAGTTAAACTGGAGGCAGCGATCCCGCACAAGTACAGCTCGAAACACTAATGACACAAAAAATAGCATGTCTGCATTGCCTTTGTAAGTGCAATCTATTCGACCACGGCCAACAAGTCACTCTCTTTACAGAAAACATGCCTTTCCTCGGTTCCCAAGTTCACCTAGCAGAAAATCGGGACAATTGTGTTTCAGTCATGCACAATTCACACCGACACTTGGTTTGATTCAACGTAACCTCAAATCAGAGTTTTGTTAATGGTTGCAGTTTGTTCTAGATTCCTAGTATCCTTTGACCGCATTTCTAACAATGTACAATGTAGGTTCAAGAACGTGTTTATATGGAAAATATCATCATAATAAGAACGACATACCTCATAAGCATTCACGTCAGAGAAAAGAACCTGTGCAAAATAAGTATTCCAATCAGATAAACATAGCTATAAAACCCACAAAATCAAACAATGCTCCATTCTGCATATATTCCACCATATACGAATGTACTTAACGAATCAAAGTGTCATAAAGCTTACCTTCTTCCCAACCTCCACTTCAGAAACCTCGGTTCCGACAGTGAGAATCTACAAGAATATATATACATTTTTTGGTTAAGCATCAAAGTTATATCAAACTCTAATATGTAAAAGCGAACAATACTAAGAAGCTTGAACTCTACACTACCCACCTCTCCCATAAGATACCGTTCAAACTTCACCGCAGATTTAGGGAGCAAAACGCCTCCAGCAGATTTCTGCACAAGAACCCAGTGCATTAAAAACAACACATTTTCTTTTTGTAGCTCCAAGCTATCACAAAGCTTGGACAGTCATGATAATCTAAGTCTGTCAGAGAAAACGCATTCTAATATTCATCGGTTTTTTATGGTCCATACATACATATGTGCATTAGTTGAATACATGAATCATTTAATCAATGTTGCTTATGCTATACTTCCCACTATATTGAGCAAAACAGGTCAGCAAACAAGTGAAACAACAACACACAATCCTAAATGACAACAAAATGCACTATGTTACAAGAGTTAAAATTTGACAGAGATAAGGATGTCTTATAACATAGTATAAAGTCTAGCATGTATAAATAAGGAGAATTTAAACAGAATCAAACTGAAAAATAAAATAAATAAATAAAAGATTAAAGAATACCTCAGGCAACTCCTCTAACCTTATCAAGACTCTATCAGCTTGTGGCACAACCTGCAAGCACAGACAACAAATCCCACTTAAAGTCATTGTTTTCCCATAAAATTTAACCAGAAATCAACTACCAATTCGAATAAAACTTGGTAAAAACACAGAAAATTCAAGGAGATGATATCAAAGCAAAACCTTTGTGGGTTCCCATTTTTGGGAAATGGCATTAACTCTCAGAGAATTTCTCCTCAGACCTATTCCTTCAAAACCAAAAGAAGAGCATGAAAAACAAGTTTTTTGGATAATGCCCAAATAAAAAGGAGTAATTAACTAATTATTGACTAAGTTATGGGGTGTAAAGAAAATACCAACGGGTCTGGGGGCGGGGGATAGAGAAGGGATGTTAATTGGTTGAGAAGTGAAGGGTTTTGATAAGGAAAGAAATGCAGACGCCATGGATAAGGAAGGTAGGTGCAGAGAGATGAAATATTGCGACGGAGAGCTCAGGAGTGTAGAGTCTAGAGTGTTCCAAACTGGGTTTTATGAATCTGGAAACCAGGTTTTAAGGTTCTGGTCGTTCGCACGTTAAATTTGGGCCTAGAAGAGATTAAAGCGGCCCACAAAATGATGCATCTTGCAATCCAATGCTTAGAATTTGCTTCGAGCAAGATTCTTGTACAAATGAGGAGTTCAATTCTTGTTAATATTTTTTTGGAATAAGGTTCAAATTGGTCACTAAACGTAATTTTCATTCAGTGGCCTAATTACACTTTCAGGTTACGTTCAGTGGCCAATTTGAACCTTATTTTTTTTTTTTTTTTTTTAATTAAAGCTGTACAAAATTTTTTTAGTCTAACATATTTTTTCTGACAAAAATTGGAATCACTCACTTATGTGTCTCACATCTCGAACCAATAAGATTGTGGAACGATAATTCATAGTGACTCAACTGATCAAAAGAAGTTACAATTTTACTCATTGTACGTAAGATTCTAAGAAGTCATTCCTTATCTTTTTTATGATTTTTGAATTAACACATTTATTTACTTAAATTATTTCAAAAATCCCTTATAATCGCCTACTCCACAAGCAAAAATTCTCAAAATCTCATAGCTTGAAATCATCTGTTAATAAAATTGCAAAGGAAATATTTGGAAAAACTCCCTAAGTTGTAACAAGTCCTTGTGACAATTTGTTAGTTCAGCAGATAGTTCAAAACAACATAGTGTCTTGTGTTATATTAGGTTTCTTGTAGCTCAGCAACAGGATCAGAAGACTTTTATGAAAAACCTGCTGAACAAAACACTGGACCAAGACAAAGAAGACAAGAAGAGGTTACAGAATCAGTTACAGTTGCAACCGAAACCGGGCATCATATATGAGGACTTCCAGAGCAGAGGGATGACGAAAAGAAATTTAAAAGATCTGAATTGAAAAGCTTCCTTAGCGGTGATAACAAGATATCTTGACAAAGCTTACCTTTGATTCAAGATGCATCTACTTCATGATGTAATGGGCAAGCAGTCACTCTGAAAGCCAGTTGCTCTATGATTGAGGGGGAGCCTCAATTCAAGAAGATCGGTAGATCAAGTATTTCTCAACTCTTCAAGGCTGAACCTCTAGAATGTTGACGATGAAGATTTCTAGAGTTGCCGTGTGATTCACTACTGTAAATTGATGATACATTTCCAGGTTGATCAATGAAGAGTTGGGCTATCAGAGTGACGCCCCCAGATGTAGGAATTGAGATTCCGAACTGGGTTACCAATTCTTAGAGTTCTTACTGCTTTAATTCTTACTCAGTATCTACACAGTATTCCTTGTTCTATTCATTGCGCTAGTTCAGTAAACAGTTAAAAGGTCATCTAACAAATCTAGTAAGTAGGTTTAATAGTTGGAAGACTCTTTTAATATCTTAGATCATGAATATGATAGTCTAAGCTTTTCATCATCCAATTCAAATACGGAGTACATGTTTACTTCTTGATGAATATGTTTGATAAAAGCCCCAACTATTACTTCAATAAGTTCTTAATCGCCGCAATTGAAAGTATGAGAAAAGGTATGATATTAGGTCACTATATTCCATTTTTATGATAGTCACACTCAAATTACTTTGAATTTCGTCATGCAAAAATCTGTATTCCAACATAAACTAAACTTGTAAATTGTAATCAATAACTTATAACTGTACTACTACACTAATAGTAACACTCACACTTTCAAACTCTAAGCAAAAAGTGAAGAACTTTGAAATGTATCAGCGAAAATGGGAAGGCATTTCAATGGTACTGGGGTCTGCTGACACTAGTCATTAGATGTCATTAACGACAGTGAGAATGGGATTTAGCAAAATCTTGGCTATAATCATTCCCAGAAAGAATTCAATTAACAGCTAACTGGGACCACCTTCTCTTCTTTTCTTCCTCGATCTCTGCAAACACTCAATAATTTGGCTTATTTCTTGTCTACAACAGCTAGTACAACTATAACCCAAAAAAAAAACCCTTTTTTTTTTTTCAAAACCCCATTTTTCTCTGATTAAAGGAAACCCCTTTTTTGACCCACATTTCTCAGAAAAGAACCCACTTTTTGGGCTTAGGTCTGGGGATTCTTCTTTGGCTGGTGGCTTACTGGCCTGGTTTTTGAGGATGGTGAAGAGGATTTGCTGCTTTCAGAATATTATTGTTCTCTCTGGGCTTCTACTAGCTGTTCTAGTGTGCTCCAAGGACCATGGTAAGATTATATTTCCTTTTTTTTTTTTTCTTTTTTTTTTCTGCACTCAGTTGTTGTTCTCATTGATAGTTTGCTGATTGTATTTGTTATGGTTATCTGAAGATCTATTATGGCTGCCAGTTTTTCTTAGTATGATTGATATGTTTGAAAACAGCCTAGTTTTGGGTGGGCATTTTCTTGCTTTTTAGCTGCTTGGGGGTATCTAGTAGCTAAGTAGAGGATCTGAAGTGATAAGTTTCAGCTGAGGAAGAAAACCAGCCTATGATTGGTAATAGAGTTGCACATTTTTTTTTGTGACTAGAAAAACTCGCTCTAGGGTGTATTTTGTAAATCCCGCCTTGTATCCCAGCCAACAAAGGGCCACAAGGAAACCAACCTAGGTTAATTCCCCTTTGTAACTCTAGTTAGTAAGGGGCCACAAGGAAATTAGCTTAGGTTGACCGGCTAAAACCAGAAAGGCACGGTGTAAACCTCGCCTTGTAACTCTGTCCAAAAAAGGATCACAAGGATGTAAACCAGCATAGGTTGCCGATAACTGACCATTTCAAACCAAGAAGGCCGATAGACTGTTCCCGCTGGGAGTCTTATTTGAAACCTTGTAGTTATCAAACTAACAGCCCCACTAACTTGGCTGGAGTTACTCCAATAAAGTTGGCACCTTTGGTTAGCTTATAATCCTTATATGCTGCTTTTGAATTTGAGAAACTTCCATGTGCATTGCTCATTGCTGTGAATGTGACTATCAGTGTATGTTGAAGATGGAAGAAGTGTTTACACCTTATTTCTTCATGTAGTTTGAAGCTATGGATAGCTTAAGACAGTGTGTCTAGATATAGGTGTTTCTTTCTTGTTAATAAAACTGTGCATATTGTATTCTGTTCCATATATCCTACTCGATATCAGCCCGCATATTGGTTCTGCAAACCCTCTCTCCAAATGCAGCCTTATCTCTTCCTCTCCTTAAGGCTAATAGATAACCTCAAACTAGAAGTGGTGCAGAGTCAACCGTTAATTTACTTGATGCATTTGCGTCTTTAACTAATAGGTATCCCGGGCAATGACTCTCTGCTCAAGCAGCTAAGGGGAGGCCTCTTAACCTCGAGAGTTCAATCCCCCTTGCAGATTTACCAAAAGTTAATGAGATTTTAGGCATTGGGTGGATAAAAACTCTGCTTTAGGATTTATGGTTTATGGTTATGGGCTTCATTGTATTTTGACATCAAAGTTGTATTGCAAGCAGTGATATGGAGGAGTTAAGAGCTACTAACTTAATTGAATTACACGCAATTGTACAAGGAAACGAGAGGGTTAGCTTTTGTCAGTGTATGTTTCAAGACAACGAGGAATGGTGCTCCCTTTAAGTGTGTTAAACTCTTTGATTCTTTGATTTGCGTTTGAGATGAGATTTATATATATTGTTGCTCGAGTTAGAAGCAAATAGAGATATCAAGTTTTTCGCTATGGCATGTAGATAGACTTTAACCCAAGAGTTTTTGCTATAATTAAGTACTTTCTTGAGGAGTGTATTAGCGTTAGTTAGCTCTTATGGCTGTTTCCATTGTGCAGGGAATTCTGCAAACGATCTCGTTGAGATCATCAACAAAAACCGAACAGCTCAAAAGCTTCCCGAATTAGGCAGCAGTCCCGGGCTTGGGTGCATTGCCTTGCAATACGCAAAGGAATGCTTAGAGAATTGCAGTGCTAGTAACACTGTAACCTGTCGGCCTTCAGAAGACGACTTCACTGAAATTTTCGCCCCGAATTGTGGTGTGGAGCTCCCAACTTTTGGAACAATATCCGGGCGCATTGTTGGCTGCCAGAAAGACTATCTCGACCCTCCGGAAGCCTTCTCACACGTCCTTGTTAGTGACCGAGGCACTCTCTCCCTTCTGAGGAACAGAACTCACACTGAAGTCGGGGTAGGCATAATCAAAGCCCACAAACACAAAGGGCCATACTTCTGGTGCGTTTTATTCAGTAGCGGTAAGAGAAATTCCACGTTCGTTCTAGACGATCTTGGCGAGGGCATCGAGCAGAAGACGGGATGCTATAGCGGGACCAACACCCCGTGCAGCAGTGCACACAAACACGGTATGCACAACACAATCTGGTTTACGCTTTTGCTACATTTTACCTTGTTGGCCCTAGTTTCCCCCGAGATTACTCCAAGAATGTGAAAATCCCGCAATGTCCATATAACTGTCTTCCCAAAAAGAACAATCGAAATTCCACAATGCAAGTTTTGATCCCGCGTTTTTTCTACTTTACAATTCATACCAGTTTAATTAACCGTTTTGATCTTTTTGCAACATTAAAGCTTTATGGTTCTGTTTTCCAACCTCGTAACCTAGAAGATGGAACAGTTGACGAGAAACATAACCTAAGAAACTTGTAATGGAAACCTTAGTCATGAAAAGACATTAAAGTGAAAGAAAGCTTGAGAAGAGAGTGGTGTTCTTAACTAATACTCCTTGCTTGAGAAGAAAAGTTGTTGGACCAATTCACTTTTGTTTTGTCTGATATCTCTTTTGCCTTTTGCTTTGAGAATTTTGGAAAGGTTGCTAATGAATTTGGAAAGCTTTTTTGTGTTGTGTTTTTCAGTTCTTGTATGTATATCACTATATAGAAATAATGTATATGATGAGGATTAGATGATAACTAGTAGCTCCATGAGAATGTATAGACTATTCTCATAAGTCAATCTAAAATAATCAACGTCTAAAACTTAAAGAAAAAATTACGATTTTTTGTAATTACGATGATGCATTTGAAAACATTTAATAGCCTATTTGCATGTGTGCTTTATTAGTTATCCACGGGTCTATAATAGTGCATTATTAGTTATCTGCCGATGCACTATCAAATGTTTTCAAATGTACTGTTGTAAATTGTAATTACGGAAATGTCATATTGCATTCTTTCCCATTCTTTTCTTTAATTCCCAGCCTTGATCATCCTAGATGGACGGATGAGATTAATCACATCTTCTCACATGACTATTAGTTATCATGGGAGTCCAACCATATATATATATATATATATATATATATATATATATTACTATGCTAATTGGCATGATACTCTTTATACTCGAGATATCACTCTAAAGTGATGGTAAAAATATTGAGTTTGTACCAAACACTCGGTATAAATCCAAAGCTTACAAAGAGACACGATGTCGATTAACACTATATCCCAATATATAACATGTTTTACAGAGTACAATACAAGTTGTCTGTAATTAATTATATCATAAAACTAATTAATATGGGCCTACTGCAGGACTTATCAGCAGACAATTAATTCTTCTTTTTTACTTTCCTCTTCTGAATTTATTTCTCTTTTTTCATTTTCTTTTCAATGAGATTGAGAGAAAGCTTAAAACTTCATCCGCTTTACGATTTAGGTCATTAATATTCAAAAGTAATATATTGTCCACACAAATATTAATGGAGATTTTACTATATCATACAATATTTACCATGCTTCAAAAAGTAATTTATTTATTGAAGAAAACTTTCATTTTTCTAAATGAAAAAATAGTTTAAAAAATAGAGAACAAAGAATGAAAGTATAGAGAAAGGAAAATATAGAATTGAAGTAAATACGGCTTAAATTTCCAATCCAACGAACATCAAAGGACAAATCGCGTCTATAGGATGGTTAAAGTTTGCAAACCAAGCATAAAACTCTTAGGTTACATGTCATTTTGCCTGCATGGCCGCATGGGCAGCTCAATTGGTCACAGGTGTAAATTTGGGAGAAGAGATCAGGGATCGAGTTTCATCAGCGGCAATGTGGGAGCAACCTCTCAGAGCGAGACAGTGAGCAAAAGTCTAGGCTATGTGTTAGTTGAGCTTTTGCATATTGCGTTGTTATCCACACACTGCAATGTCAGACTAATTAATCTAATTGAGTCTCGGTTGGGCCTATTTGAGATGCAGTTCTCCCAAGGGTATTGCAACATATACATGAGTTTGAATCCGTAAAAACATAGTTATTTCAACGAGTATGGTATGATATTATACAACACCATAATCTATCCAAGAAGCACAACTCTCTACCTATACTTATCCAAACAAGTTGCTAATGGACAAGATCAGTCATCATCACCACCCTAATTAGGTAAAAGAAAGACCAAATTAATGTAATTAGCAAAGTTTAAGGATTGAGTGCTGTGTCTGGAAATCAAAAGGGTTTTGCAGAAAGAAAGAGAGGAGTTTGGTGGACGAATTTCACTTTAATTTTATCTCTTTCTGAGACTTTTAGGGCATTGGTGACAGACAGATAGGGTTCTTGCATGCGTGCAGGGCAAGTAAAAAACCAACCTACAAATGGATTTGCTAAAGAGAATTTGGAGAGAAAAAAAATAAAGCAAATTAAAGTCCAACTCATCATGCTTTTGTTTAGGTTAATGTTGTTTGATCAACTGCTTCATTCATTCTCATCATCTTCCTCAATCTTTTGCACTACTTTGTTTGTTAGGAATGGGTCTTTGACCAAAAGTTTGAGAAATTTATGTCTTATTGGATTAAAAAAAAAATGGTACACTAAGATTTAAGAAAGATTGTCAACTGTATCATCGAGAGTCACCCTAAATTATTTTGAGCATAGAATTTTTACTACTTATGATGCACGGAAACTCTTGAAATAAAGGTGTTGTGTGTGTTTCGGACATGTTTTTCTCTTGAAACCTATTGGAACTCGTCAAAGTCTTTTTGGATTGTTTCTTGAATGAACAAATTTCAAAAAACTTTTTTTTTTGGTCCCGTGTCTCAACCTCTTGTGAATTTGTTGGAGCTTTGCAAAAGTGTCTTGAGGAGACAATGAGAGATATGTGTTGCACACAACTACAAAGAGTTTAATTGAATTGTCGTCAATAGGTTAACTAAGTTATCATATAAGCAAAATAGGGGGTTTCGGTGTCCCAATCACCCCATCTCCTTTTCTTCTTTTGATGATGGTGAGAAAAATCATAGTTACTATTAGATGATATGTAGTTATTATGTACTAAGTAAACTCTGCTCCTGAGTAATAACCAGCAAACTACAAAAAAAAAAGTTACATTAAAAAGATCAATTAAATGTGCCACAAACTTGACCATATTTCGCCTTATGTTTTCATTTAAAAAAAAAGTATATAAATTATTATACTCTGTAATTATTTTTAATGGTAAGTTGAAATATGATAAAAAGATAAGAGCACGTAGATGTCACTATCTGCCTAGGTATGAAAGATCTAGGATGTAGGACACTAGGCAAGACAAATTAAAGATCCATGTTTGAAGGGAGACCTGATTTTTTATTTAAATTAAATTAAATAGAATTAAACGAAAATGATTAGATACAGTTTGGACCCCAAAAAAATGGATAACCTAATAATGTAACAATGTGGAGGAATTGATGTCACATGTACAGAGCAGATGAAGTTGGTAGGTGGAACTGGAATGTCAAAATTTCTTTCTGATCAAGTGGGTGAAATATAATTCTCGTACTTAAAAGTCATAAGTTTAATTCTTAACCAACACTATTTCGGTCAAATCTGTTATACCGAGGCTTTCTAGTGCAATTTATCTCTCTTGTGCAGTTTACGAGCTATTACACAAGAGCGAAATTTATCACATATACACCATTGAGTAATGACTATGAATTTTCCTCGTCATTAAAAAAAAAAAAAAATTCACAAAAAAAATAAAATATTGCTAGCAAGAATCAATAGAACGTTGTAATATTAAATTAAATATTACATATATAATAACATATGTGAAATAGCATAGAAGAACGAAACAGGAATTATTAAATATTACATAAAAATAATATAATGATGATTTCATGTAATTAAACAACATCATAGGTAGAATTGGATAGATTAAAGTAATGATAAAATTGTCCTTAAGTCGAGGCCTTTTCGTTTTCAAGTAATTAATAATAATTTGAATTAATTAGTTTGGTTGGCTTGAGTAGCCGTACACTTTTGTCCCTTAACAGAGGTCGGGAGTTCAAACTCCAGTCTAAATATTGTACAGGTTTAAAGATGTCTCTTACAGTTAGGGTCTACTCAAGATACACCGTGGCTAACCAAAAAAAAAAAAACTTTGAATTGGAAAATTGGAATAATAATTTCCAATTTTAAAATAATAATCATGTATTGAAGATTTGAAGTATGTTTGGGAGGCGTCAAGTATGAGGGTAAAAATATAAATTTCAGTATTTTTGTGCCTTTTCTATACCGTTTATGTATAAAGGTAAAAGCGTGTCTTTCAATAACAAGTTTTTTTTTTTTTTCAAATTACAATAATTCTATAGGTCTTTAAACATTAAAAAATTGTCGCAATGGACTTATGCACATGATTATATAGAAGGAGTGTGCAAAAGGCTAGAGTTTTCACTTCTACTATTTCTTAGTCAATGACTAAATTTAGAACACAACCAATAGTTTGAGAAATTTAAAGTCAAAGATATAAAGACAAAATGCTAATAGTCTAAAGAGCAGTTCTAAAATTAACTCTAAATAGTGACAAGTTATGAGTCATAACTCGTAGTTAATTTCGATAACTAATGTCCCAAATTTGACCAATCCAACATAAATTAACTTAAAAGTTTAAAAAAATAAAATCACCGATCTTATAGTTAGTCATAAATTAACTAATGTCCCAAATATGACCCATCCAACATAAATTAACTTAAAAGTTTAAAAAAAATAAAATCACCGACCTTATAGTTAGTCATAAATTAACTATTGTTCAAAATTTGACCTATCGATTCTATGTGAGAGCTGCTTATTTGCATTTTTGGTTTGAATTGGTCAGTTATGAACAACCTAAGCTAGCTTATTCTCTTATAGTAGTTCTTTGTCAGTTAGGGTTATAAGGCGATCAAAATTCATCAAAAGTGTATGATTATTGATTGCGAGTTTTTTTTATAATATTTTTTTAAAAAAAAGTCAAAATCACCAAAATTACTCTTTAACTTAATTAGAGTTGCCCAAAATTAATGAAATCAATAAATTATCACCTATGTAGGTAGCCCACATGGTGGTATTGCAAAATGAATCATCTTTGGTGTTGATAGTAATGGAAGGGCAAAATGGGAACAATACAATAGCGTAATGACACTAATTAATGACCAAACTTTTACAGCTAAAGTGGAGTCGTATTAAATAATAATACCCTTTTCCCTTAAATATATCGCCATTATAATACCATTACTCCTCCATTAGTCAAAGTATAAATTGCCACCATTATAGTAGTAGTTGTATGGATATGGAATGAAAATTCACTATATTATTATTATTATTAAATTAAATTTCTGAACCGAAAGTACACTATATTTATGTAAAATCACAATTAAATTATTATCAAGAAAGACGGTAGCATATACTATAAGTTAGTTAAATCTTACCGAACTTATGAGACACTTCATTAATATTTTATAATATAAGTCGATATAAAGATGACAGATAATCAAGTACACAAAACCTACCATTATATTGATATAAGACATTTTAGCCCGTAAATCAGCAACTCAAGTCTCAAGGTTGTCAATACAAAGGATGCGATAACATTCCAAATGTTATTTAATATATGGCGATTTGCTTGGGGTTTTGGTTAACTAACTGGGCAATCCTTGCATATGAAACTTTGACCTTATCATCTCCACCTTCACAAGTGATGTTTATGGGAAGCTAAAGCTATAATATTCATTAATTAATTGACCAAATTCAAGAATGTAAAGTTCAAACTAAGTTTTGATAAAAATGAATGACAAAACTATTCCAGTCCCATCAAATTTGGCCACTCACCGCTATCTGGAGAGCGGTAAAAGAGCCAAATCATAAGATAAGATTGAATAGAGTAACTCATGAACATTTGGCGATCTCAGATATGTCGATATCTAAGATTCTGTGCAGTCAGAAATTAATACAGGTGTCTCAATTAGCCTACAAATATGTTGATCTGAGATATATCGGTATCTAGAAAATTAGCTATGGAGATTTCATGCGATCAGAAATTAATACATGTGTCTCAATTACCCTACAGATTATAGTCCACAAAAAGACTAAATCCAATTGAGTCGTGCCTTGTGGTTGATAGACCAGTTGAGCTATGCCTCGGTGGCTTATTATCAAATTCATAAAACAATAGTTGACCATGTAGCAATGTCAAATCTTATAGTTGTTTAATCATAATTTATGATTTAAACTACAATACCATCTAAAACCTGCGATTGAATAAAAATTTAGTAACTATATATGTGACAAAGATGGCCCGAGGCGACCCAACTAAAAATATTGACATTTTCCTTTTTATGAGATAGTCTCGGATCTCTTAAGTCATAACATGAGAGCTAGATAATCAAACACGAAATAGTTCTAAACATTTGAATCAAACTAAAAATAACTCAAATCTAATTTGATTAATCATATATTTGATCATACTTAATCGATGCCCACAAATCACTCCAAAAAAGGTGCTGCTGACATGTAATATTAGGCTGTAATAAAAGAATATTACCTACTAAAATGACAAAGAATCATTAAGTTTGACTCAACTTTTGTTTATAAGTTTTAATATATTTTTTTTCCTTTTAAAAATGACTGTAAAAAAAAACGAATTCGCGGCATATATCTACACTCCAGTATTTGCAGGATGCATATAGCAAAATAGGGAGAACGAGGGAGGAAATAGCAAAAAATTTGGAGTATGTGAAATATCTAATTTGCCCCTAAAGAGTTTGAATATACATTCTCATACCCCTGAAAGCCACCGAAATAACTCGCTGATTTCCTCGCCGATCCGGCCGGACTCCAAATCGTCGTCTATCGGGACGACGGTGTCGCTCCGGCGACCGCTATCGGTGAAGAATCTCCCGGAGCCTCGAAACGACATCGTACGGGAGGAGAGAGAAAAGGAGGCGATTCGATCGACGTAGTCTCGGAGCCAACTCCTTCCGCCGCCGGATACGTCTGGCGCCAAACTGTCCCCCGGCGGCTCTGGTACCGGAGCTCCGATTGATTCCTTGTCAGTGCATTCCGAGCCGCCTCGGCGATGGATAGACTCGATAGACACCTCGTAACCGTCGTCTACGATATACTCGAACGACGAGCCAACGGAGTAAGACCTCCGACTGTCGCCGACGATAGGACCGGAATCTCCTCGACGGCGGCTAACGCTACCAATCTCAATCCGGAAACTGCCGCTGTTAGGATCGGCATTTCCTCCGCCGCGGCCGTTAGAGACTGAGAGAATTTTGCGGAGAATATCGGCGTCCGTTGGATACACCGTAGACCGGCACAGAGGACACGTCTGATTGGTTGAGAGCCACGAGTCGATACACTGCGCGTGGAACGCGTGGCAACACAAAGGCAATAACCGCAACTGATCATGCGTCTCAAATTTGGACAAACAAACCGCACAGTCCACGCCGGTTAGGTTCCCCGTAACAGAACCGAACGTGAACAGCGGTAACGACTCCAACGTCTCGGGAGCAGAGCGCCGCTCGTTCACAGCTCCCGCTGTAGTGGCGGCGGCGGCGGAGCTAGAGATCACGTCGTCCGCCGCGTCGTGCGTCCGAAACGAGCGGTGACAACGGCGAGACAGCAAGCGGAGGATGAGGTAAATAGTGGCGGAGACGATAACCGCCGACGCAATAACAATGACAACTATAATAATAGACGACGAAGCCGAGGAGGAGGACGACGGCGGCGACGACGAAGCCGCAGGCGGTGGATCGGCAGGCTGTTGAGGTTGGAACAGGTTATTAGCCGAAGGAAGTGAAGCACCGCCACCACCACCGTTGATGGCGGGGAAGAACGGCGGCGGTAAGTATCCGCCGGACATTGTAGAGAGAGAGAGAAAGTGAAAGAAATAATGGAGGAAGTGAGAGAGAGGGGGAGAGGGAGAGATTAATGTAGAGAGAGAAAGTGAGGGGGTTTAGAGTTGGAAGTGATGACCGGAAGGGTATTTATGAGGATGCGACCGGTGACATAGGAGAAGGTGAGACTATGTTTAATGTGGTTTGGGTGTTGTGTTATTGCATTAGAGAAACTCACGTGAGCGGCACGTGTGTATGAGAAGCACGTATTGGAATCGAAGGAATGCCCCTAATGGTACGGAAGTAAGAAGTTTTATTAATAGTACAAATTTTAAAATACTCATAATTTTTTTACCAGATAATATATATTTTATAATTTTTTAAAATATTTTTAGTCAAAGAATTTTAGTTTTCATTTGAAATGGTAACCGGAATGCCATTACATAGACAGTTGCCTTTATTATTGTTAATAAAGAAAATAAGGCAATCCTTTATTTATTTTCAATATTTAATTAGAAAATAATTTTAAAAACCACATAAAATCTCGATCAAAAATACCAATTAAACCATCAAGCAACAAATATCATATCTCGAGAGACACTGAACAACCTCAACCAAATTAGTCAAGTTGTTGAATTAATAACCATGATGATATAAGTTTACGTTTCCATGACTACAAGTTTTCTTTATTATTCAAAAAATAAATAATACAAATATCATATCTCGTTACAGGGTGACAAAAATTAATAGAGACGTCTAATATTTCAATTCCATGCAGTTGTACACGTATTAATATTTTGCATATGTGACTAATGGTGCATGCATGTTCATTATCTTTGCTTCCGATAGCCTCTAACACTAAGAAAAGCAAGTACTATAACTTGATTAAGTGGACACCTCAAATAATGTTTTGTTTTCTTTTAATATAATGAATGTTTTCTCTACGTCTCATTTTGTTTTTAATAGTTAATTTGATCAAATTTTAAGTTTTGTTCTAATAATTTTGAATTTTAAAATTAAATATTATAGAATTTCTTGTACCATTTGGAGAATTATAATTCAAAATTGTGAACACAAATGCCTTTTAAAATTATCGATCAAAACTAAATTGCTTTAAACTTTGAGAAACGAAACTTAGACGCTTAAATCGCAAATTAAATCAAAGGAGTAGTTATCCATGAATGTGTGGATGAGATAACGTGAGTCTCTTCTAACTTAATTAAAGGTTGATAGCGTCTTTAAAATTTAGAATAGAGTTTTGAAAATGTAGCTAGCTACCTTAGAAACTAGAATACAACCTTGTATCTAGTTTGTAACTTTAGTTTCACCATGGGGTAATATTTATAACATTTTGGGGGACAACATTAATTTAGATGGATATTCCGAAACTGTTTTTCCTTATTTTTTTTTGAAGGCTGTTTTTCCTTATTTATTTACACTATTATTACTTTTATATTATTAAATGGAAGTAAAAACAAGTGTGTATGTGTAGGTACTTAGTAATTCGCATATATTTACCCGATCCCTTGTAATGAACGTACCATACATTTAAGGTTACCTCATTAACGCCGGCGACTTTGAGGTTACAAAGTTGGTTGGTACTAAGACCAAGGCCATTAGTTTTTTTTTTTTTTTTCCTCAGGTCATCTAGGATGGGAGGGAGGAGAGAAAATGAGGGGGGAAAAAAGAAAGAAAAAAAAAACAGAAACTTTCAGAAAAAATGAGTAAAAAGATTATGTTTAACGCGTCTAGCGGGCACATGCACTGCATGCACCTGCTATGTGCGCACACTGCACGTGCCCACTAGGCGCACTTTGTGCGTAGCACGTGCAAACTTTATCTCTCTCCTTTTTCTTTTTCCCTTCTTTAACACTTCTCAAATTTCATATATTATGTAATAGGAAAGCACATTTGGTAACAAAAGGAAATGATAAATTGATGGGGATATACAAAGCGTATACGTTTACTTCAACTGTCGTGACACTCTCCCTGATCGGCAAAGTTGGAAAGTTGACCCAATTCAGACAGCTGGGTAGCACGTGAAGTGTCTCTTTAACTATCCCATTAGCATGAGTCACCTTAGATTAGGCACGTGATATAACCGGTCGACGAAACCAACCAGTAATTGAGTGATATGTACTATACCCTCTGACAGACTAGCTTAATTAGTAACTGATCTCGAACCCTGATCTATAAATACCTTGTACATTAAGGTTCCTTCATATATAAAATTACTTCCACTTACTCATCTGCCTTTCATATTAGCATACCGTATTATCATTGGATAGTTAATGATATCAATAATATATCATGGTAAATTTATCAAGAAATATCATATTTCTTTATTTTTGCATATAGGGTATAGTGTTCCCTTATCCAAATTAAACCTTTGACTTTACAATTGCATTAGTAGTCCACTTACCAATTACCTAAGATGTTTTTCAATATATATTTCAACAACGGGACTTTATAAGGAGTAAATTAAATAAGAGCATGTGTAGTAAAACTCGGTAAAATTTTTAGCTCTAAATATCCTTTTCCTTAATGATATTAAAATAAATAAATAAAAATAAAAATGTTATTTTCTCATCTCTTGATTTTACCTCTTGACATGACAATATAAATCTTTTTATGGGCAATAATGATGAATTGGTCAACTCCACCCAATTAAAATTAAATTTCTTTATTAATTAAATATGAAAAGAACCCATCAAATGTTACGGCATTAGAAGATGAAATTTAGAGAAAAAAATAGAATAACTCGATCGTTAAATAACATATAAATTAGTAATTTTAAAGAAGTTTTAATTTAGATCATAAATATGGAGTATTGACTTGATGATAAATGATCACTTACTCACTTTAGTTGTAGGGTAGTATGAGTTATTACTTGCATAAATTTCTACATAAATGGAACCACACCGACAATAAATTAAAGCAATTCATTTGATGCTTTGCCTAAAGTTTGAGCGATTGAATGTCGCCGCCGCTATGGTACGTTACAATATATTTTTTTATTATACTAAAACACACACACACACACACATATATATATATACACAAAATCTTACATAATAATAATGTTGTGAATATATCATATTATACATAACTTCACTAAACATATATATATATACACTCTTGTGTAATAGTTCCATCTACTCAACCACTTGCATCGACTCAACCACTACTTTCGACGAAAATTAGTTGTGTTATTTGCTAGTACGTAGTTTAACATATTATAATTAAATTAAACAACTTGGGACAATTGGTAAGCGAAATGTTAATTCAACTGCAAAACTTTCGAGCCAAATTTAATTAGTTAGAGGTGGTCAATGCCACATACAATAAATAGTAGTAGTAGAATAATAAAAACAACAACAATAATAATAATGTCCCGAGACGGATGACCGAAACATCTTTCTAACCACTTTGAACTTGTAAAAGTATGAATCCTTAATATTGACCGCTTATAAGAGCGATTAGTCATATTCACTCACAAAAAACTCAATATAACCTTATTTTATTCTCTCTCTTCCCTATTTCTCATCCAATTCAACTAAAACAATTTGTTTATAAAATACAAAAAAAAAAAAATCAACAAAAATTTCATTACTAGGGATGCTCTAATATAATACCACAACAATATATAGTACGGAGTATTTTTTTCATACCAACAATATATAAAATTTGTGAAAATTTCTCATCAACTATGCATTATGGTTGCATTATCTCATCCACTTCATATATAATAACTACGGAGTACTATTTTAGAATCATAACTATCCCACCATCAATGATGTTAACAATATTTTATACACACTCTTCCACATATATGTGTGTGTATATATATATATATATATATATATTTTGTATGTATATGTTCCCAATAAAAAAGAAGTAGGAGTGCAGAATTGGCAGGTTGCTTTGTTCACACTCTTGGCATGCTGTGAAATATTTATCATTTACCTTGTCCTAGTTGCTTGCATGCAATTTTTATATCATTTTGCTGTGAAAAATGTATAGTCCATTTTCTTTTCTTCTTGTCCTAGTTGCTTGCATGTAATTTTTATATCAAAAAAAAATTAGAAGTTTTAATCTCAAGTACCAATTTGAAAAAGTTGATAAACAAATTGTTAGTTCAATTTCAAGATTATTGAAGGTGTAGGGTCGTCGGTTCGAATATTGTAAGCATTAAAAATGTTAAAGAAGATTTGGACTAGAGTTAGACTTACTCCGAGAAAGAGTTAGGGATTGAGAGCTCAATTTTAGTGAATTCGAATTAGTCTATTAGTGGTATGTAAGAGTCAACCTTTGGGAGTTTGATTCAAGTTGAATCTGAATTAGTCTTACATTGGTCGTTCAAACTCTGCGGGCTCAATTCGAGTTGAATCTAAATTAATCTCTCAATGGTCGGATATCCAATGTAATTCGTAATGGTCAAACTCTGCAATGTGCTTGTTTTGAGCTAAACCTAAGTAGTTTCATAAAGTAGGATATCGATAAAATATGTAAGAGTTAAATTCCGCAAGCTCAATTCGACCTAAATCTGAATTCGTTTCACAATGATAAAATATTAAATGTTGTATTAATTTTATTTTATTTTTAAAGAAAGAGGGTTTCCATAACATTGGGCAATACATACAATATTAATTGTAATTATGTAAACTAAAGTACACCTGTTTATTCTTTTTTCTCTTTTGTTGTTGTTGTTGGTGATGTTGGATACATGCTGCGTTACACATGTTGATCCAAAGATTCCAAATGCATACTTTTCTACTGTCCTTTTTTTTTGTTTTAACAATATATATAATTTTTTGAAATAAACAATATATATAATTATTTACTTCTTTTTGTTTTGGTACTATGGCATAATCATTAGCAGGTCTGAGGAAACTGGCCTGGTTTTTGTTTTGTTTTTGTTGTGTTCTCCATAAAAATGCAAGAACCTTTTTCAGTAAATTATAATTGCACAAAATTCTAGGCCCTGTAAGTGAATATTTTTACACATTGTTATAGTAGTGTAGTGTATGTACAATAATCTTCGTATCAAGTTAAGAGCAACATCAATAGTGATTTTTTTTGGGATTTTAGCTTGTGCATATGTGAGAGATAGTGATACGGGGAAAAAATACGGAATGTAAAAGACCAAATGAGGTCTTTTTGTTAATTTAATTTGTGCACGTTTTTTTGAGAAAGTTTTTGAAAAAAAAAAAAAAACACAAAACAAAACAAAATTGACAGCGGCTCTAGCATACGAATAACTCCCGTTAGGCGCGTTACATTACTGATCTGTCCGTTTGTTTTTCTTTTTTAACCTAAAATTAGATTTATTGTTGATGTTGCTCTAAAAATTGACATATGGTCTATATTTTTGTAACACGAAAGCATTGATTTCTAAGTATGGGTGAAAAATTATTGAATAGGGCTAGGAAGATGATGAACCTGATGATGGGAACTGTGAAAAGTTGAGCTAAATTGTATGCAAGTCATCTAGCATCCTAACATATAGGTAGTTCAAGAAATTAATTATATGGGAGCAAAGGAATTAATTATATGTTTCTCAATAAAAAGGTGGGACCAAAATATTAATACTATACAATTTATATGTAGTTGGAGAAATTTATGAGACTATAACTTCATATCAACCTCTAAGCCATCAATATCCACACCATCCCATGTCAATAGAGGGGCCAAACCCGGCCCATTCCAACACTTTTGATGTTCAAGATTGCAACTAAGTATGGGTTGTCACTTCCATATTGATTTGTAACAATAATGTCATAATGTAGCTCCGAGCTTACTAACTGTTCTAAGTTGTTAAGTTTCGACGAGACAAACTCTATCTCAAACTCTATACATTCGAGGCATAATACAACGTTAAATATATTTCGAAAGCGATGACATAGTAAGTAAAATATAATTCTTATACATAAAAATTACGAGCTTAATTTTTATTAATATTTATCTGCTACATAGAATATATTAATATGATTGATCTTTCATTATAATTTTTATTCAATACACACCTTCACATAATAATAATTGATCTCTTTTATAATTTTTATTCAATACACATCTTCGCATAATAATTTCGAGTTTTTTGGATCGTCCAATAAATTACAGTGCAGAATATTGTTGGCTCTGATAACGAGAAAGTGGCACCTAAGATGTTTACACTTCAGTGTTTTGACTCACAAAGTTATTGTCCTTTGGAAACGTTGTTGTTTTTCGTGACACATTCTATTGCAACATTTTGTAGTGTTGTAATACTAAATTGGATCAATTTTTTTTAAAGGTGGACTATCTTTGTCAAAAGATAATGCTCACAAATGAATTTCAGGCCCATGATGAGTTGTTCAAATGAAAAAGTTGAGACCTGATTGACAAGATTACCACTATTGTCAAATTAGGCTAGTACCCAATATTCAATTATCGACCTTACCAAAAGCTAATGATTTTATTAATTTTAGTATATAGAATTCGAATCTTCGACCACTCCAAGAGCCTTACTAATATTCTTAAATGAAGTCAAATCTCAATATTTCACCATCGACCTTATCAATAGTTAATGATTTAACTTTAATAAATTTATTATATTGAACACCAGTCAAATTGAATTAAAAAAAAAAAAAAAAAACTTTAGAATTTATTTAATCCACTCCCTACCTTTATTCAAGGAGGGGATCGACCGATTGGGAGACTCGTGAAGGTTGAGAAACCAGGTAATTAATTATTTGTTACCTTTTTGCCATGATTTTATCTTGGCATGCTTTCCCAATCCCATAAATTCTGTATGTAATGACAATTTATATCCCTGCCTGGATATTTGCTCCCATTTGACTTGTACATTTTAAGTAATTATAATTAATAAAGTTAACATTTATTTACCACGGACCATGAATTGAGAGCGAAATATAATAATACGGAATAATATTACACTTACTTTAATTTTAATAGGCCACTACGGTGTAGTCGTCAAACATAGAGATCGAGCAGAAGCAGCATCTTTTGTAATATTACTTTATACTTAATTATTGCAATTACTCATATTATGTAAAAATTAAATCATCGAAGTATAGCTATAATTAACAGATTTGTAAATTTTGATGCATGGTTAATGTTTTATTTAAGTTTTATACTTTTTATTTAGAAAAAAGTTAATTTTACTTTTAGTCCTATAACTATTATGATTTTGTTAATATCACTTTTGGTGCTATGAATTTCAAAACTCTCAATTTAGTATCTTAATTATTCAATTTTTCTTAATTTCGATCTTTTTGATTAAGTTTTCAGGAAAAATAATTGAAAAAAAAAAAGGAAGAAGATAAATTCATCGTTAAAATTTGTATTTTCAGTTACTCCCTATTATTCTAATATTTTAACGATTAATTTATTTTTTTATTTCAAAAAAAATAAATTCATCGTTAAAATATTAGAATAATAGGGAGTAACTGAAAATACAAATTATGTAAAAAAAAAAAAAAAAAAAGACAAATTGTGTTATCACATCTTCCTCCGCCCCCGCTTGCCGCCGAAGCTTCGCATCACCGGAACAGCCCACTCCCGCCCACCACCGGCATCTCCCTCATGGCGGAAAGCACTGCTTTCCTACCCAAATCAAACACTTACAATAAGATGCAGAAAATCCAGAAAGTAAAAAAATAAGTAAGAAAGAATTAAGGGACCTGTAACAATGGTTAGAGGTGAGTTCCATCAATCCCTTGGGTCAGAGACCCGGAGCAAACGGGACATTCAATTGGGGGATCCATGAAAATTTTGCTGCTTCTTCCGAGCGGGTAATGGCGTGATATCCAGGCCCAGTTCAGATTACTATGTTCCAAGGGATCCACCCAGCTGGGTGGATCCCGTGGAACAGTAGCAATCTGAACTTAGACATAGAAGTTCTATTATGGGGAGTTTGCGAATACTGGACCCGGAGCTCAAACGGAATTGGGATGCTACTGATTAGGGAATAATCCGCCCTGATTAGTAGCATCACTCCGGCCTTGGGATTGTGATTACCTTAATCTTGTTGGGTGGATTCTTGCCCATATATTGCAGTAGCCCTCAAAGCTTGCCACTGACAAAGAATAGAATTTATATATATATATATATATTAGATAAAGAGATGTCTCTGATGAATTGAAGGTGAGAAGATCATTGCATTGTTCTATATATATATATATATATTAGATGAAGAGAGGTGAGAAGATCATGAGCCTTGTGTTGGAAGAGGGAAGATGAATCATGAGCCTTGCATGTGTTGGAAGATGGCCAGAACATCAGTGCTGCATGTTAAGTAGTTAAGTCATGGCTTCTTTGTTGTCCCTACATACCACACTATTTTTATATAAATTTTAAGTAATATTTTATAATTATAACAATTTAAAACATTTAACATCCAATATTAATCTAACCACTTCAAAAGTACGTACTAATCCATATTTAGCATGACCACGCCATCAAAATTTAACTTACATTAGTTGTGAGAATAATTTAAATTTGACTCAGATTACACTCATTAATTAATAACCTTTGCCCAAGCTCTTATCTAATAGCCCGGAATATTTCACCTAAGGATGTATAAGAGTGAACTAGGTAAACTTCACTCTTGTGTAATGGACAACTAAATTAGTGGCGATAATTAAGAAGTTGATCTAATAAGTACGTGATTGTACAACCAATCAAATTGTAAACTTTCATTGCTAAATAGTTACAAACATTGCACCCAAAAACAAGTTACAAACATTGCACCCAAAAACAAGTTACAAACATGCTAAATATGCGAGAGGGAGTAAAGTTTGGGAGTATAAAATAGAAGTCCGCCAATACATCAATAACGTTTTTTTTTATGCTATAGTCAACTTGATAGATACCAATCATCTCATCAATGGCAGAGCAAGAATTCAAATTCAGTGATGTTGATATACAAAATGCCTAAATTTAATATTACTCTCGATGATATATAAATATCTTCATTTTACAAATGCTCACAATGCGTTTTCTTACATTGAAAATGTTGTATAATTTTTTCTTTATCAACGCTTTCAAACACATCCTTTTCAATAAAAGCAACCAAACAATCATTCATCAAATTATATATAATTCGATTGCGTAATCTATTATTCACTATCTCCATTGCTGAAAAAACTCTGTTGTCGCCACTAATAATATTAAAGCTAATGAAAATTGAGTCAAATTTAAATTAGGATTTGAGGGTTTATGAATTTTTTTTTTCTTGAAGAAAATCAGTTAAAACGAGACATGGCCTTACAACGTCTTAGGTCCAAAAGGTGATCTAAGGCTCACAAATATGAGATCGTAAAGACCTTACAAGCTCATGTGGCAAAAGCCCTAAGTATCAAAAGGGCCAAAAAGGCCTACAAATCATAATAGGACAAAGCCCTAAACTTTCTAAAGGGGCTACCATCTAGCCTAAACAATGTAAGGCCCAAATGGGCTACAAAATTTCTAGCTAAAGCCTACCAAATATAAGGCCAAGCTATAATCCACCAAAAAAAGGGCCATTCGGCCCATTTAACTTCCATCACATATATGCAGCTTTGTTCCATTCTCGGTTATTTATGATCTCTAATCTTCCATCTCATTTAACTTCCATCGCAATGTTTTTGGGTGCAATGTTTTTTATTTCAAAAAAAAAATAAATTCATCGTTAAAATATTAGAATAATAGGGAGTAACTGAAAATACAAATTATGTAAATAAAAAAAAAAGACAAAAAAAAAAAAAACAAAAAACAAAAAAAGACAAATTGTTTTATCAGATCTTCCTCCGCCCCCTCTTGCCGCCACCGGCATCTCCCTGGAAAGCACTGCGTTCCTACCCAAAACAAACACTTACAATAAGATGCAGAAAGCCCAGAAAGTAAAAAATAAGTACAGAAGACAAGAAAGAATTAACGGACCTGTCCCTTGGGTCAGACTCAGAGACCGGGAGCGTAAGGTACGTTCAATTGCGGAATCCAGGTGTTTCCCTCGATAAAATTATTTGCAGCGAACCTAGCTGCTTCTTCGGGGCGGTTAATTATGTGATACCCCGGCCAGCTCACCCGATTAGCAGTGTTGGCACCTGGTCCAGTGTTACTATATTCGCCGTAATATAAAGTATCTAAACCTTGATTGCTACTGTCCCACGGTATCCAGCCCGCGGGATCTATCAGTGTATGTTAGATATATTAAATATAATATATCTATAATATATCTATATAATAATATATAAATATATATGAAAATATACGTATATATATAAGTAAGAGAAATGGGAGGAATAGGAAATATAATATTCTATTACTTCTTTGAAAAGGAAATCAAGATGGATTGTAATAGAATGGGATATTTCCTATTCCTCCCATTTCTCTTACTTATATATATACGTATATTTTCATATATATTTATATATTATTATATAGATATATTATAGATATATTATATTTAATATATCTAACATTTGGTATCAGAGCCAGGTGACAGCTCTGATACCAAATGTTAGATCAACCTTCCAACCCCGAGATATTGTCCGTAGTGAAATATGTCCACAAATTTCAATATTGTGTGGTCGGGTCCCAAATTAGACGGGAAACTCGATTACAATTATTGGCAAATTATGATGACCACTCATTTGAAAGCCCAAAATCTTTGGAGCTTTATTGATCCCGGTCTACAAGAAGGAGCTGAAGCATCCGCTATTCGGCGCGATCAATTGGCCTTGGGGCAGATTCACCAAGGTGTTGATTACTCAATTTTTGGGCAATTAGCTGGGGCTGAAACAGCAAAGCAAGCTTGGGACATCCTAAAGGTGTCAAACAAAGGAGTTGATCGGGCACAAAAGTCGAAGTTGCAGTCGTTGAGAAGGTTGTACGATCAATGTGAGATGACCTCTACAGAAACAGTAGATGCATATTTCACTCGTCTTATTAATCAAGTGAATAAGATGAGGTTATATGGAGATACGATTGAAGATGGTGCAGTGGTTGAAAAAGTTCTTCGAACTATGCCGATGAAGTATGACCATGTGGTGGCTTCAATTACAGAGTCACACAAAACCGAGCTCTTATCAGTTGCAGAGCTGAAAGGTATGATAGAAAGTCATATTGACAGGATTGAGTCAAAATCGGAACCACTTGCAGAAGAAGCTTTGAAGAACCAAGTCACTCTTAATATGACTGGGCCTAATCAAAGAGGTGGAGGATCTGGTAGAGGTCGTGGAAGAGGAAGAGGAGGATCTAGAGGAAGAGGACGTGGTAACTCCAACACAGGAGGAGGACGAGGTAACTCCAACCAAGGAAGAGGTGGAGGTAATGCCAAACAAGGCAAATTTCCATTTCATTGCTACAATTGTGGCAAGTATGGGCACAAGATTGCAGATTGCTGGTACAATGAGGACAATCGTGGAAATCAAGCAAATATTGCTGAAAAGTCCGGTGAGAGTTCTGAAACCTTACTTTTGGCCAGTAATAGTTTTTCTGCAGACGAAAACATATGGTTCTTGGATACTGGGTGTAGTAACCATATGTGTGGGAAGAAAGAGTTGTTTTCCGAACTAGATGAATCAGTCAGATCTGAAGTGACATTTGGCAACAAGTCAAAAGTGCCAATTTTGGGAAAAGGTAAAATCTCTATTCAGTTGAAAGATGGTACTCACAATTTTATATCTGATGTGTTCTATGTTCCTGAACTGCACCAAAATTTGTTGAGTATGGGGCAGTTGTCAGAAAAGGGATATAAGATAAATATTACTCAGGGGTGTTGTACCATTGTCGATGCTAAAGGAGTTTTGATTGCAAAGGTAAATATGTCCCAAAATCGACTATTTCCTTTGAAAATCAATCATGCACTTCTTGCTTGCTTCAATTCTGAAATATGTGATGATAATTGGTTATGGCATATGCGATTTGGACATTTCCATTTCTCTGGATTAAACTATCTAGCGAAAAAGGAGCTTGTTTCTGATTTACCTGTTGTGAATGTCCCTGATCGTATTTGTGAGATTTGTTTGATTGGGAAGAAGCACAGAGATCCCTTCCCCGTGGGCAAGTCAAGGAGAGCCACAAAACAGCTGGAGATTATCCACTCAGACCTGTGTTCGTTGGAGGTTCCCTCACATGGAGGTTGTAAGTACTTTGTTACTTTCATTGATGATTTTAGTAGGAAAACATGGGTTTATTTTCTGAAGCAAAAGTCTGATGCGTGTGATGTTTTCAAGCAATTTAAGACTTTTGTTGAAAAGCAAAGTGGTTATGAAATCAAAATCTTGAGAACTGATAGAGGTACAGAATATATTGCTTGTGATGATTTTCTGAAGGAGAAAGGTATTCAGCACCAGATGACAGCTCTGATACCAAATGTTAGATATATTATATTTAATATATCTAACAGTGTATCCAAAAAATACTGCATAAATACAGTGACGGCATATGGTCCCCAGGGCCTTCCTAGGTACGTTTTAACTGTACCTAGGGAACCTACCAGCTCGGGATCAGCTTTGATGGTACAATTTTGAAAGATAAATCCAGATTTAACAAATGGTTTTTTCTGGTCATGGGCTACTATCACGTTTACATTACTCGGGGGTTTTCTGACATAAATATTAGTATTTTGAAATATTACTCGGTCATACCCAAATATGAAGTCTACGGTGCCGTATAGGTTACAATCCCGGACAAACTGTCTGCCACCCCCCAAGTACAGGGTGTCTTGGTAACCCTCAAAGGCACATTGGTATAGGACTCCCTTATCAGAAGTGGCACTGAACGCCACAGCCTGGTTGCTGTCGCGACCGGCTGTGTTTCTAAAGGTGATTCCCTTTGCCATAAATCCGTCTGCCGCCATAGCTAAAAGAAATTTAAAATTGTATTAGCACTTAAAAATCATTTATTACCCAAAAAAGTTTCTAAAAATAATTAAACATAATATACTGCATATTAATCCTCACCGACTCTTCGTAAATACCCTGTTTAATATATATTTTGAATTTGTGTGTATCGTTCCACGAATGGGCAGCATTTACTGCCTCCATGACTGTGCGGAAACGTCCCGACCCATCCTTTGCTACCACAATATCAATATCATACGTGGACGATTGGAGCAGTTTCCTAGCCTGATGCTTAACCCAATAAGTAAAAAAAAAAAAAACCGCTACTAACAAAGCAACTATAATAGTTTTTGCCATTTGAAAATAACCGTAAGTGTAGAAAGTAAGCTTATGTAGGGATTATGAATGTAAGTGTAGAAAGTGTATGATGAAAATAACAGTAACTTTTTGTGTATGAATGTTAGAAGAGTATATATAAGATTATGTTTTTTTGCATGTTTAATTAGTGGCCTGGATAGGTAGTGCGTGCGGTTAAGTGATGCAAGATCCACTAGGGGAGAAAGTAATAAATAATAAGGGCGTGTGATAGTGAGAAAGATTGTGTATATATGAATCTCATCAATTACCTACAGAACAGAAATAAAACAAGGCATGTGAATGTTTATACAACAGCTTTAATTTCCTTTCAAGAATATATACTCACTTCATATATAGCAAAGAGGAGATAGAGAGAATAGGCTAGGATCTTAGAGATATACCTCAAATAAGGCCTCGGCAACCATGATTATATTATTCGTGAAATGCTTGCAAGGCTACTCAACTCTCCAACTGTGAAAAATGACTCGCACGAGCATATATATATATATATATATGTTTGGAAAATGGTTAGTTGAAGCATGTAATTGATTTGAACCACCTAATCCATTTAGTTGTATCCGTGTTTTTTTTTGTGAAATTGTTTTGCAGGTGGATGGCTCATGAGATTTGTTTCTTGTGTTCAACTTTTGATGATGGAAAGGCTTGTATTTTTTTTTTTTCCCTTGCTCAAGTTATTAAAAATACTTGACCTATAAATGGCATCCCAAGATAAGAATTAAGAACATCTTATTATATATTCTCCTACTTTAATTTAATTTCCTTCTCCATCCCTCTTCCCATTTAAGAACATCTTATTATCAACGCCAATCAAGTAGAAGTTTATTGACTACGATTTTTGCATCTCCGCACTGCAGCTAGCTAGACTAGCGATGGAATGCGCAACGCTGCCCGGCAAAGGGAGCATCGCGCATTCCTTCGCCCTGCCTTGCCTGTAGCGCAGAGGTGCAGAAGTCGTAGTGAATGACCCTTCATAAGTTTGAAAAAATATATTTAATTAAGAGATCTTGGATATAATATATGGTCTCACCATCTATTATATCTATTTTGCACTTAACCTCTCTATTGTGCCGACTGTGTGCCCAGTGTATGTGGTTATTAACTTTGATTTTTTAAGATTTTTATTTTGATTTATTGTTTTACATACTGATTTATTTTTCTTAGTTTATACATATTACAGATAATGATGAAGAAGATTATTATGAGAATGAGGAATGATATTTTTTTGTTATGGTGGGTGATCTGATCGCTTACAGTCCTTCAATTCACTCTCTCTGTGCTTCATGCTTTTGTAGACATTTCAGATCATTATTTGAATTATTTCTTCCTTTACCAGATCAAAGACTTCTGGAGATCGAGAAGCTCAGATCCTTTCAAAGCTCTGAGTTCATGATCGAACCTCCATTTCCTTTTTATATATATAAAATTTAATAACATTTATAGTTTTTAATAGCATAGCATAATTTTAATATTTTAAATATTTACTCCGTGCACATATTAGTATGTTTAATGAACAACTAAATAATGGAGGTAATTAAGAAGTTGATCTAATAAGCACATGATTGTACAACCAATCAATTGTAAACTTTCATTGTTAAAAAGCATTGCACCAAAAAAAAAATTAAAAAAAAAAGAAGAAGAAGAAGAAGAAGAAGTTACAAGCATGCAAAGTGGGACGGGAAATTGTACATCAAAAAACAAATTCATTTGAGTACTACCGCATACTTTTACTCCGGGTAAATAAGGATTGGTTATTTTTATTACATAGATTCAAAAAAAAAATATTTACATTAAAAATATGTGAAAGGGAGTAAAATTTGAAAGTATAAAATAGGAGTCCACCAAGTTTTTTTCAATTCATTTAGCACATATACATCAATCACTTTTTTTATGCTAAGGTCAACTTGATGGATACCAATCATCTCATCAATGGTGGAGCTAGAATTCAAATTCAGTGGTATTGATATACTAAATGTCTAAATTTATCTTTCAAAAAAAAAGTCTAAAATTTAATATCACTCTCAATGATATATAAATATAAACATAAATTGCACTTATAAATAAATACTTTCATTTTACAATTGCTCACGATGCGTTTTCATACTTTGAAAATGTATAATTTTTTTTATCAACACTTTCAAAAACATCAATTTCAATAAAAGCAACCAAACAATCATTCATCAAATTATATCTCATTCGATTGTACAAGTTATTCTTCACTATCTTCATTGTTCAGCACTTGCTGTCACCACTAATCACCACTAATAATCAGGGCCGGTTTTTTGATTTGCGGGGCCCTGTGCTAGTAACTAAGTGAGGCCCTATCAAAGTATAAATAAATTGCGAATTGAAGAAAAATTGCAAAGAGAAAAATGCAAAAAAACTTAATTTTGAGCCAATATGATCACAAATACATATACTAACTATTAGGCTAGGGCTGGATTAGGGGCCCCCAAAATTTTGGGGCCCTGTGCGGTCGCACGTCTTGCACGCACTAATGAAAAATTGAGTTGAATTTAAATTAGGATTGAGGGTTTATGGAATTTAAATTAGAATTAAGGGTACTTTTCTGAGTAAAAATGAAACTGGAATATGAAATAATCTGATGAGCCCCACGCTCTCCGTCGCCCCTGCCGGTCACGTACAAGACGGCGTCACAGCCGACAACATTTCCGACACATCGGAATCGCCCAGAAGGCGTTCGACGAGGAAAAGATGAATGTCGTCGCACATAATTTCTTCATACATTTCTGGGTTCAAAACTTGAAGCTGCCACGAGGAAAAGAAAGAACAGAGGAAACTAGGTTATCACTTGGATAAGAAGAAATTAAAAAGAGAAATTAAACCAGTCATTGAGGGTGGGAGAAGACTAGTTCCATAACTATATAGTAATTATCTGGAGAATAATATGTATATATAGTTTAGGTGCTTACATATATGGTATTACAGTCCTTCCCATGTCCTGGACATGCTTAATTTTGTATACAAATTAAATTGTTAGCTGTATATTTGCCCATCAAAAACAAAAAAAGATCAGAATTGTTGTATATGCTGGAAATGTCCACAAATTAAATGTCATTGATTAAAATATAAATAATGCACATTGGCTAACAATTCAATAAACAAAATTTTTCTAAACTAACACAATTCTATCAAACTTTTCATTCATAATGTTTTTGTCAATACAATGATACTGGAATACATTCAAAATATAGAATTGTGTTAGTTTAGAAAATTTTTGTTTCTTGTTAGCCAATGTGCATTATTTATATTTTAATCAATGACAAAGGGTAACGTATATTCCTGCAAAAGAGATGTAACAAAGTTAAGACGGACAAATCCCAGTACAAAGAAGTAGCCCGAAGATAGACTTTTGAAACTAAAATATGAACTATAATATTAGCCTGTCTAGGAACTAAACGGAAAGTGCTTCCTTACCTGCATGAGAGGACCATACACACCAGCAAACGCCTATTTGTAGCTGCAACATAAGATCCTTCCCATGAACAGCAATATACAGGCAAAAAATCCACCCAATAAGATTAAGGTAATCAGCCAAGGCCAGAGTGATGCTACTTTCTCAGGGCTGATTATTCCCTAAATCAGTAGCATCCCAGTCTAGTTGTGTTTTTAAAAGTTATGTCCTTACCCATAAATCCAGGTGCATCCACACCTAAAACATATTTAAAATTGCATTAGTTTTTCCTTTTTTTCTATCATAAAAATCATTTATTACCCAACAAAAATTCTGAAACCCAAATAAAGTTTCTAATAATAATTTATTACATTATGACTTGTATGCTAATTAGCAACTGTGGTGCTGCTGCGGGCAACACTTCTATTTCCTGTGATGATGGTCTTTTGAATCCCATCCCCACCAAGACGATGTGCTCTACGTCAATCTGCACATATTCTTCTTAAACTCCTTTCTTACCATAGATTATAAATTTCCTACTGCTACTCCCACCTTGGGCTGCAAAGCGAGAGTAGCAGTAGGAAATTTATAATCTATGTGGAAGGAGTTTAGGAAGAATATGTGCAGATTGGCGTAGAGCACATTGTCTTTGTGGGGACGGGATTCAAAAGACCATTATTACCGGAAATAGAAGTGCTGCCCGCAGCAGCACCACAGTTGCTAATTAGCATATAAGCCATAATGTAAATAAATTATTTTTATGGACTTTAATTTAATTGGGCTTCAGAATTCTTTTTTTGGGTGTGTAATAAATGATTTTTAAGTAAGAAAAAGAAAAACTAATGTAATTTTAAATATGTTTCAGTGCGAAATGCATATGAATTTATAGATAAAGCATAACATTTAGAAACACAGCAGGCCTGGAGCAATGCTACTGATTAGGGAATAATCCGCCCTGATTAGTAGCATCACTCCGGCCTTGGGCTGTGGTTACCTTGATCTTGTTGGGTGATTTCTTGCCTATATAGGATTGCTGTATGTAGCCCTCAAAGCTTGCCACCGACAAAGAATAGAGTTTATAATATATATATTAGATGAAGAGATGTCTGTGATGAATTGAAGGTGAGAAGATCATTGCATTGTTCTATATATATATATATATATATATATATATATATATATATATATATATATATTAGATGAAGAGAGGTGAGAAGATCATGAGCCTTGTGTTGGAAGAGGGAAGATGAATCATGAGCCTTGTGTTGGAAGATGGCCAGAACATCAGTGCTGCATGTTAAGTAGTTAAGTCATGGCTTCTTTGTTAGTTGTCTCTACATACCACACTATTTTTATATAAATTTTAAGTAATATTTTATAACTATAACAATTTAAAACATTTAACATCCAATATTAATCTAACCACTTCAAATTCAGCATCACCATGCCATCAAAATTTAACTTACATGAGTTGTGAGAATAATTTAAATTTGACTCAGGTTGCATGCACTCACTAATTAATAACCTTTGCCAAGCTCTTATCTAATAACCCGGAATATTTCACCTAAGGATGTATAGGAGTGCATTAGGTAATTTAAACTTCATTCTTGTGTAATACTTGATGGAGTGTGCGGGTACATTAAGTAAACTCTACTCTTGTGTAATATGCCGGAATATTTCAACGGGCCACTACATGAGAGTGTGCGAGGATACACCAAGTAAACTCTATTCTTGTGTAATTGATCATAATAATTTAACCCCTACCTAAGGGCGTGCAAAAGTACATTGAGTAGATACGACTTCAGAGCTCACGTGGACAATTCATACTTTGAAAATGTTGTATAATTTTTTCTTTATCAACACTTTCAAACACATCCATTTCAATAAAAGCAACCAAACAATCATTCGTCAAATTATATCTCATTCGGTTGCGCAATCTATTTTTTCACTATCTCCATTGTTGAAAAAACTCTTTCAACACTTGTCGTTGCCTCTAATAATATTAAAGCTAATTTCACAAGGAAAAAAGCTAATGAAAAATTGAGTCGAATTTAAATTAGGATTGAGGGTTTATGAATTTTTCTTTTAAAAAAATTAATACTTTTATTGAATGCAAAACAAGGCAAAGCCTCATTGACGTTTTAGGTCCAAAAATGATCTAAGGCTCACAAATATGAGGTCCTTACAAGCTCAAGGGGCAAAAGCCTTACGTATCAAAAGGGCCAAAATGGCCTACAAATCATTATAGGACAAAGCCCTAAAATTTCTAAAGGGGCTATCATCTAGCCTAAACAATGTAACAAAATTTCTAGCTAAAGCCTACCAAATGATAAGGCCAAGCTATAATCCACCAAAAAGGGCCATTCGGCCCATTTAACTTCCATCACATATATGCAGCTTTGTTCCATTCTCGGTTATTTATGATCTCTAATCTTCCATCTCATTTAACTTCCATCTCAAAGAGGAGGTCGGGAGTTCAAACTCTCCTCGTATGGAGAAATCAATATGATCAGCACTTTACTCCTTAATTGGGTTGGTCCGGTGCGAGCGAGCTTAAAGGTGTCTCCTACTACCAGGGCATGTGTGAGAGACTTAATTGTAAATGAGTATAGTGATATAAAAAAAGGAAACGAGGAAAAGTGTGTGTAGCAAAAATGTTTAATTTCCTTTGAAATTGTAATGAATTGATTGGTGGTCTTTTTTGTGTTAATATGTAGCAAAAATGTTTCCTTTTGACTGCTCATTCAAGAAGCACACAATCAAGATAAACAATTCATCCATAACATCAGTTACCATTGAGCATAGAACATAGCCAAAGTTTATCCATATAACAGTCAATGTAACATGAAAATTATACCGAACTTCTCTTCTTTTTTTCTTTTTTTTTTTTTTGGTTTTTTTCCCGAAGGTAATAAATAAGGTTTTAGGCTTTGCTTCAAGTAATGCCCAGGGCATTGGTTTCCCATGAGCCCTTTCTAGTTGTTTGAGTTCCTATTGTCATGTGCTTTGGGTTCAATTTGTCCCATTTAAAATTGCATACTAATTATTTATTAATCTGTAGCTGTTATGAAACTAAAGAAATTGCAATCAACAATAAAAAGAAAGATTATAGAATAAGCTAGGAACAATAATAAAAGAATAATTGCAAGAGAGAATATGGAGAGAAGGGATATGAGAGAATTCTTATTAATTTCTTCAATTGCTACATTTACAAATGATATACATAAGCCTATATATAGCTAGGCAACAACATTATATTACCCCTTTGAAATGTCATCTCCGACAGGCCAGAAAGACAAACAACAGGCAAACTACCAAGACACTCTCTTCTTCAACCATGGAAGGCAATTCATTAGAGAATGCGACATATAGACTTCATCTTCGGCATTCAAAACAGTAAATTTACGCTAGAAACTCAAGTGGTAACAAAATCAACGTAATCACAGCCCAAGGCAATAAATCAGGTACTCTTAAGGACGGATTTACCTTTCAAAATTGTACAATCAGGGGAGGCTTCAAAGTATACTGTCCAGAACTACACATAGGATTCCACGAGTCCCTGTTGATGTAGTTTTGGACGGTAAACTTAGAAGCCTCCCTTACTGCACAATTCTGAATGTATAACCCGCCCTTAACAGTACGTGGTTTATTGCCTCGGACTGTATTTAAGTTCGATTTTGTTACCACCTGGTTTCGAGCGTATATATTACCGTTTTGAATGGCGACAAAGCCGTAGCCGAAATGGAGTCTATATCTCGCATTCTCTGATGAATTGTCTGCCATAGTTGAAGAAGAGAGTGTCAGCTGAAACATATAAAATTTTATTAATTAATTTTTTTCTTTAAAAATCATTTATTACCGACAAAATTCTAAAGTTCCTAAAAACAATTTATTAGGCTTACCTTACCAACAGTGCCACTATCAAAGGTAGTGCTGCGCCCGCCGAAAGCTTGAGTATATATTGTTCTTCTGATTTACCACGCTGCCTTAGCCAAGCCCTCAAAGCTATATATATATAAGATGAAGAGAGTGGAAGATGGAAGATAGGTCATTAATTCCGTGTGGTTGGAAGATGGCGGGATGGTAAGTCATGGCATGCTCACCTAGCTCCATTATTCCATGCAAATTGGAAGATCATGTGTGTCCAGGAATGGAGCCAGAAATTTCTTCCAGTTCGGGCGAAAAATAAAACACATCTTTGTTGATTGAACTCCTAACCTGTTATAAAATTATTAAGCACACATCTACCATCTAATCTAACTACCCTCTTATTTACATGTCTATTTCTTAATATGCATATATATAAAGCCATAAAAAGACTGTGCTGTCAATGAGAATTGAACCCGAGACCTTTCCAACTTACCAGCATAAAAAAAGTCTCTACCACCTAGTCTAACTTCTCTAAACATTATATTGTCTGTTTTTATATATTTATATCTTAAACATATACTATATATACATATATACATACAAGGACTATATATGGGGTGAGGTGGGGTGAGTAAGGACAGCTGCCCCCACTGTAGCTCCACCCCTGGGTGTGTCGTAACAGTCTTTAATTTGGGAGATAAAATAGGATCCATTTTAATTTCTTGTTATTTTGTCTCTATCACACTATTTTTATATAAATTTAAGAGTACGTACTAATCCATATTTAGCATGGCCATGCCATCAAAATTTAACTTACATGAGTTATGAGAATAATCCAAATTTGACTCAGGTTGCACTCACTAATTACCGTAATAACCTTTGCTCAAGCTGTTATGTAATAGCTCGGAATATTTCACCTACTAAGGATGTATAGGAGTGCACTAGGTAAACTTCACTTTTGTGTAATAGCTCAAAATATCCATTGTATACGTACTACTCGACGGAGTGTGCGAGTACATTAAGTAAACTCTACTCTTGTGTAACATGCATTCTTGTGTAATTGACCATAATATTTCAACTACTACCTAAGGGCGTGCAAAAGTACATTGAGTAAATACGACTTCAAAGCTCACATGGACAATTCGAGCAGTAGATTAAAAGTGAAGACTCAAGATAAGAAGGTAAAACTGGGCAATTCAAGTAGTAGGCTTTTATATAGGTCTAAAAGCTAACACGTTGACTTTGACCTTGACCCGAACCATTTGATCTTGATCTGACCATAAAACGAAAGCGTGAGGATTTAAGAAGGTAAAATTGGGGTATATTACATATCATGTATCATGTATGATATTCAATGAGGATCCAATTTTACGTATGAAATTAAATTATGAATTATTGTTGTGAAGGGTATTTATTTTTTATTCATTTTTTGGAGCAGTATTTGTTGAATTTCTTCAAGTTAAATTACTTTGAAATATGATTCGTTAAAAAAAGGATATAACTGTCCATTACAATTAAGAGTTTGTTGAGACTTGAGAGGATGGCCGAAAATTTCAATTAAAAAAATTATAAGAATATTAGAGGGACAATTGGAAGCAATAGTTTTTTTTGTGTAACCAGAATTTCCACTGCTTCATACTCAAAGTCAAAGATTGAACTTTGATCTTTGGTTAAGGGTGAATGAGTCCTTTCTACTCAACCACACCCTCCAGGTTAATTGGAAGCAATAGTTATTGTGTGGATCGGAAGCCGATCACACTCCAAAAACAATGTTGTTTTGCACAATTTTTTTTTGTCACGTAACCGAAATCAAGGCATGAAAGCCATATATCAATGGAGTTCCCCTAGAAGGAGCATAGTGACGGCTTGCACCATACTACCCAACTGAATAGTGTTATTATTTCTGGCCGAGAACGGCGACACCCCGCCGCCGCAGCTGCCGACCGGCGAAGGCAGCGAGCCTTGGCTGCCCTTCTGGAACGCTTCCTCGCAAAACACCATAGAATTGATGAGGGCGACGGCATAAAAGTTCGCATTAACGAAGTCCGTATGCCTGTACTTCCACAAGCAGCTTTCCACTAAGATTTCGGCCGTGTTGTAGCGGTCGTAGCACTCAGTCACGCACGGCATCGCCCAATGCTGCACCTTCCCGCTCTTCAACACACCCTTGATGTGGCGCCTCGTGTCCGTCACGTTGCTCATCAGCAGCTCGATGCTCGTCCACCCTATGCGCAGCAGCGTCGCGCATTCCCTCGCCGGCCGAGCCTGCAAGGTGGAGACGCAGAAGTCGTAGTCGGCGAATTGGTAGGCGTTGATGGTTTTGCAGGTGTTTTGGATCACCTGGTGATTCTCCTTGGGGCGCCATGGATAATGAATGGGAAAAGGGAGATGGAAAGTAGGAATAAAGGAGATGCCATTTTTTTTAAATTTGTTCTTCTCATCTGATCTAAGATGTTCTTAGCTTGAGTATGTTTAATTTGGGAGATAAAATAGGATCTATCCATTTTAATTTCTTGCTATTTTGTCTCTCTATCACACTATTTTTATATAAATATTTATAGCTATCACAATTTATTAAAACATTCAACATCCAATATTCTAACCACTCTAAAGAATAGGTACTAATCTATATTCAGGGTCAGATTTTAGGGTGTGCAAGATGTGCAACAGAACAGGTCCCAAAATTTTGGGGACTAGTCCAGTCCTGGTCTAATAGTTAATATATGTTTTTGTGATTATATTAGTCCACGATAAAATTTTTTTGCATTTTTTCTCTTTGCAAATTTTCTTCAATTCGCAATTTATTTATACTTTGATAGGGTATCACTTATTTACCAGGGCCACGCAAATAAAAAAGCCGGCAATGTCCATATTTACCATGATCATGCCATCAAAATTTAACTTAAATGAGTTATGAGAATAATCCAAATTTGACTAAGTTGCACTCACTAATTAATAACCTTTGCAAGCTCTTATGTAAATAATGTAATAGTCTGGAATAATTAATAACCTTTGCCCAAGTTCTTATGTAAATAATGTAATAGCCCAGAATATTTTAGGCAAGGACGTATAGGAACTTCACTCTTGTGTAATAACTCAAAATAGTGCATTAAGTAAACTCTACTCTTGTGTAATATGCCGGAATATTTCAACGAGTCAAGGATGTATAGGAACTTCACTCTTGTGTAATAACTCAAAATAGTGCATTAAGTAAACTCTACTCTTGTGTAATATGCCGGAATATTTCAACGAGTCAGTACATGCGGGTGTGCGAGGATACACCGAGTAAATTCTATTCTTGTGTAATTGACCGCGATATTTCAACTACTATCTAAGGGCATGCAACTGATGCAAGAGTACATTGAGTAAATACAACTTCAGAGCTCAAGTGGGCAATTCAAGTAGTAGGTTAAAAGTGAAGACTCAAGATAAGAACTTTATCCAATGTTATGTGTTTACCGTAGGGATCAAGCATCGGTCATTCCACTTAAGAGACAGTTAAATTTTTATACCTACAATCCTGATGAATTAGGGTATAAAAAGAGGAAAAAGGGAAGAACAGGGAACAGGGACTACATGAAAACATACACTGTGGAGCATATATTACACCTTGCAAAGAAAGTTACAGAGCTAAGATGGATTGGCAACTGCATAAAATACATATATGTATACGTGTGTGTCTGTATGTATTGTATGCATAGCATATTTACAATTTTTGCATCATTGCAAAGGGGTTTCTGTGGTTGAGATGGAACTTTGCTCGGGACCATTACAAACGTTGCATCTGCAGACCGGGCATACCCTGAAAGGAAAATCGGAGAATTGAAGTAAACGCAATTAGATACATTTCCCGTGGAAAGCGGGCAGATAAAGAATCTAGTAGGGTAGTTTTTAAAAAAAAAAAAAAAATGGAACATACCTGTTTACTTCTTTCAGCCATTTATCAATACATGTCATGTGATATTCATGATGACAAGGGAGAACCCTCAGTTTGTCACCATCTTCATACTCAGCCAAACAGATGTAGCACCTGTTAAGGAATTTAAAAAAAAAAAAAAAAAAAAAAAAAAAAAAAAAAAAAAAAAAAAGCCCATCAGTTGTGTCCCCAACTACCACGAATCATTGGTCTCGCTATCATTCAAGCACATCGGGATCCGGAAAACATATAATATAATAATTGCAGTTCTTTGCTGGTTTGTTAGTTCTCTGAATCTCACATCTAACTTGGTGAATGACAGAAAATTTTTATAGTCATTGCCTCAAATGTAATAAGTGTTTTAACAGTTAGTACAAGGTGAATATGGTGATCCAACATTTTAACGGTATTTTGGTTTAGATGAAAACAAATCAACGCTTTTTAGCAGTTATTAGAGAAAGTAAATGGCAACGACTAAGGACTAAGGTGTTTTGATAATATAATCAAGAATGGCATTGTTTAGCAGATGAAGAAGGCTTACTGCTGTGTATCACCCAACGCATTTTCAACGGGATCTAAAGTTTTGTGGTATTTGAGAGGAAATGCATCCACTGTAGCTTCTGGAGCTGGAAGCGAGAACGTTGATAGCGAGAAAGATTGTCTATGAATCTCGTCGATTACCTACAGAACAGAAATAAAAGAAGGCGTGTGAATGTTTATACAGCAGCTTTCCTTTCAAGAATATATACTCACTTCATAGAAAAGAGGGGAGAGAATAGGATCTTAGAGATATACCTCAAATAAGGCCTCGGCAAGCATGATTATTCGTGAAATGCTTGCAAGGGTACTGAACTCTTCAGCTGTGAAGAATGACTCGCACGAGCATGTACCATCAGGGTGGAGCCCGGATGGGCAAAATGATGTTTGTGAAACCCGATTTCCGTGGCCTCTGTGAACTCTTTCAGAGATCTATAGGCGTGCGTAGACAACAAATTGTTAAATAACACCATAATCAATAACCATAAGGAAATGCTATGAAGCATATAGAAGACAATCACAAGATAATGTCGATATTCAACCAAAGAGTAAAGATAAAGCACCTCTGATCTTGATGGCAATCTCCGTTCGTTTCTGCGATGACCTGTTTCTCCTAAGTAACTGGAACCATATCCAACTCCATCAAAGTGGAGATCACCATTCAAATCAATAAGCCATCTGTCATGAGACCCTAGATCATCAGCATTTCCAGTGGCAAAAACAAGTGTTGGGGAATCATTATGCCTCCTTAAACTGTGTCTCGATAAAGCATCCCAAAAGAGCCTCCTACTATTTCTTCTTGCTTCACGGTTATTTATATCAGCAACACTACTAGATAAGATGTTGGAAGAGATACTCACCACATCAACATGAAACAAATCTCTAACGCTTCGATCCTGATCATTGCCCGCCAAAAGAAATCTCGAACTAGAAGTTGTAGTTACTTGAGGGTTATCATCCCCAGGCAATGTAAGTCTTCTAGCCGACTCGGGGACTTCAGAAACGGGCCCAGAACTAGAGCTGGTGTCATCATCAGTTCCGGGATGTTCAACAAAATCCCCTTCTGGACACGAGTTTTTCACCTCCTGGACTACATTGCGTGAATTTTCACCATCCTTTCCTGAATCGTGGGCATCAATGTCTTCAACCATACTGACCGTTTCAATTTCTGAGATCAATTCACGAGAAGCCTGTTCACAGAATTGAAGCAACCACATCACTATCCCTCCAATAATGCTATATAACAAACCAGAGCAATATAATAGTATCTTACCAGATGGGCTATTGGCTGCTTATTCCTCAAATTGCGGGTCCTATGGCTGCTAGCTTCAACATTTGGTAAAGCATCACAAGATATTTCCTCTTTAAAGCTACTACTGCTTTCTGATGAAGTTCCAGGTTCAAATTCGGAACTAGTATACCCAACTTCTGCACTAAATATTGAAGATTCTGTTACAGATTCTTGAGAAATATCATTAATTGGAGCTCGATTTTCCAAGGAACTTATTGGTGAGTTTTGAGGATAATCTTCAAGCTGCATATGAAGAATGGCAAATCATAAAGTTCCAAAAAGAGAACCATAACATCATACGATCCATCAGATAATAAGCAGCATGTTACGAACATTGTGATGTGATTACATCACCAAGCTCTTTAATGAGCATTGCCACATTCCAAAAGAAACAAGACATTAACCTATGTGGCATTGCCATTAAAAAAAAGGTTACGGAAAACTAATTCTAGTAATTCAATGGAAAAAGACTGCATCGTTCAAAAGCAGGATTTCAAGGTTTATGATGCAAAAGTTAAATTTTAAATTGCAAGGCAAGCATAATTGGATTCAGAAGAACTAAGGACTTTAGTTTCTTAAAGTTAAATTCCATTTCTTATGGCAGAAAATGAAGAACATATTCTCAACCTCCTCAAACAGACTTGTGTGTTTGACAAAAAGCTTAAGATCCAAGCTTCCTGACATCCCAATCCCAATGTTAATCTCATACCAATATCAATTACCAAGAGCACATTTAAGCTAACAATCCTACATTTGGGCATCAATTTGATACTTTATCCACTCATCCACTTTTCACATCCTTTGGTGGGTAACCAAAATTAAATTCTGGGCATACAATTAAGGTTTCCAATTAATTTCCTTAAAAGTTTGAAATAAATCAAAGAGAACCCAATCACCCACAAAAAAGAACAGATTTAGCACCAGATCATTACAGTTGACTTTTGCTGGGCAAGAACGAAACTTTACTTAAAAGAAAAGAAAAAGGGTTTCAAATTTCAATCTGCAAACCCGCCATCATCAATTAAACAATAACAAATTCTTCCAGGGAAAAAAAAAAAAAAAACCCGAAATCAACCCCTCAACAATCTGAATCATCCAAATTAAAATCAACCGCGTGGGTATCAATTCGTGAGGATAGAAGAAATGATACCTCGAGGGTTGAACGAGAAGTGGAGGCACCACAAAGGAGAGAAGAGAGTCTGTGCTTTGATGCCTTGGGTCTTGAGCGAGAAGACCCGGAGGCAGATGATGATCTTTTGGGTGGCGAAGATGATGATAAAGAACCTCCTAAGCGACTGCTGCTAGAGCCCATGGTGGTAAAGATGGAAAGATGAAATCACAATATTTTCGGGGAAATGGAAGAGAGAGAACGGGAGAGAGAGAAAGGCGCACAGACATGAATGGCGAAAGTCGTCGCAATTCGCAACCCGATTTGTTTATAGGATGGTTCAGTTTACTCGGACTTTTTATTAAAACGCGTTATCTAAAATGCTTGTCTCTTTCTTTAAATACTAGTAATTGTCTCTTTCTTTAAATATTAGTAGCTCTATTACAATGCAGTATCTGTTCATAGCACAAGAGTTAGTATTGCCTCTACTGAGATCCCTCCCGTATATATCCCTCCCGTATAAAGGGAAGGGTTTGATGCCACTGGACTACAAGGTCCTTGGCTAAATATATAAATTTTTTTAATAATTATATTTGGTATAAGTACATTAGATACTGGGCATCCTCAATAGTGAAATTTTTGTGGTGATTTTGAAGTGCCAAGTAGGAAAAAAAAAAAGGAGAAGGAGAAATTAAAAAAAAAAAATTAGGACTGACGCCAAAAAAGAAAAAAACACATAGGACTTCACGCGCCTAGCTAGACGCGATTTGTGCGCCCTACGCATGTCTATGCGCCTTTTCCTTCCCCTTTCTCACCCCCGAGAGTCCCACAAAAATCAACATTTGCAAGAGGAGCTCATGTATCCTCTCTCATCCACATCACTCACAAAACCTCAAAAACTTGTCCAAAATCAACTAATGTGAATGACATTATAAACCAAATTAAAATTGAGCGAATAATAAGTAATATTTAGAAAGAATTAAATAATTAAAAAATTCAATAACATTGTTTCATAGGCTAATTAAAGACATGATGAATAGTTGGGGTTAAGTGACAAGTGGGCAATCTTAAAGTGACAAAACTATCGCGATTATGATTGAGTAATGTATGAAACCTAGACTGTTTGCGGGAGCTATCTATTGATCTTCTCAATTTGAGACGATCAACTATAAATAATTTAAACTAATTTACCTCCATAGATACTTTGTCAATTAGGGTCATAAGGACTCCTTTGAGTAGTTATTGGCCTCTAGTGAGCTTTCTCGTAAATCAAATAGTAGTAATATATGAAAAACCATTTACAGTTCTTCATAATTTGCATGAAAAACCTTTTTCATTTACAGCATTTCTCAAGAATCTTCCCTAGCTATTTGATGATGATTCATACCTATGTTCACATTCGTGGAGGAAAGAATGAAATTTCATGGCAGAATGGGCTCTTGGCAACCATCCCCATATATCTTAAAACTCAACAAAATTGTTTACAAAACATTCTGCAAAAAGAGGCATTACAAAAAGTCCCTTTCTTTGGATTAGCATCCTATCTACAGTCAAATTATAACTCAGCAAGCAAGAAATGGCACAATTTGATCATCGATAAAAGTTAGTTTGACTGGATAATGCGTCTAACTTGCCAGATCCAAGAATACGCGATTCCAAGGGAGCAGTATATGGAGATCATCATAAGGGGTAAGAAAGGAAGCTTCTCACCGAGGATGAGAGGATGGAGAAGTAGTCCCCATGTCTCCACAGCCAAAAGACCGAACAGATATGTCTTTCCCAAAAATCCAATGAGGAAACCTGCATTCCTCGAAGCACCAGAAGTTTCCACTTTGTCGCCTTCTCTCCTCTGTGTAGCTCGTTTTGGAGCATTGTTGGAGAAGTGAGAGGAAAATCCCAACCACATAAGAACAGCGTGCAAAAGCAGTAGCAAAACCTTGATAGGATATTCTTGAGCTTCAAATAGGAGAGGGAAAAGTGAATAGCAAGAGACTGCATAGAAATCGGAGTTTCACATTAGTCTTTCGATTTGTTAGTCACAAAAGGGTCAAGGATGATCAACCACTGTACAGTTAGAGTCTGCTCAGGACACCTCGTGGTTGGACCCAAAAAAAAAAAGGATGATCAACCACTGCAAACTCAACACGAAAATAGCATACATACGATACACTATGTAGAGCTTCTCAAATAAAATGGAGCAACACCAGGATTAAGGAAATATAGCCCGTTCAAGTTTACAAGATTCTCGATGATCCAGAGCTCCATCTCATTAACATTAGAAGGATACAGGAAAGGTTTTCTACATAAATGCCTAAGGATAACATATTCTAGCTCTAATGATAAAAGGAAGGAATCAAGTAAAGCTCCAACCTTGAGAACACTTTTACAAGACAATAATTTTCCAATCAAAATGTGATCTTTGGTGATTTATTATTGTGCAAATTTGCAAGATTAGTGACCTTTTCCAGGTTATAAATTTTGATTTCTTTATCTATCAGTATAATCTATAGGACAAAATCTGTATATACGAGTCATGAAGTGAAAAGTAATATGAAGCAAGTCAGTCCTTTATAATGCCTTTAAAAAAAGCAGTTAATGATAAAACTGCAAGGATAAGAATAGGGTAACTTACCTATTGACAAGAAGAAATAATGCTTTGCATCTTCAACACTTTTCAAGGCAACAACAGCCAGAGGTATCACAAAGTGAAGTGATGCTTTCTCGTGGACATGCCACCCGAACAGAAAGCCACACGAATAAGCATAGGCTACCCATCTAGTGATCATTCCTGGTTTGGGATTTTTCCAAGCCTTTAGAAGACAAGGAACTAGCGCCAACAAGACCATACCTAAGGTGATTAAAGGAGTTACCTGAATTTAAGCATAGTCTGAAATAAGATCATTACTCTGAATTCAGATATAGTACAAGAAACTAACAAAGGAATAGAATTTGTAGAAGTTAACAAAAACACGTCATGTTACATTTTGGGTAAAGCATAAACATGAATTCTGTTGTCTATGGTCTATGAGTCAATAGTATAAGTAAAAGCAAATGCCAAAACACAAATATTTAGTAGCAAGAGATTAGTGTAGTACCGTGGGTAGTATAGCAAAAGGAGAGGAATCTCCCACCAACCCACCAGTGAATGAAGCAGTTGGCGCCTGGATGTTGAAACCGAGTTTCACAAGTATAAATGCAAGAACTTTATCAAGAATTATATAAAACACCCAGAAATTTGGAGCCCAATATGCATGACACAGTCCCCTACCAAAAGGAAACATGCGACGAAGGACTTGCTGTATCTGTAAAGGTATAATAGTTCACACATTGGTCAGTAAAGGATATATGGCTCAGCAATAAAGAGAACATTCTCCTTGAACAGTATCATATAGTAATCAGAAACTATAGTATACTACTATACTTGGTCGGAATAAGTCACCAAATGCTTGTGACAAATCTTAGAATTTCACAAGCAACTAGTGCCAATAAGAAAGGCAGGCAAGAAGTCACCAAATGCTTGTGGCAATTCTATATATGATGCTTCCATTTCTAGCATTATTACTAAAGTTTGCAACTAAGAAAGTCAGGCAATAAATTCGTCGGTAAGGAGAATCTTGAGCAATCAACTTAGCTTAAATGACATTCTGAAACCTTTAACAATAAAGCTTTAAGCTAATATACTCCAGTAAAAGGTTTGTTCGGCCGCCATCATCTAAGCATAACCTAATATACTCTAGTAAACTATATACAAGTGATCACAACTTCATAGAAAGTAAAAAAGAACACATTTTTTTGAATTAAACAATAGAATTACCTGTCCATAGTAAATGAAAGGTCCAAAAGCTGCAGCAAAAACAGCCACAACCACACTCCCCATCAACACCAGTCTCCCAAACCCCTTAAACAACCCACCCCTGCAATAGTGCCTCAACAGATACACAAAATAAACTGGCGCAGCCACTGCAAATAAATGCTTAAAGCAAAGCAAAGTTGCAAACAAGAACCCTCCAAGCAAGTCCCTCCCTTCCTCTAAAGCCGAAAGGGAGAGCAAAAGCAGCCCCAAGAGAAACCCATTGTACTGAAAATGCAAATGGTCCACAATAATCAACCCAGGCGACCAAACAACTAAAACCCAAATCAAGATCCGCTCTTTCAGCTCCAATTTTCGGGTCAGCCTATAAACCGCGTAAACCAAAACGACGTCGGAGAGGATGACACTGAGTCTTTGGAAGAGAATTGTGGCGGGGGATTTGTGATTGAGTCCGCGGGTTAGGTCGAGCATTATAGGGTCGAAAAAGGGGGCGAAGAAGGAGAGAAAGCGCTCGAAATGGGCGAATAGCGGCGGGTAGTCGAGAGTCCAGGGGCTAGTCTCGTCAGTGTACCATTGGGAGAGAGGGAGAGAGTGGGTAATGGCGAGCCAATTGCGATGGACCTCGAAATCAGTGCTGTGGTATGCCGGGGCCAATAGGAGCTTGAAACAAGCGGCGGCAAGGTAAAACCAGACGAGCTCTGAAATTGCGGAACTGGGATTTGGGATCTGGGCTAGCTTGTTGCTCTCGCCGCCGCTATGGCGGCGGTGCTTCCGGTGGGTCATTGCCCTGAAACAAGAGAGAATTGCCGCCTTCGCGGAGGAACGAGGCGGGGGTCAACGGGGAAAGGAAGAGCTAGAAAAAGAGTTCCTTTTTTTTTCATTTTTCGTCCCACTACTATGATAAAAATCATTTTTATTTTTCTCACAATTAATTAACTTTTACATGTGATCTTATAATTTTTAAATTCTTACTATATTTGTTCCCTATGACTTAATTTTTTATTATTAATAATTAACTTTTAGAAAGGCAAAAATAATCATTTCAATATCTTCTTTAAAAGGGATAGATTCGAGACAAATCGACCCCGAAGAGAAGCGAGAATGACCTAGACTCGGGCCGGCATCAGCCTGAGGTGATCTCGGCTTGAAGCAACTCTACCCCGGGCGGCCTCAACTTGAGGTCGTCATGGCCCAAGGCGGCCTCGGTCTTGTGTATATATAGGTTATGGAGTATATTGTAAATATATAAGAATATAGAGTCAATAGTCCTCCGAGTATTAGTGATTTACCAGCTATGATCCCTCGACTTTTAAATCCAATGGTCTTCCAAATTTTAAAAAATAACCACAAGTGGTCCTAATCCTTAAAATAACCCGTGTTTAAAATGACTGCGAGACGTCCTAAAAAAACCATAGGTGATTATTTTTTAAAACTTGGAGGACCATTGGAGGTCATTTAAAAGTTGAGAGACCACAGCTAGTAAATCGCTGATACTCAGAGGACCATCGGAGTATTAACTCTAAAAATATATTAGGTGTAAAATAAAATACATGATAATTTAATATTAAATATAAATTCTTTTCTCCTTTTTTTTTTCTTGCCGTAAAAATTCAAGTATGCGACAGCGCAAAAACGAAACCTTTATGGCGAGAGAGAAATAGAGAAACCGTTTCCGGGCGACGCCTCTGAGACAGCAGCCTCTTCGCTTTCCCATTTCTCCGACTTGCGAGCCGAGCGATCCCCGATTTTGGTGCCACCATGTTCCGTTACGCCACCACTCGCTTGTTGAACCGATCGGCATCCGCCGCAGTCGCCGGAGGATCGCGACGGTTCTCCACTGATCTCGCCTCCGCGCCGTCCGCCGATGAGGCCTTCGTGTCCGCCTGGACAAGGACGGTCCCTAACATTGACCCGCCCAAGACGCCTCTCTCCTTCATGCAACCTCGCCCGCCTACCCCTTCATCTATCCCCTCCAAGCTCAAAATCAACTTCGTTTTGCCCTATGCTTCCGAGTTCTCCAACAAAGAGGTCATTTCTCCATTATTATTGCTTTTTTTTTTTTGTTGCTTAGTATTGATCTTTCATTTATTTTTGACTGAAAATTTCCTGTGTTTTGCTTCGATTTTATGCTGTAATCTCAACTATCGATGAGTGTGAAGTTTATGGAGTCTCTAGAAATGTATTTTCATAGCTACAACTATCAATGATTGTGAAGTTTATGGAGTCGCATGAAATGAGTATTCATAGCTACAACTATTGATGAGTGTTAAGTTTATGGAGTCGCAATAAATGTGTTTCCATAGCTACAACTATAGATGATTGTGAAGTTTATGGAGTCGCAATAAATGTGTTTTCATAGCTACAAGTATTGATGACTGTGAAGTTTATGTTACTAATAACCACCAGGAGAATACAAAGTGTTAGATTACCCTCCACTAGTTAATTGCTTCAACCCAAACCATGATACGTATAAGACTTTTGAAAGGTTGGAATTTATATGATACGATTATACGAATGTTTGAGAGCCAATTAATCTGTCTCAACAACTTCAATTTTTTATCAATTTCTTAACACTTAAGTAAGCAACTAAGCATCAAAGCATATGATAAGTAACTGTTTTGGGCCACTTTTGTGTGCTTTCATTTGCATTTCCCTAAAACTTCTGTTTATCTGGATTTAGTCATTGAGAGGTGCTAAACTGATAACAAACCAGTAGGCTTGGATTGATTCGAAAAGCTGAGGCTTGGTGCTTGGATTGGTTCGGCAATTGAACAAGCTAAACCCAAACATAATGTTGCACTTGTTCATAAATGAGCCAAGCCTCTCGATGTTCAAATTAGGATTTTTAAGGGCTCGATGTGTGTTGTATTACAAGTACATACATTATGCCTTGATGGTACTTAGTGCTTAGTGGAGTCGTACCCTTCCCCCTAGTACTTCCTGTAAAGCTACACAAGAGTCTTAATACATTGTAGAAGTTCCCCAATCCTCTTTCCCTCACTTCAAAATTTCTCTCTGTCTTCTCCAAGGCTTCTCTTCTAGGTATCCAAGGCTTGAATTTTGTTAATTATGCACTTCTGGAAATTGTAGTTCAATTTAATTTTTATTTTCAAGGTTTTAAAACCATAGGTGGCAATTCATGATTTCATGCTAATTAGCTATACTTGCTCATTTGACATAAAGATGCCAAATGCAAACACTCAACTAAATTTGTCAAACCGAGCCTACACATTTTAGGCTTGATTAATTAATGAGTCAAGCCAAGTTCAGAAATGCTTTGTCCGCTTGTTTACACATCTTTATTCTGAATTTAATGAATAATGATCATCAACATGGAAGATTATGTTGCCAGCAGCTGTCTTATCTAGTTATGTCTTGCAGGTTGACATGGTTATAGTACCAGCAACGACTGGACAGATGGGTATTCTTCCTGGACATGTCGCAACAATTGCTGAGCTAAAGCCTGGTGTTGTGTCTGTGCATGAAGGAAATGATGTGAAGAAATATTTTGTTAGCAGTGGATTTGCTTTTGTCCATTCCAACTCAATTGCTGACATAATGGCTATCGAGGCAGTTCCCGTTGAACAAATTGATCCAAGCGCTGTGCAGAAGGGACTGTCAGAGTTCACACAAAAGCTCAACTCTGCATCTACTGATTTGCAGAAAGCTGAAGCACAAATTGGTGTGGATGTGTTCAGTGCTCTTAATTCTGCTCTTACAGGCTAGGTGTGGCTTTCTCTTCTGCTCGGTTCAATAATTATCTCCCGTTTTATCTATCTCGACATTCCTCATTAAATCTTCCAATTCCATCCTTAATCTAGTACTTTGATTTTTATATTTTCTATGCTGGATAATGGAATGACAAGTCATTCTTGAAACAATTATGTCACGCCCCTTCGGAAAAACCAGAGTGGCAACTGGCAAATGCTTTTGTGATGAGAATCTCTCTCTGCATCTCTCATTATTTGCAATATTATGATGTTCTTCTTCTTATGTTGCAAGATTTGCATACTTACTCCCCATTCTGAGCCATTTCGCCCAAGAAGTGAAAGTTTTGGCAGATTTTTTGGTTTGATGTTTGTGAATGTCTTATTTCTAATAAATAGACCACTAACAGATCTGTCTGATGAAATGAGATTGCTTTTATGTAGTATTTTCTAGCCATAGCCATTGATTAATATTGATAGTGCAATAATTTTGGGTTAAGGCTTTTTCTTGTCTGCCCACTTTTTTTTTTGGGTGATGAGGGAAACTTGCAGTCACTACCCAATGGTGTGCACAGGGTAAACTCTGTCTTGTGGTCTAGCCAGCAAAGGACCACAAGGAAGTAAATAGGCTTAGGTTGTCCATAGTTGGTCGACTCAAATCAAGAAGACCGATAGATTGCTCCAATTTTACCCACTGAGAGTTAACTTGGAGCTTTATAGTTACCAAACCAATAGTCTAACCAACTTGTTTGATTGCCTAGGACAGCCGCATTTATATATCAGCATGGCTACATTGTGGTGCCATTACTCATTAGATTCATTGCCATAAGCCCATAAAGCAGGATTTGTCATCATCTTACAATGAAATGGCAGAAATTGTGTCATATTGGCATGTACAGATGCATCTTCTGAACATTATTGCAGCATGTATTTGCTTCTTGAATGACACAATAAAATCTCTTCCTCCCCTTCCCCACTGCCCCTCTGTAGGTCACTTTCTCCCTTGGATTGAAATTATCATTGTAGGTTAACCTAACAGCTTGAGACTATTGATAAGTGGGTTGCTAACGCAACTATAAGATCGGATTATCAACTCTTGCGTGTATGTGTCATCTTAAAGAGTAACTCCATTAGTGCGTTCTGAATGCTTCATCTTAAACAGTTCAAGTAAGAGTCAAAAGTTTGCTAGTGCAACTCGAACCAAAGAGATCTTGGACTATGTTGTTTTTGAGTAAGAGTTAGATGTTGCATATGTGACATGTGATTCGGGACGAATTTAAATTAGTCATAGTAATAAAAATATCGAATGTTTTATAACACGTGACAGGATAAAACTTTTCTAAGCATTTTGTATGGCATTCTAATTTCTGAATTATTAAGATTAGGAATTGAAGACAGTGACTTAAGGCCTAAAGGGGGACAAAACTTCCCAATTTATTTGAGGTGTAGGGGACAGCTGGTGATAATAGACATTCTATGATCTTGAATTCTTGATCATAATAATAAAGTCCAAAAATGGGATGGTCACCCTTACTACGTAGAAATGGTGTTCACATGCATTTTCTAGGTTTTTTAAACATGCAAACACGTGCACACAAAGAGTCTATTTCAAATTCAAACTCAAACTTAAATCCTTTTATATGCCCGTGGTAGGAGTTATACTTACACCCTGTTATTGGTAGAAAGTTTTAAGTGATTTTTTTTAAAATAAAAACTAATCTTTTTTTTTTTGGCATATATATGATATTTGGGTATTCTCTCCATTGCGAGATGAATATGCATTCAATTCATGTTGCACTCACAAAGCTTGATGACCTTTACTCGAAAAAAATGTTTAACCTATAGCTATTTAACATGGCACATTCTTTATTAAGCATATATGACCTTACAGTTACATTAGCAGTCCGCTTACCAACTATCTCAATCTATTTGACTACAAAATTACTTTGAATACTCCATAAATGATTCATATGTTTTCAAATGAAAAACAAAATTTACTTGAATACAATTTCTTATTATTATTGAAGGTCAATAATGGAAGCATACCTAATCATTCTTTTGATGGCTTCTTCATACCACCGCACACATCATGATTTCCATTGGGTCAGACAACTATCGAGTGATATTTTAAATCGTTTGTATCGTGCGACCATTTCAAAAATTCTTATTAGTAAAATGAGTTGGATTGTAGATAATTGGAGTGTATAACAATTTCAATCAATCTCATTCCTTGAATCATACATGTAAAATTTGATATTAAAGCACAAGTACTTAAAAATTCAAGGGAAATACGAAAAGAGGTAAGAAAGAGTGATGTCAGTGGCATTTGGTTAATAAATACTCCGTGGATTAATTTTTCAACAGTGTAGTATATGTTCATCTATATTGCACAAAAAATCAATAACACTTGCGCTGAGACTCGATCACGTAATCTCCCATTTGAAACAATCATTACATGTTACTTGACCACAGGTCATTAGCTTACTACATTTAGAAGTGATGATTATGAAATAAAACAGGAGAAGAATATAACATTATTCTATGGGTGCTCAATGATTTGACAAAATGAAAGAAAGTGGGGAAAAAATGAGTTGTTTATTGTGTACTTTCAAAAGGTTAAATCTCAACACCAATGTCTCACATCCCGACTTAACAAAGCATTTGGAAGATGTAAATTACAGTGAATCAATAACTCAGCAAACAAATCAAATGTCGATGTGCACAAAGATCTGCCCACTTTAAACATAATCTCTAAATTTCCACTTCTAAAATTCGAATCTTGATTATACTGCCTACAATTAATGATGTGTACTTACTTTTTTTTTCCTTACTTTAAGTAAAGGAAGTAAAAAAATAAATAAAACGACATATAATAGGACTAATATATGGAGTATAGTTTGGAAACAATTGAGCTGGCATGCTACCGTGCGCCGCTAGATCCAGGCCGTAGATTCCGAGCCCTGTTTGGCGCGATGATGGCATCACATAATTTAATCGAGCGCCACGTATTAATGAGGCGATTCCCGGGCAAGATGACAAGGACGCACGGGGAACGGGCAAAATAATATCGCTGACCGGCGGGCAGGGGCAATAAGATCCCGGGCAGGAAGACAACGACCTTAAAAATTTAGTGCTGGTGGTCCCAACCGGTGGGTGGGTCCCACCTGCGCTCATGATTGACTTCCATTGGTTGGAGGGTTGTGAAGTGGGACCCATCGTTTCGTGTCTTTTATGGGTTGTGGGGCCCCCCGTCTTACGCAGCTCCCATCTGGGAGGGAGAGGAGAGTGTAACGGACAAAAGAGTGCAGGGTGTCTACTCATTTCCATTTTTGCTTTATTTAAAGTTTGGTCCAAAAGTTTTGTGAATTCCAAAATTTTGTCTCTTGATTCTTATTTTATTTGTTTGTTTGCTTTGCTTTATTTTATTTTATTATTATTTTTTTAATTATTTTGATCCAAGGAATGAGTAACTCATTAGAAGAATTGTGTGTTCAAAACCGGCACCCTTCTCGCTCGCACCTACAACAATCGTTGAAAAGATAACGAAATGATGCCTACATGGACAGCTCAATTGATCAGAGATAAAGAGACCATGGATTGAGTCTCACCAGCGGTAGTGTATGAGCAACTCTCAAAGTGAAAGAGCTTCTTGTGCAGTTAGTTCAGTTGAGTTACCATGATTTACATCCTCCCAGATGATTTGTCGGACCGAGGTGTGGAGTGCCATTAGGGTTGGGGATTTAACCTTTTGGAAGAAGATAAACGAAATGATATTAAATTTTCTAAACTCTTGACTATTGTAAAAGAGCAATAAGCAAAGAAGTCCATGAATCTATTATAATCTGTATACACTCTCAAGTGTTCCTTTACATCAAGCAGACCTCAATATAATGACATTAGTCGTGTTACCCAATTCAGACTTAAAAATAACCTAGAAAGGTAAATTAACAAAAATGTGTCAATACACCTAAACTCTTGATCATGGCGAAAAGAGCAAGAAACAATGAAGTCTATAACTCTGTTATGTTCTCTATACACTCTCAATTGATTCTTGTGTAATTTTATTAGATGCAATATCATAATCTAATAAAGTTAGTGAACTTATAATAGATTCCCTATAAAGAGAGGGAGCAAAGTGCAAAAACTGATTCTTTATTAGATGCAATGCACTTTGCCAAACTGCCATAGGCCATAGATTCCAAGCCCAAGGATTCTGGAGAAACTGCCACTGGTTTTTAAATAATATAATTCTGTACCCAAAATGCCCCACACAACTATTACTTGCCCCCACCTGTTTTTTAGCTACTGGGCCCACAATACTAAATACTCCGTACTTATATAAATTTTATGGTTAATTTATTTTGTAACATATATTATTCTTTTCGTTTCATTTTATGTGTATGGTCCATTTTATTTTTGATATTAATATGACTTTGTTATAATTATAATATGATGTTTGAATTCATGAGAGTCACTCCGTGTCACTCAGATTAAAAGGTCATTAACTCTTAAAATCTTAATATTAGTATATAAGATTTATATATATTTATTAATTACATTAAAAATACTATTAGACACAACAAAAAAGAAAAAGAAAAAAATAAAACTCGAAAATTGATATCTATCTATATATCATGCATGTTAGAGAAAATTAAATGTTACTTAATGTATTTCTTGTGGAGAGTGCAATAGACAATGTGTTCACTTAAAAACTTTTGTTAGTTTGATGATTATTTGATGAAACTTGTAATCATGGAGAGCTCTAGCCTGTAGTATAAGTGTAGGTTTCAAACAATGTACTTAAATCAAATTGTAACCACATATGTTATTATATTATTTTTCTCTTATTCAAAAAAAAAAAAAATTCTCTACCAATAATCGTACTCAAATTTCAATTCAATTAATAATATAAGCATATCATATATAGATAGTTTTAAAAAAAATTATTTTGGGTGAAAATGAAACTTGCCGCCATTACGATAAATAATGCTAATGTATAATAGTATGTAAATCATCTAGAAGGAATAAATCGCATTGAAAAGACTTTGTACCACATACTCGACATAAAGGACGTTGGCAAACTAATTCAGACTATTGCACTGGATAAATAATGCTACGCATGTAGACCACACAGAAGGGTTAAATACTTAAATCGCATTAAAAAGAATTTGTACGATAGACTCGACATAAAGGACATTTGAGTACAATTACTATAGAGAAAATAATATAATAAGAGTTAATTTCAAATTTGGTCATAGATTTATAGGTGTCAGTCTCAACAATTTTGTTGACGGATAACAAAAAATGGTCATGTCACAATAATACTAAGACCAAATATAAATGTTATGATAAAAAATTAAAAAGGGATTAAACGTGGACTGCAACCTATAATCTAAGATAAAAAAATAAAATTAACTCTTATTATATTATTTTCTCTACCGTTATTGTACTCAAATGTTGGTATATAATAGTCTCTAATCAACACATGAAAAACAAATCGTGCTAAAAATTATAAAATTGTGTTACAAATTTAACCGAAAAAATGTTAACAAAATCAAATTCGTAACCTTCTAATCGTATAAGATAGAAAACTTCCAGTAATAGGTTGTCCCAAAATTTATAGTCCTATATATAAAGTAGGGCAAAAAGTTATTCTAGAAACTGACACTGGTAAACATATGATTTGTCTGTTGGCTGTACAGTTGTGCTAGCTTGTGTTAATTAAAATACTTTAAACAATAAACCAATCAACTTATAATTGACAATCTCCCTATATATAAAGTTGTTGAATCCTTCTCTGCCCACTGGCATCTTCTCAAAATCTCCATTTTTTTTTTTTTATCTCAGCTCCTCCAATTCATCTTCTCTCTCTCTGCATCTGCAAAAATCCTTTCTCAGACAGAAAAGAAAAAGAAGAAGAAAATGGAGTCAAGAACAGCTTTGTATTATACTGGGTGTGAAGAACACCAGTACCAACCCCATTTTCTTGATGCTTGCTTCCTTTGCCAGAGATCTCTGGGTCCTAACAGTGACATCTTCATGTACAGGTTAGCTTCCCCATATGCATGTGTATATATGTATATGTATAATACTCTCTATCTCTATATCTCTATATATGTGTATATATGATGGATAACACTTGTCTGAGACCGTCTCACCAGTCTCAATTCGTAGGTCTAATCTTTGATTAATGGGTCAAATTTTTGATTAATAGATCGAATTTTTGACATAATTATTCAAAGATTCCACCAGCTTCACAGATTTAGACCTGTGAGACGATCTCACACAAGTTTTTGTTTGTGAAAAGGGTTCATGTACTTTTTTTTGTTGTAGACAAGAAAACCCGCAGTCACTATCGAATAATCGTCTATAGTGTGTAAAACTCGTCTAGTTACCTTAATTGGTAAAAAATCACAAAGAGAAAATAAGTATAGGTTATCATAATTGACAGACTCTAAAAAGTGCCAATAAATAGTTCTCATTGAGAGCTGAACTTATAACGTTGTGGTTACTAAGTTAATCGTTTGAGCTGAGGAATTTGGTTGTGATGGGGTTTTATTGTGTGGAATTGCAGAGGGAATACACCATTTTGCAGCCAAGAATGCAGGCAAGAACAGATAGAGATGGATGAGGCTAATGAGCAAAGACAAAAGCTTTCATCTTCTTCTTCTTCTTCCAAGAGATCATCAAAAACACAAAGACAGACAGCAACCCAGGAATCCACAACCAAAGAAACTGACACCAAGAAAGTTGTAAGAACAGGCACAGTGGCTGTGGCTTAATTAATCACACTACAGAGCTCAAAAGTATAAATTATCTGTAAATAATACTGGTGGACATCAGATGGAGAGAGAGAGAGAAAGATCCACCAGACAATTTTGAATCTTTTTTTTTCCTGGGTATTTATGTTGCTGAGATCTATGTTTATACATAAATTGAGCTCCCAAGAAATGGGATCTTCTTGCCTTCTTGGAATTTGCAGTTTTGCAGTCTTTAATGATGTTTGCTTACAATATATGCAAATCTGAGGCTGATGAACAGTGTTCACAGATGATCTGATGAGAGAAAAAAGTTAGAAAGAAAAACAGTTGATCTGATGAGAGATTCATATGAGTTGCTAGAACAGTAGAACATATCCGGATTGGATTCTCTGCAGTTATCAGATTCAAACACCACATCAAAGATACAATCAACTGTTCATAGAGTAATAAGCAGGCAAACTAATTATATAATGTTGATGGGTTTATCATATACAATAGTTGATGTTATGTGATACTGTATCAGGTTTAAAAATGTTATATTACATGTTTAAATATGTTATATTACATATCTGAGATTCGTTTTGCTTGAGCTGATGTTACGCAAGTTTTTGTGATCGTAATTAAAAAAGATTATCATCGGATAACACTCTAATCATGCTGGATATGCTTCAATGATTTATAATATGTCGGTTCTCCGAAATATTGATATATTAGCACTCTGAATAGGGCCAATTTTATACCTCCCCTAGTTAGTATGAATTGATTCTTGTACTTTAGAGCATCCTTATTAGGTATGAATTTTGAAGGGTTTTTGTCATATTACAAGGAAAAGGAAAAAAAAAAAAAAACTTTTATGCGCTCAAGCCGCCCTCTGGTCACGTATGTTGCGCTGTATGCACGAAAATCATATGTTTAGTCTAAAAATCACATATTCTGCGAAGATCTATCACATTCTTTTTCTTTCTCTCGCTTCCACATAAGATTTTAAACTTCAAAAATCTATCTAAAAATTCTAATGTGAATGCTCTTATAATTGCTAGTAAAAATTTGGATTTATTAATCAATTGAGTCATGTCTAAAGTGGAGATGATTCACTTGAAGGGACTTTATGGTTAATTAAGTTAGAATCTTCCACATAACAGTGCTGTCAAGCTGAAAGTGAGGGGATTAAAGATAAGAGTAGCTGAGTCACACCTCATCAAACAATGCCATCATTTGATGGGACACCACTTTTCTGATATAGAAAAGTTACAAAATTTTTAAAAAGACTTTTAGCAAGGTCATCAAGAAAGCTGAAAGCATTTAAAGATGATGCAACTCCAACAAAATTAATTAAAAATTCAGATTGATAATAACAAAGTTTCAAGTTTAACTCTTTATAAAAGTCGTTTATTGACCTTTTTTATTTAATCTGACCTCTCATTATAGTATTTTGTTGACTAAAATCATAAAACGAGTTTCATCGTATGCATAAATTCTATATTAGTTATATGTTTTTTTTTTTTTTTTTTTTTTTGTAAATGAAAGAAAAAGTTAAAAGAAAAGGTGTTTGATAGAACTGTGCCATAAGCAAAAGCCAAATCAGCAACAGGCAAAAGCAGGTGGAGACAATTCAATCAAGAGCTGTCCATAGTAGTGTAGTGAAATGGATTCATTTTCAAGCCTGCAAAGATGAATCAATTAAGCAAAAAGGACATGAAAGCTTTAATATAATACAAAGCAGACAGTGAAACAATGGGCCTATGTATGTGTGACCATTTCAATCCAACTTGCTTGGTCTTCCATGGTTTTGATTGATGCTACAGAACTGTAAAAACAAGGAAGTAAATATATTCCACTGACATTGGTATAGTGAATAAGAAGTTTCACTTAAGACTTGCTTTCAGCAGCAGGGTGGAGCTTCGATTTCTGGCACAAATATATGGGGTTCAGGTTTAGTGAATAAGAAGTTTCACTTAAGACTTGCTTTTAGTAGCAGGGTGAAGTTTCGATTTCTGCCACGAATATATGGGGTTCAGGTCTAGTGAATAAGAAGTTTCACTTAAAACTTGTTTTCAGCAGCGGAGTGGAGTTTTGATTTCTGCCATGAATATATGGGGTTCAGCCTTTTAGGTCTAGTGTATAAGAAGCTTCACTTTCAGCAGCGGGGTTGAGCTTCGATTTCTGCCACGAATATATGGGGTTCAGGTCTAGTGAAATAAGAAGTTTCACTTAAGACTTGCTTTCAGCAACGGAGTGGAGTTTTGATTTTTGCCACGAATATATGGGGTTCAGCTGTTCAGGTCTAGTGAATAAAAAGCTTCACTTAAGACTTGCTTTCAGCAGCAATGTGGAGCTTCAATTTCTGCCACGAATATATGAGGTTCAGGTCTAGTGAATGAGAAACTTCACTTAAGACTTGCTTTTAGTAGCGGGGTGGAACTTCAATTTTTGACACGAATATATGAGGTTCAAGTTTGAGTTGGGCTTGTTCAAAAAAAAGTTTGAGTTGGGCTCGTTGTGTGCAAAATCTCACAATGAATATACTCCAGAAAAGTCGGGAAGTAAATATTATATTAGAAGTTGACAAAAACTCATGTATAAGCTCTCTAAGCCAATTTAACATAGTTGCAGACAAGTTGAAACATTTATATACTTCCTAACCATGTTTCTAATCTACACAAATACTGCACAAATAAACAAATATCAAATTATGCAGAAGAAAGCATGTTTTTTCAAGTAACTTTGGCCCTCTGCATGATCATAAACCCTTTTCTGCTCAGCCCACCAACGCGTTCGCTTAGTTTAGCCAAGTGCGCCATCCGCCTTTTTTCTGATTCTGTAGGCCCATTCTGCTCGGGCTCTTGCTCATCGTCGGCTGAATCTTCTGCAGCAGACTGGAAACGCTCGAACGAGGGGCTGTTTTCGCTGCAACTCTGAATGATCTGCTGCAGAGTTTCAACTACTTGGCTCATTTTTGGCCGCGCCTTTGGACTCTTAGACAGACAACTATCTGCTAACTTTGCAATCCTCCTAGCTGCACTTTCTGAGTACTGGTTTTCCAGTCTTGGATCCATTATCATGCTGAATTTTCGACTTTCTGCAGGGTAATGCTTAATCCAGCTAAGAAGTTTCTGTTCTGAGCTCGGCCTGCTTCTCTCGATTGATCTTCTCCCCGTTAGGATCTCGTATAGGACAACGCCAAAGCTCCATACGTCGCTCTTGGCTGTGAGATGACCAGTTTCAATGTAGTCCGGGGCTGCATATCCATACGTTCCTACAGCCTATTCACACAAAACGAATTCTGATAAGCTACTTCTTTCAGGTGGGTCCCAATACAAAAAAGTTGGGAGTAGAAAATAGGAGTACACATAATATTTTCCGGGAAACTAACAAGACATTGCTAAAAGTGTGAAACAATGCTAAACATCCAAAAGCTCAACGAGAAATGATTCTTGTTTTTTATTTTTTTCGTTTACTGTTCCATCCACATCAAATTCCTACGTTTACTGATTCATTGAACAGTTTTTATATGTCGAAAAGCAAATCTTTTACTAAAAAGTGTCGGGTTTTATGAAGGTTTGTAGCTTACTGCTGTGGAGACATGAGTGTGAAGACCTGTCGGGCCCTCCCTTGCGAGGCCAAAGTCTGAGAGCTTTGGCTTGAAATCGTTATCTAACAACACGTTTGAAGCCTTGAAATCTCGATATATAACCTGTACCATTGAGGTAGGACAAGATTAGCTAATTCAGATGCACACAATGGAAACGCTTTCATATAAAGACATGGACGACAAACCTGAACTTCCAATTCTTCGTGCAAATAAGCCAATCCCCGAGCTGCTCCAAGCACTATTTGCAGTCTTCTTTGCCAGGTAAGAGCGGGATAAGCCTTGCTGAAAAGATGGTCTTCAAGACTCTTGTTCTGCATAAATTCATAGACAAGTAGTCGCTGTATACCCCTCTCCCCATCAACACCACAATATCCAATTAGTTTGACAAGATTCGGGTGCTCCACAACCCCGAGAAATTGCACTTCTGCTACCCATTGTTTATGGCCCTGCAGTGGAAATTAAATAGCGGATATAGCTAACCAATCTATTCAACGCAAATTTCCTAGTAACATGCTTGTCTATAATAGAGCCTAGAGATCCTATATAATAAGCAAAGTTTCTAAATGCAGAATTTCATTAGACTGATACTAACCAAGCTCATAAAACTAATTCAGAAGGTTAGAAAAATTTCATGACTTTATGTGGTTAAGACAACTGATTTTAGTGTTTCAAGTTTCAAGTATAAACTTGCAAGAAAAAATATATGGTTCTGAATATCAACCACATCGAATGTCAGTCACTACCTGAGGGTGTGCATTGGATAAACCCAGCCTTATGACCCTAAGCCGTCAAAGGACCACAAGGAGGTAAACCAACTTAGATTGCCAATGGCTAACCGACTCAAACCAATAAGGCCAATAGGTCACTCTCGTTGGGTGTCGAACTTGTAACCTTACAGTTACCAATTTAACAGACCAACTTGGTTGGGGTTGCCCCCGAGAGATATCTATTTTGGCAGAATAAATCATTGTTGTTCTATAACCAAGCCACTAAACAAGCATAATATCATTTTTATGGAATTATTAATCATGTTGAAAGCACAGATTATGCAACCTTAAAATAATCCAAAAGCATCCACAATGACATCAAACAGAACAACAACAGTAATTATAACAATTCTAGCAATAAACATCAGACAAAACTGGATACCATGCATCACTATACAACTAAAAACTTATGTCAGTGTTATAATCTAAGATTGAGCCAATGTCACTCAACTGAGTTGTATGCACATGGTCAAACCACATTAAAAGACTGAATCCAATAAATTAGCTAGTCTAACTCATGACCTTATAAACGCATATTTCTTTTAACAATCAGAAAGCATAAGCAAAAGGGTATGAAGGTTATACCTGATAACCATCTCTATTGAGTTTCTTAATAGCAACCACAACAGGTTCACCATTTCCATCAACAGGCTTAATTTTTCCCTTGTAAACGCACCCGAACCCGCCTTCACCAATCTTCAACAACCTGCTGAAATTATTGGTTCCCTGTCTAAGCTCACTGAAAGAGAACACTCTCAGGTTCTGAGCTTTCCCTTCATACACCTCAGAGAAACTGAGGTGGGATGAGGCTGAACATGAAGATATTGCAGCCCTCTCAGATCCTGAAACATCTGATTTACTCTCCTCTTTCAACACTGGTGCAGATCTTTGCCCCCTAGCTTTGCCCTTTTCCTTGAAGTAAAACAAACAACTCATTTTACTTGTTTTTTTTTTTGGCCTTTTTGCCCTCTTTCTCTCCAGATTCTACAAATCTATCAAGACTCAATTTCTAGCTCCCAAAACAACTAATTCTACTTTTTTGCCTTTTTCCTTTTTGCCCTCTTTTTTTTTTTTTTTTTTTTTTTTTTTCTCCAGAATCAACAAAAGCTATCAAGATTCAATTTCTACCCCCAAAACTACTCATTTTACTTGTTTTTTTTTGCCCTCTTTTTCTCTCCAGATTCTACAAAAAGCTATCAACATTCAATTTCTAGCTCCCAAAACAACTCATTTTACCTTTTTTTTGCCCTCTTTTTCTCTCCAGATTCTACAAAAGCTATCAAGATTCAATTTTTAGCTCCCAAAACTGACTTTTCCTCTGACACAAAACAAATGATCAACAATACAGATAAACAACTACTATCAGGACAGCAAATTTAGCTCTAAAACAGATACAAAAAAGAAAGCAGAAATGGGGAGATTCAAGAAGAGTGAAGGTGATCCAGGCCAATAAACATCCTTGAGAATTCAAGAAAGAGAGAGAAATGTAATAAGTGACTCAACAAGCAAGTTTTTACTTTTATTGCGTATATACGCGTCTAGCCCGGTTTTGTTCAACTGCTTGGACTCCTTGGCCAAGAAAGACACCAGATTTTCAAAGCAGCAGACAAAATAGAGATAGCTTGTGAAACTTTCTTGTAATAAAATATGTATATACACGCATGCATAGAAGTATAGAAGAATGCATATCAATCTTTTCTTCTTCTTTCAAAAAAAAAATCATATCTTTTCTTCTGTTTCCTGAGAAAAGACCTATGAATCTTTCTTTGATTTGGGTATGATTTTGACTGCTCTGGGCACTGGGCTGTCTCTCCCTCTTCTGTCCATTTCAGGGAAGGTGGCTAATAAATATACTCCTATTTGTTTGTGTCTTCTTTGACTTCATCTAAAGGGTCCTACGTTAAGGTCAATACTGAATAGCAACAATTTATGGGACTCCAGCTACCGCCTAGTACGACCATGTGGCTAAAGTCAATGGCAATGATATGTCTGACCAACATCACCCAACCAAAATTTGTTGTGTTTCTATTTTATTTTTGAAAATGATAAACGGATACTAATAGGGTAAAACTCTCACCTAGATTGTAGATAGAATAAAAAGAAAGTAATAGAGTGACTCACATTTTTTGAATTAATTAAAATGTGTTATGTAAATAGGAAGTATAAATTAGAGCAGAGAGTGAAAGTATATGTAGTGTTACTATATTTGTAGCTTAAAGTTTTCATCTTTGTTAGAGAAAAAACCTGATTAAAATTGGGGAAGTTGTGTTAAACCAATGTAAGATGGCAAGATTCCGTGATTTTGGAGAAAAGTGGAGAGTGATCATTTGTCACAAGTAATACTTCTTACTCCTTTTTTTTAAACCTTGATCCGTAGAAAACTTTTTTGTTTTTGTTTTTATTTTTGTTTTTTTTGGTGAAGAAATTATTTATTTCAAAGTTTCCACAATACTCATTTTGTATATAATCGTCAAAATGGGCCAATAGGATGAAGTCCGCCATTTAGCAATAGTTATACTATGGACCCGGATACACATTAGAAGGTGATCTATCACAATTTACATACTGAATGTTCACAATTAACATTCAATATGTAAATTGTGAACATTTAATATACGTATTTTAAAAGCATAATTTGCCTTAGTACTTAGTACTATTTTTTTAAAGCATTTTTTGGGCCAATATTTGGAAAATAGAAGAAGCATTTACTTGGGTGAAATGGGCCGTTGGCCCAAAGTTCATGATCCAATATTGGCCTATATAAACCCCAAAAGCGCTAATCTGGCGAAATCTAGGGTTTACACTTTCATTACAGCCGCGTCATCTTCATCCCCAACCCTCAGGCAGCAGCAGTCTCTGCATTGCTCAATCAAGATGGTACTTCCTCCTCTGTAATTATTCATTTACGTTATTATTTTTCGGGATTTTAATACTGCGTATGTGAGCGAAATGTATACATGTTTTTTTTTAAAAAAAATCTAATGTAATATGCTTATCAATATGATCTGATTTGAGTGATTGTTATAGCTGCTGGTTATCTTCACTAAGAAATGATAAATTTCTCTCTTTTATTAGTTGAAGCAGAGGTGTTATTTCATATAATATTAAAAAAAAAAATCGTCTTATCGTTGTCATGCATTTAAATAATTAGGTATTCACAGTCGAATATATACTTTTATGTAAAATGTAATTGAATATCAGTGAGATTATATTTGTGTTTGAAAAGAAACAGAAATGCTGAAGTTGCACAAGTACTGAACATGGCTTATTGGTTGTTGAGCTAAGAAGGTTTTAAATTTCAGTTATATGCCCATTGGTTGCAATAGAATAATTCCTTCAGTTTTGTTTTGTTTTGTTTTTTTCAAAGCTGTAGTTTTTATATGTGGTTTAAATTTAAGCTTCTGTATCAGTTTCTGGCTAAGAAAAAAGGTGTATGCTTTTGTGTTATTGTCTTAGTTTTTCCATTTGACAGTTAATTGTTGCTGCATTATGAAATCCTCTGATTACTTGTCTTGGTTCACATTCTTGTTGACTTGTATTTTGTTGATTTATTCAGACCAAGAGAACCAAGAAGGCTGGTATTGTAGGAAAGTATGGTAAGTAGATTCTCATGTAGATCAAGATTGTATTCATGTATTGTATCATTGTTATGCAAGTAGTAATGCATGTTGGAGACTGCATATGTTCTTCAGAGCTTCACTTTGAAAGTATTTCTAACATTGAGTAGTTTCATTTTTCTTCCTGACTAGTTAGTCAGTAGTAGTTCATGTTTGGTAGATGTGTGAACTCATAGTTCTATGCTTCGTGATGCTATGTGCTTACCAAGTCACATCTCTGACAAAATGCCAGGTACCCGTTATGGTGCCAGTTTGAGAAAACAAATTAAGAAAATGGAGGTTAGTCAGCACAGCAAGTACTTCTGTGAGTTTTGTGGAAAGGTTAGTTCTTTTTGTCATTTTGATTGTTATTTCATGTCCTGATATGTCTAGGATTGATTGTATAATGAAATTCTACCTATGCAGTACGCTGTGAAGAGGAAGGCTGTTGGTATTTGGGGATGCAAAGATTGTGGGAAAGTGAAAGCTGGTGGTGCATACACACTAAAGTAATTTCTCTTCTGATTTTCTGTTCGATTTTTTTAATTGTTCTTGTCAAAGTAATAATCCGTGGTTTCCCTTTTTTTGCAGCACTGCTAGTGCTGTGACTGTTAGGAGCACCATCCGAAGGCTCCGAGAGCAGACTGAGAGCTAGAATCGTTTGTCAAGCGTGAGGCTTTTGTATTACGTTTTCTTTGGATCTGTGACTTTGCAATTAGAAGCAATTTTTATGTTAGCTGAAAGTCTTTGATATGTTTGAATCAACTTAATATTACGGAGTATTTATGATCTCACTTGATTCTAGACTTCTTCATTGCATGTTCTTTGTTCTCGTTCCTAATGTTCTATTGCTGTTGATGTGTGCAATGGATTTAGTTCCTGCAATTCATATTTGCTTAAGGGAAACTGTACTATCACAATTAGCATTGTGTCAATTTACAACATTTCCATTGGGACCCACATAAAAAAGTAGAGTATCAGTGTCTACCACATCAGGAAATAAGATTTGAGAGTCCATGTTTTAGAACTCCAACTCCAATTTGCATTAGGTATTGTGCCAATTTGGACAGAGTATTGTGAGGACAAGTACGTACTTTGTATGACTAAGCACGTTTTTTGAATTGTATCCATTACAAATTGACACTGAATTAATTATTGGAACTTTTTTTTTTGAGGAAATAATTATTGGGACTTTAGTAGGGTAATGTTTATATACTACAACATGGTAATGTTTATATACATGTTTTATTTTAATGAATGTTATTAAACATGATGCACTGATTGATGAACAGGGCACAAGTGACAAAATGTCATGTTGTATTATTAGGTTGTGGTATAACAGGAAAAGATTTCTTGCACCAACTTCATTTAATTTCTCACTAGTCATTAATATACAATACAGGCTGGCTGGATAACATTTTTCCTCAGTCGCCAGCTCTCCCTTTATACAGCTACCAAAAATTTACAAGTGACCAAAACTAGCAACTCAATCAGCAGCAGCTCGTATGGTCATTTTGCACTTATACTATACTACTATACACTAATACCACTTGAAGTCTGTAAGTTCCACAGACTTAAAACTCAGTCTCCAGCACTCAAAAGGTTATGTACACTTAACCATGGAAGTCGTTACATGACAGGAATAGGGAGCTCATCGCTGTTTCTGCGGTGATGCATTTCTTTCTGCACCGCTTTCACTGCTGCTACTCTTGCTGCATTAGCGGCCTTGTTCGCTGCTGCTACTGTCCTGTTCACTCTTTCGTCAACCTTTGCCACATTGTAGGCTTTCTCGGCTGCCTGCCGTGCTTCCTGAGAGATGAAAACCCATTTTAACATTCAACACACAAATGCCCGCCTTTGTCTATTCTCACACGTATTGTTGGATTCTAGAATAAGACCAACTCCTAAGACCTTGTAGTAGGTTAAACAGCAGAGGGTTGTAGAAGGTTACAGATTCAATCCCGATTTCCATAGGATACCCAACAAGAAGAAGAATAAGAACAAATAATGAAGAAAGTTCAAGTCATGGATGTTTCAACATGCCAATTCTTCATGGGATGGATAAAGGGTCAGAATTAGCATGCATGCATTGTAAGTATGTGACCCTCAAGATAAAACTGTCCTAAAACCTATGCCCTAAGTAAATTATTGATGTGGCCCAAATTAATACACCTAACCAGAAGTCCAGAAGAGTGGTTGCTAAAACCACAATTTATCATGTAACATTCATAGTAAAACATTAAGCGTTGGTAACAAAAAAATAATGAATTTAGATGAGAAGCCAAGATAGGTCAATCACAGTAAGCATTCTCCAATTATCTACACACAAAAATAACTAACCTGGACGGCATTAAGCACTTTTGAGTGGTAAACAGCCACGGGAGATCCAGGATAGGGCACACTCTGTGTGCTTGGAATGTCAAGAATGCCATTATGCCAGTGACCCGACTGGGTTTCTCCATTCCTAAATGTATATGTCCCCAATCCTTGCCTTCTTCCCTCGTGCCAAGCACCTTCAAAACGATGCCCATTGGCGAAATGGTACACTCCAAATCCGTGCATCTTATCAGCAAAATATTCTCCAGCATAAGTGTCAGAATTCCTAACACACAAGACACTAATAAATCAGCAGGGATCAAAACACTATCAATTGGAAAAACAATTACGCCTTCAACATAGATATTTCCTAAATGTAACTCATTCCAAGAACTCCAAATTAAGAAAGCATGCTTATTAAGACACTGCAACTATCATATTTCCTACAAGAACTCCAAATTAAGAAAGCATGCTTATTAAGACACTGCAACTATATCAAATATATGAATATAATATGAATGCCCAACAACAACAAGAAAAGATGAAGATTCTTAAACATGCCTGAAATGGTAGTGGCCAAGGCCATGCTTGACACCCCACTTGAATTCACCAACATATCGGCTACCATCCTCACAGGTATGCACCCCACAGCCATGGCCCTGGCCATTTGACCATTCTCCAGCATAAACATCACCGGTATAAAACCGATAAACGCCAAAGCCATGCCTAAGTCCCTGCCTATATTGGCCCCTGTATTGACTTCCCCTTGCCCATGTCTCCACTCCATGCCCATCATACTTCCCATCAACCCAATCCCCTTCAAATCTTCCACTCATGTAATAATAGTACACTCCACTCCCATTACATTTCCCCTTATGAAACTCACCCTCGTACACATCCCCATTGCTATATGCCTGCACCCAACACCCAGAACTCACTTTCTTGTCATACTTTGGCCAAGAACCGATTGACCAGGACACAGGCAATGGCCTCCTGGAGACATGGCTGGATAGAGGGAGTTTGATTGGGAAAGACCTGGCAAGGAATAAACGGATAGACGGCAGCCTGGGGAGCGCCAAATGCAGGGAGAACAAAAGCGCTGCTGAGAAGGCAAAGGCGGAGAGGAAATCAAGAAAGATGGAGTTAGTGGGGTGGGAAACCAGGAAATAGAAGAAAGGCAAGGAGAGGAGGATGATGAGGCGGAGGTGAATCCGGACGACGCGGCGGAGGTGGTGGAGCTGGTGGTAGAAATGGGAATGGCCCAAAACCCTAAACGGGTACGGGCCATTCGCGGTGGGCGGGGCGGAATAAAACGGGTATTTATGCAGAGAATTGCTCAGAGTGGGGGATTTAGTCATCGAATTGATGGAAGAATTGGAGGAATTATTCCCCGGAAGGATCCTCTTGTGAGCGGTGGTCTTCCCGCCGGCGGCCACCGCGGCCGGCGAGGTGGAGGCGGACGCAATCGGGCGATTGCCGTCGTTGATAATGATCTGGAGAGTCGCATTATCATTACTACTATTATTATTATTACTATTATTATTATTATTATAATTCCCGGAATTAGAAGAACCGAAGATCAAAGCATGATGATCGAGGCGGCAAATTTGTGAGTGCTTCTGGTGAAGCGAGGAAGACGGAGAAAGCAGAACCGGATTGAAATCGGAAGAGACGCCGCTGCTTTCTTTCCCGATCTGAACTTCAGACTTCTTCTGATGCATTACCTATACACAATCACTCTCTCTTCACTTCATCTCTCTCTCTCTCTCTCTCTCTAGTATCTCTGCAAACCAATCTCCGGAGAAATGTGAATTTCCGGTGAGAATTTCATCACTTTCTAGAATTGACGGTTGTGAATTTGCGGTTGACTTTATCTCTCTCTCTCTCTCTCTATGATATACCGGTATATATATAGATAAAGATATCGATATGTGTGTGTATGTATGTATGAAATGTGGTGAATGATGGGGGAGAAAGCGGGCGGAGCGGCCGCAGTGCAAAGTGGCGATCGGCCACTAGACAATAGCGGGATAACCAATAAAATAATTATAAGTCCTGTAAATTCTTTTGCCCTCTTAATTTCACTTATCTACCATAATGCCACTGCTACTTGAAATATCAAATATGGATTTTTTCTGTTATTTGTCTTATGGATAATTATCATTTTTAATTGAAATGATAAGTTTTTGTTTGGTTTTGGTCTTGCTTTCATTGTATTCATTGACATTTCTATTGTTGATCATGTTCTATACTTGTAATGAAATTCATATATGGGTTACACTTTTGTGAGACGGGTTAGATTAACATAATTTAGGTCATAAAAATAAATAAAAGACTAACGCATAATAGTAATTTTGACCCATTTTATCTCGACCCATCTCGCATATTAAGACACGTGAGACGATCCCACGTAATTTTAAGATTGAATAATTGGGGTTCTAATCTTCTAAATCCCCTCCAAGGGAGATAAATTCCCATCAATATGAGAATTTAGACGGAGCAACTCTTTATGTAAGTTATTTGTTGTTATCTTCTGTTGTATTTAAAAAAATAATAATATTTTGTTCAGTTTGATAACATAGTTTATTTATCAATCAATTGTAACATGTTTGATCACTATTAGCTGTTTGAATTAGTTAAAGTGTTAAACAACCAATATGAATTTTTGATTACTTAACTTTTTGTAAAAAGCTTATTATTTCAAAACGTTTAATTAAAAGAAAAATACTCAAAGCAACTTTTTCGATTAGCTTTTTAAGCAAGTCATTTTGCATGTAATTAACTATCAACTAAGATCTAATTTATCAAATATCTTTCTACAACCAACTAATGTTATCAACTAATTAAACTCACTAACCGAATTAACTAACAGCTATTTGCCAAACACCACATTTATAATTTTCCATTATCCTAAGTGATAAACATTGTTTTTTGTCCGTTCTGGCCGCCATATGGAAATATATTCAATAACTAATATTCTAATGAGATTCCTCAATTTAAAAATAATAATAATTAAAAATGCTAATTCAATAGCTGCAACTCTCCAATCTGATATTGATTTAAAGACCAATTACATTTTGTCCTCAATTATACTCTACTAAATAATAGTTTAGTCTATAATTTTTTACTATTATAATATACCCATAACTTTTACTCCGTATTAAAAAAATATAATTTTAATCTCTAAAGCAACAAATTCATTAAATTGCATTAGAATTTTCTTTTAGTACATACGTTTGAATCAGGACCACTCGACCACTCCTACCATGAAAATTATATAATAATAAATAATATATAAAAAAAAAAGTAAATTGCAAGATGTACATTATAAGATCTTGGTACATTATAAGTTCAAAAGTTATATTGCTCCAAGAACTAAAATTGAACTCTCTTTTTTCCAAAAGTTAAGAATGTATAACAAAAAGTTAGACTAAAACGACAGGTTAAGAAATGAACTAAAAAACACACTTTCCCATGATTTAATAAATTTATAAATATCAATTTGGGATGAGGAGTCTATAGCTCAGAAGGATGAGGTGTCTCTAAAAGTAAATAATAAAAGCACTTTACACATGACACAGCAGTGAAAAGGAATGAGGGGCAAAGTGGAGGTAGCTGCAGTATCAGCTTCAGAGAGAGAAAGAGAAAAAGCAAAAGCAAATAAGCAATGATAGATACAACTCATAAGCACACACAAATTCTATATTCTTGTAAGTTCAAAGGGAAGAGTGCATCATAACTAAACACAACCAACAACAATAATAATTCAAGTATTGAAATAAAACAGAAGGGTTTGGTTTCACAGTAGGGCCTAAGCTTTGTCAGCATTATGGAATTCTGCAAATATCAGAATCTAAAGAGTTTGTTTACAATAAAAAAAAAAATTAAAAAAATTAAAAAAAAAAAAAAAAAGGTCGATATCAGATGTTTGATCACCCAACATTCAACTAGGAAAATAACAACAGGTCTGACCATGTACAAAGGGTTAAAATGCTATAAAAAGACTGGAATTGGGGCATTACCTTCACCTTTAAATGAAATTTGTAATACTTGAGAGCGAGGGGGGGGGGGAGTGGGGTGATGAAATTAAAGTATAAACATACAAGTACAAAGTAGGTTACTGATGACAATTATCAACCAGGATAGAGAAATGCGCGCCTAAATTCACAGTGCAGACTAAGGCACGAGTTTAGCTTGATAGACTGGGCATAGGTGCTTTCTGTTTTACCAACAATGCAGTTCCTGCATATCAAAGGCGGCTTTGCTTTACCTGGCTGCTAAATACTTGCACATCAAGGGAGCCAGATCGTTGTTCTCTTGGAAGAAAAATGATTATCCCAAACAATGCCACCACTTATCTTCATGGCTTGTGGAGTTTGAAGCCGAATACTTTTGGGATATAGCTCTGACTTGGTTTTTGTGGCTTGAGGTGTCCATAAGTCATCAAAAAGAGGTGAGGAAATGTGGTCCCAAAATAAGCTCCGTCAATATCTTGGCAAGTGAAGGAAATCAAATCCAGGGGATAAAAAAATTAACAATGGAAAGGGGTGAAGTAGCATGAATCAGGTCATACCAATCTAAAAAACGAAGCAGAGGCACAAAAAAATAATAATAACAACAACAACAATAAACATGAAAAGCCAGTGCATCAAAAGGATACTTCCTTGGTACTTGGATCTTGGATAGTAGATATCTTCGCATCTTGGGCAGTATATTTTAACAGTACTTGAGCGAGGAATATCTGACTGCCCAACAGGAAGGCAAGGCTGTCCGCAGCAATAAACTCGTGGGCACCTCCCAAAATCATAGTTTTTGTACTTGTCTAACTGTAAAAGGGTTTAATGACAAATTACACAAGCTAAGCAAATGAATTACCAAAGTACTATTGAAATCCAGATAATGCATTAATCTTGAACAGCACACTACCATTGCACCCAAGCCCTTGGTTGTCAGAATATATCTCACATGAATCAGGCCGTACAACATTTCTGCCGCTGACTCAACAAGTTCATTCTGCTCTTCAGTGAATATATCACCTATGCACATACATAATAGGGAGACAATAATGACTCAGAACTTTTATCTAACTACTAAATTCTTGGGGACCTCCCCTACTTGTCCATTTGAGCTCAAAGTGAACAAAAATTCAATGAAACAAGAACATAAGAATAACAAGAATGAAAAAAGCCTCCAGATCATATACAATCATTTTACATAAAAGAATCCAGATTTACCATGTAAAGTTAAGAAAATTAGATGTCGCATTGCAGACCAGAATACTGACTACCTAGGGTCACCACAAGGTTCCTTTTATCCTTGCATACTATACAAGAGGAACAACCTATTGTAGGTTATTTCTTATACTTACTCAACAATTGAGTCTAACATTTTTAACCTATTTTCCCTAGGCCGTTGGTTCAATACCAAAGAAATAATTTCTCCTCTACTCTCTTTCCATCTGACATTCTGATGTATACTAAATTGCATATAAATCCCAAGCTCAGAATTGTATCCCTCAATCAATACAAGAGAACTCCAATTGGAATATGGGATCTCTCATTGGCTATATATTTTACCAAGTTGCATATCAATCCTATGCTCAGAATTGTATCCCTCAATCAACTCTGGAGACAACCCCAGTGGAAATATATATACTACTAAGATTGTTACGTAAATTATACTACGTGCAAGGAGAGCCCTAGCTGGATGTTCATTACATTTGAACTAATTGTTCGTAATATTTCAATTTAATGTCATCATTATATTGGTCATTTTGTTTGAACTAATATTCAATATCAGAATGTTCATCAATCTGGAACTAAATGTACATGAAAGTTGAAGTAAATGCTTATTGGGGCTCACCACTCATGTGAGCCATGGATCATAGATACCAATTAAGAGCCAAAGAGCTTACCATGGGAGGACTCAACATCCAGAATGAGGTCAAGTGCATAATCATAGTACGGAACTTGACTGCTCAATCCACAAAGGTTGAAATCATCTTGTATGTACTCATCATCAACTTCACAGAAAAACTCATTTCCTCGCAGGTTGCAGAACCATGAAATCCACGATGTATCGTCCCCATCAGAACCGCTAACATCAGACTCTTCACTGTCTGTTTCAGATTCATCTGCAAAATATTTCATTTCGTAGAAAAGGAACTAATTGAGCAGGCTAAATCACATATTCCAAGTTCAACAACTTGCAGTGAAGCCAAGACTTATCACAACTTAAGCAAACAAGAATTAATTCTAAAAACATGATCTTTAGAGCTATATTACTAAACATCAGACTCTCCATATGAGTATGATAATGTTCAGACATGACAATATGCATTACAGAGTATCTAAAACACTTAAACACAACGAATGAGCATAATAAAACAAAAAAAAATTCCAAAAATGGAAAAATACAAAATCTGGAGGGACCGACCATCGGAGCACTTGTTCTTAGTGGTAAGAGTGGAGGAAGAGCGGGCGTCGAGCAGCTGCTGCTGCTGCAGCAGCAGCGATTTTCCGGTGGCGTTGGAAACTGCCTTATCCTTCAAGGCCCTGGAGGTGGAAGGCGAAGACTTCTCCAAGTGCTTATCCAACGCATCGTTGATTCGCTTCCGATCCAGCGGCCCCTCCGCGATGTCCGTCCTCAACGAAGCTCCTCCACCTCCTCTGTACATTCTCTTCCCTGTACAACCCTATATATACCTATCTGTCTGTATGTATTGTATGTATGGGTGGGATATCAGAGGAGAAGTGAAAACCTTGGAATCACAAGTATGGAGAGGCTGTGAAAATTGATATTTGTGGAGAAAGAAAGGAAAACACAGTGCGAATACAGACTGTCTGAGGAAGACAGGGAGTGAGAGAGACGATGAGACCTAGGGTTTCTCCGTCTACAGAGAGAGAGAGAGAGGGGGGAGAGAGAGAGAGCCTCCTATGCTCCTGTAAGGTTCTCTTCTCCCCCCTGTTTCTTGTTTTCTTATTCTTCAGTTTTTTTTTTTTTCCTTTCAAGGAAAATGACATTTTGATCCTTCAATTATGGAATATAGAATATAATTTTGTTTTCGAAAAATGATATTTTGACCCCGTAAGTATATAATGATATACTTTTTGATATAATAGAAAATAATTTACACTCAAAACTATCTAAATGTAAAAGTGTCACACCAATAATAAGAATAATGGTATAATTGCTCAGTATCCGATCAGGTCACCGAGAGAAATCGTTCCCAACCTATATCGACCTGTTCGGGTCAGGATGATCATCTTCATTAGGGCTAGTTGAGGATTCGGGGCCAGACTCTTAACTTTAACCCGACCACATCCCTCCGTGGGTGGTCAAGAATATCAATACACATGGCTGTCAGAGCGGCGTTCCCAAACTGGCAGATTGCATGTGCGCCACATGCCAAACATGCCGAGAACCTGGCATGTGTATCTTTTTATCCGTTATAAATACCACATTTAATGCTAGATGGTGGGAGTTTTGGCCTGTTTACCCAGTTGTACGTATTAGGGACTTCATGGCGTATTTATACTATCAATATTGATCCTCAAGTCATACAATCATCCAATTTGCATACTTAACTTTTTTGTAGATACTTATATACAACAGTTTCTCCTCAGCAATACTCTATATTAAATTTTTCATTATCTACTTGGCATTGAGGTGTTGATATTATTTTGTTAACACACAAATGTGCTTGAATCCAAATACATTATAAATTGTAGATTTCTCATTGTCAATCTAGGGACATAATTGAAAAAAAAATGATAATATATCTCATGATAATAAGTGATTTTATATTATTCTCAATTCATTTATTATTTGTTATTTTAATTTTGTTGGTACATATAAACGAAAAAATAAAGTAGTGATCTAGATCACCTAGATCCTAATCCACTGTGCATGAACACATAAACTATCAAGCTATAGTCTTCAAATTTGTCAAAGGTATGATAAACACAGTAATCTCTGAATCCGATAAATCTTGAAAGTCCTCCAATGACGCATTTAAGAAATTAAAGATTAATCATGTTATCTCTTATTTAAAGTCACAAGTCTGTGTTGATTTTGGTGTAACAACTTAAATTTCTATTGATCTAAATGATAATGATGTTACTTAACCAATTGCCATATATCATTTATGTTGAAACATTGATTCAATATACCACAAATGTGGCCATTATTCAATGCCCAAAACAGTGATCATACTATTCTACTTATCTGTTTTATTGGGTGCACACTGTTCGTCCTACCAGACTTGATATACAAGAACCATATTATTAAATTATTTGTGATGCAACAAGTTGCTAGAAGTGGAGTATATGCACCTGACACAATTGCAAGACTTAAGAAAGAAACTTGTCTGCTTTGATGTCATTATTGTCCTCAGAGCATCACATGTATCCACAATAGTGTTTGCAAAAAAAGGGTCTTTCTCCCTATTGGATCCAAAGTTCTATTCATCATGAATTTACCTGGCTTGGAATTTAGAAAGAGGGAATAATGGAACACTTGAGGGTAAAGATATTATAAGAAGAATTATGCATTAAGGAATAATCCCATCAATATCAGCTATTCAAAATTTTGTTTTTGTTTTTATTTTTGTTGGTTCCATGACTACATTCTCCTTTGACTATATTCTACATATGTTTTTATTTTTGTTGGTTCCATGACTACATTCTCCATTGACTATATTCTACATACAACATGCACTCTGGCATGTCTCAACCGATTAACCAGCATAAAACAAGTTGAGAAGTTTTGCTTTGTCAGCGACCAGGTGCAGGGTTCGAATTTACCTCCTCTGCCAACAACCCAAAATAAGTTAGGGAGTTTTGTTCTGTTAATAAGTTTAGGAGTTTTGTTCTAATAGCGACTGTAGGGTGCACGGTTCAAATTTACCTCCTCCGCTAGAGTCCAGGCAAGAGTGGTAAGAGGACCCTCACGTTTGGAGTTCAAACTTATAGATTCTGTATATACAACACAACTGGCCATGTTTTTTGGCTGAAAACAACTGGCAATTGACTGTATTACATGTAACACAAGTCAAATATAGAATTCATCCTAGCAATCACCATGTGCAAGAAGCAAGCTACCTAAAAGACAATTACTAATCAAGTGTACCACAATGTTTAACATCTATAGGTAAAAATGCAATAATACAGCTCATCAACATCCACATACTCTAGAGATATACTGAGAATACTTTATTCCTTTAAAGAAAGGGAGGTTTCAGCAATCTATATGAAATACACTGGGGCATTGAGTAATTGGAGCACCAAACACTCCTTTAAGCAATATCGAAACAGAGTTTTCATGAGAAGAAAGAACGACTTCTATTACGCTCCAGCCGAGCTTCTCTCTGTCACAACCACCAGAAGCCAAAAAGGGGGGAGAAAAAAATCAGATATACCACACAAATGACACAATTCTCAATATAATTACATAAATAGCCAAAGACCACATTTTATACAGTTGGTTAGTCTAGATATATGTGCAGAAGAATTGATTCCACAAAAAGTCTGGTTCCAGTTGGGCAATGATCCTACTCATATCCTAAATGAGTTCCCAAGCATCATAAAAGAAACAAAATGCCATCAATGCAAATTTTCTTTTCCACATACAAAGATGAAGAAAAGAACAAGAGGAAAAATAAATGAGAGGACTTTTTAGAGCACTAGTACCATTAGATTAAAGAAAATAGACATCATTAACAGGTGGAAGGAGTTTGCAGATAGTAACAGTACCTCCTTTTTCTTGCATTCCTTGTAATTGTCAAAATGTTCCTGGCATTTACTCTTGTCCGTGTGAAATTGTTCTAAACCTGCAAAGTGCACATAGTATAGATGAGGTAAAGCAAAGGTACTATTCCTCAAATACTGGCACAGGAAAGAAAAATCTCATTGGATAATTTATAAACTGCTTATGACTGTCCATTGACTCGGAGTAAACTCTAAGCCCATTAATCAAAACCTCTCTTTCAGATGTTAACCTGCTTTCTTCTGGCTGGAAGTACCCTACGGAACCTAATACTTTTGCTCGAAAATATGATCCCGAGAAATTTACTCCGTATTTTATTTTTGGATGGCATGTCATGGTAGATAACCATGGGTGGATAAATGGGAAACTGAGAACTGTGTTCTACATTAGATTGTGGAAACTTAGCAGTTAGGAGCATCTGTTTTTCAACTTTAGATATCGTAGCAAGTGCTATACTTTCATGTTCTTCACCTATGCAACCTTCCTAGAAGAGTAAGGGATAAACTCAAGCACCACAATTGGCTTCAAATACTTGGTAGCTGATAAGCCAGCAACATGAATTGGGAACTTCGTTCTACTGATCAAAGCTAAAAATCAATCCTATAGTGTTTTCTCGTGCTTCGGAGCTTGGTCTATGGTTCTTAAGACTTACTCATATGTTATAATAATAAACCATAAACCCTAAAAACATAGGTGATCACAGAAATCAAAGAAGGAGGCGATTAGACACCGAATTATAGAGCTTCCTTAACAATATTGGGATGAAAATACTCATAATCAAGTATACAGATAAGCATACATATAAATTAACGAACATGTATACTTAGGGATCAATTAAAGAGATAAGATACCAAAAAAAAAAAAACAGGAGAAGCGCTATTATTGTTTACATTTTAGTGAAGCAGTGTACTGAGGGAAGCAATCGGAATCTGCGAGCTTCGCCGCACTGGGATAAGGCGGTGCCTGATACTTGGAAGACTCCATCGCCACTTCCTTTCTCTCTTCTCCTCTTCGCGGAATTCACCGTATGGGCGGTGATTTATTTATATGTCACGACTTGACCCGATTCCAACGAATGCAAATGCAATGGTCTGGTCTGTGATAATGGGCTTGTACACCGGCCCAATTCATCAGTGAGGCATATTTGTAATCCGGCCCAATTCATCAGTGAGGCATATTTGTAATTTGGCGTTGTCAATTAGCGGTTAGCAAATAGCAGATTATATTAGTGTATTTGATTAATAGTTTGTAAAAAGATATTTGGTAAATTAATTGTTTAAGTTAGCAGTTAATATGTAAAATGACATAATCAGTATACATATATTTTATAACAACAATAATAATAATAATGCTAGAAAATTTTAACAAATAATAATAATAACTCCCCTTCGTCTTTCTACTTTTTTTACATCAATGAGAGAAGTGCGGAAGGAGTCTCAAGGCTCCATTAATTTTAGCGATGAGCACAACAATGGAGCCTTTAAGGCTCCTCAATAGTAACAATTCTTTTTTAATTGAGGACATTTATAAAGAAAGTTTTTTCTCAAAACGTCAATCTTAAACGCTGCTCATGACAGCGTTTGAGATTCCAATGCATTGGAGTTGATTTATCAAACAGCCAACAACTAAACATGCCCTTAGTGGCCTTGTGGGTGTCCCTTTTTGGTTAATAATTGAAAACAATTTAAGATAGTCCTAATTAATTGAAAATTCATTAACAAACTAAAATAAATATTTGTTTATAGTCGATAGTCCATTGTTACACGCCAAATTTAAGTTCTCATAAACTTTCAAGCATCAAGATATAGCCTAGGTTTTTTGTTGATTTGATTATCTGTCTTCATCAATTAACTTCTTTTAGTTGCAACCTTATTTCAGTTATTTGTGCCCAGAAAAAAAGTGAGTAGTTTGTAATTTTGGAGAACTATAATAATTTTTAACCATTAATGGTTGGAAATTCAGTTATCAGTCGAACAACATTATATTATATTACCATCTAAATACTGAAATTATTTAACTTAGATTCTTATAAGTGTATTAACAAATATTATATTGTTGGCACTTTATAAATCTTGCTTTTTATTAACGGTTGAGTAATTTAATTTGATTTGTCTCATATATTTGGTACACACCCTCCACTAGAGTAATAGTGAGTGAATGACTGTACGACTCAAAAAACTATAAAATGAAACCAATATTAAACATGTATTTCATGATCGATGAAAAACCCAAACTCCATAATTAACAACAAAAGCACCAAACTACTAACAAACCCCAAGAGTTAATCGTGTCTATGTGTGTGTATATATCTCTTTGATCCAAGCACCGCCATTGATGAGATTCAGAACAGGGAAGGTAGATCATGACAGCAATCAAACCGGATCGTCATCTTCACGCGAAGAAATATTCCTTCAGCTCACTCGCGATGCTCTCTCTCTTCTTAGCTGCATTAATCTGTCTCTGCACATTCACTCCCTTCTCCGTCTCCGTCTCCTTCCTCACGCAACACCAATTCAACAATCCGCCGGTAAATTCACCAATTCCTCACTCCATTCATCGTTTCCGTTCGAGTTCGCGCGAAATTCTGATCGGATTTGTGTAGGTGACGACGGTGAGAGACTACCTGGGAGAGGCGCTGGAGAGGGCGGCATCGGCGACGAGCAAGACGGTGATCATAACGATGATCAACAAGGCGTACGTGGAGCCGGTGAATGAGCACAATCCGTCGATGCTGGATCTCTTCCTCGAGGGATTCTGGGAGGGAGAGGGGACGCGGCCGCTCGTGAACCGGTTGCTGGTTGTCGCCATGGACCGGACCGCCTACCAGCGCTGCGTTTTCCGGCGGCTGCACTGCTACCGGCTCAGGACTAACGGCGTCGATTACGCCTCCGAGAAACTTTACTTGTCCAAAGGTTTTGTGAGTATGATGTGGCGGAGAACTCTCTTCCTAACGGATGTTCTTAGACGGGGTTACAACTTCATCTTCACCGTACGTATAGTAATTCTTCTTCTTTTTCCATTTTTTCCTCCATTTTCTCGAGATTTAAAAGATATATATATAATTATTTGTTTAATTATAATCTTTACCTTGCACATAAATATTAGGCCAGGCCAAACCAGCTGATTGTATGAGTCTAACAAAAAGCTTACATACAGATTTATGCTTAATTTTTTAAAGCTCAACTCAACTAGGCTTAACCTATTTTCACGCCTACTATTATATATATATATATATATATATATATATATATATATATATATATAATCAACTTCTACCACCATTTTATATCTCACAATCCCTCACATCATCACATGCATATTGCATGCATGAGCTACCCATCCAAAATCAAGATTTTTAAACCCAAATTAACTCTTGGACATGCAAGTTTTGGGCAAATTATATTATTGTGTGGATCATCATGGTCCACGTAGTGCTGTGTGGACCATAACAAAAAGTACATTTTTAACATACTAAATGTATATTATTTGTGTACAAAATGTACATTCAGTACATAAATAATGTACATTTTTTTATTATAATGTACATTATTAATATAATAAAGTACATTATTTATATACTGAATATACATTATAGTATGGTTCACTTAATAATGATTGAAATTTTTGCGGGTAGGACACGGATGTAATGTGGCTAAGGAACCCATTCCGGCGGCTGAGCCCCAACGTGACGGAGGATCTACAAATAAGCACCGACGAGTTCAACGGCGACCCCTGGTCGGCCTTGAACCCGATCAACACCGGCTTCTACTACGTCCGGTCCAACAACCGAACCATCGCGCTGTTCGAGGCGTGGTACGGCTCGCGGAAGATCTACCCGAGCCGGATGAAGGAGCAGGACGTGCTGGTGAAGATGAAACGGCAAGGCACGCTGGAGGAGCTGGGCCTGGTGGTCCGCTGCCTGGACGTGCTCTACTTCAGCGGCTTCTGCAGCCACAGCAGGGACGTCACGGCCGTCGCCACCGTCCACGCCAACTGCTGTAAGACCATCCGGGCCAAAGTCGCCGACCTGCGGAACGTCCTCAGAGATTGGAGGAGTTACAGGTCGGCGTCGGCGTATTCTAGTCGGGAAGAAATCGTTGAGAATTTCGAGTGGTCGGAGCATGTCTCCTGTAAAAATTCGTGGAGGGTGCCTAATTCCACGGCGGCGGCGCAAGGGCCGCCGGCGGAGACTTCGTTTCACGACTACTAGACTACTATCAAGTATCAAGTACTTATATTAGCATTATATATACATATATACAACGATGCTTAAATGCTTAATTATGTAGCATTCCAGTTGAGTCTAATGTTGTTTTAGAGTATTGCACATAAGCGTACTGGTGGATATATTAGGAACGGACCAAGTCGACCCGAGGGAGCAAGACAAGGGTCACGAGAAGGTCCGGGACCTGGGGTGGAGCCCCGTGCTTGACCCGGGCCCGGACTATTTCATTTAGCCTCTCGGCCCAAGGCCTCGGCCCGGGGCCTCGGCTAGGGGCCTCGGCTAGGAGGTCTCGACCAGAGGCCTCGGCTAGGAGGTCTCGGCCCAGGGCCTCGGCTGAGAGGGCTCGGCCACGGGCCCGGTCATGGGGCGGGCGCGGTCAAAGCGGATCTATAACCGTTCCCCCATCTTAGGGGGGCGGTTAGGGGTTTTGAAAGGTATAAGTAGGCGTGTTAGTGTCTCATTAAGACATGTTCTATATTCCTTGTCCTAAACTACACTTGTAATAGCTTATTAACCACGATCTAATACAATACTCGGTCCCTGCGGCCTTGTCACATTCATTTCGCCTATTATTCCGTGTTCCTTCGTGCTATCATTCATTTAACGGGTTTATTAGTCCGGACCCCCGGGTTAATTAAATCTATCACGTACATATATATACTTTTACGGCAAGATATATAATACCCAAAATAACCATTCCACTATCTCATAATTCAAGCACTTCGAAATGCAATAAAAAATATATATTCATAACAAAATAAACATAATTAATTTGATGAAGTTGGTAGAAAAGAAAATATATTATGAATCTTGGATCATTTGATATGATATTCACGACTAATTTTTGTTAGTTAGATCAATTTCAATTCTTTTTATATTGATTTTGAATATGATAATGCATAATAACATTTATATATTAATGCAATTAAATGATTTATAAATTTTATAGTTTATATTAAACGTTTTTTTCATCACTAAATCACAAAACATATTTCATAACAACTTAAATAATTATTATCTCATATAACACATTATAAATCATACAATTGGATTTTTAAGCAACAAAAATCACAAATAAAGCTACAATCATAATCATAATTATACTCTCTATGCTCTTCTCACTTATTGTTTTATTTTCCTAGCTACACGCATGAGTGACTAGTTACTTCACATATATCTAAAAGAAGAAGCATCTCGTTTGCCAGATTTACACGAAAGAGACGTCCACTCATGCTAGATTTGGCGGTAGATCGAAGTAACTCTTCCATATTTGGCTATCATTCGTCAAATTATAGACAATAAAAGTGTCGATTTTAAATTTTATTTTATTAAACACTTAATAGAGGGTGCACAACATCTTCAATCGAATTCGATATAGATATAGGAGGTGCTACATCCGCCTTTCAACCCTGGATGGAGAATGCATATCATCTTCTATGGAAATTTGGACAAATGAGACCATCGTTTCATTTGTTAGCGTTTGATGAATTCGATGAAGAGTTATACTACATGGACTCTTATTTTATATTTCATCACTTTTACTAATTGACGTGACAATATATGATATGCTATCTTCATATCGCGGGCATCACGAAAAGTGTTAACATCACATTTTTATGCGAGAGAGTAAAAGTAGGGAGTATAATGCAACAGTCTTAGAAGGATGCTTGAATAAAATAGTGAATGGAGGACAAGGGGCGAATCTAGAAAGCAAGGAAGAAAGTATGAAAATCACGAATGAAACGACGTCGTTGGATGCTGGAAGTTAAAAGGCGTTAAGAAAGTATGGGAATCGCGAAGGAAACGACGTCGTTGGAAGCTGGAAGTTAAAAGGCGTTGAGAAGAGTTCAGACGACCCCGTTTTGGCTTAGCAGTTGGGAACCGTTGAAAGCCTTGTCAGACGACGTCGTTCTAGAAGCCTTCCAGCACTTTCGCCTGTTACGATCTGAGAAAGAAAGAAGCCGTTGTGCTGTTGCCTTGCTGGTTATATCTTGTACTTAATTTCCTGTGTATGGAAGAATTACGTTTTATGCCTAATAACAGATTATTTCCTTTTCTTATCTTCTTATCAAGACTGCTGCATATAACTCGGGAATCTAAGTAGTATTTTCTTCGATGAATCATAGTCCCGAACCAATTCAACATATAAGGTTAAGAAGTGGATTTTCATCTAGGAATAGGATTTCTAAATTGAAATTTCATAAAGGTATGGGGCTGTTGTATAACCATCCCTAAAACTCAGGGACAAGCATTATAGTACACACAAAGACTTTGACTCCCGGTCCCGGGGTTTGCCGTTTTACACGTGCCAAGTGTTGTAGCTGCTAAAATACGCGCCCCCAAAAGCTTCGTCTCCTAGTACAGGTGCTCAAAACTTTTCCCACAGCCTATAGGAATCGATCTAGGGTTCCCAACTTTTTCCTTATTATCGCGCCGGAGCTTCTTCCCAATTTCTTCATTCGACTAAGTCGTGTGTGTATATACACGCCTCTACTTCACCTAAGATCTTCAGAATTCCGTTTTCGCGATTCAGATTTTTTTAATTGGGTTTTCGGTTTCCTGCAATTTCGAATTTTCTCTGAAGAACAGCTATGCCTCCGAAAAGGAAGACGTCAGGTGGGCCGGGTACGAAGAGAGGGGGTCGTGTCACGCGGGCCGCGTCCAAAGTTCAGCCGCAGCCCCCCGATGAAGCGGTGAAGGTGGAGCAGGTGAAAGAGGAGGCGGAGGAGGTCAAGCTCGAGGAAAAGGCTCCCGTTGCTGAGCAGAAGTCGTCGCCTGCTAGGGTTAAAGAGGAGCCGGATTCGAGACGTGTGGAGAGCGGATCTCTTGCTTATAAGAGTAAGTGATGTCTTTGCAAAATTTAATTTTGTGAATTCTTGCTATAGATCTATTTATAGTGATTCCTGCGTTCAAATTTACTTGTGTGGTTACATGAGGTAGTTTAGCTATTCGTCTCAATAGTATTGAATTAATCTGGTGAAAGCTAGGTTTTTTTTTTCTTCATATAATCATATTAATTATATAAAAGATAGAATTTTGCCACTCTGTATGTTCTCGGGTATGGGTCTGTATAACTTTTCGTAGTGGGATACCGGATACAGAGTAGCATTTTTTAGGTCAAGTATTTTCCAAGGTGGTTTGTTTAGTCTGCACTAGCCATGATCAGACTTGGGGAAAGTCTAGGACTCTAGGAACATGGTTTCAAGTTCTATTAAATGATAACTTCAAGGAGGAAAGAGGACGTGTGCTGCCACACTGGCAGCTACTTTCCTTTTGAAAGTGTTTTTATATGCCTTAGTCCTACCTCTAAATGATTGAGCTTAGTTGCAGTTCTTGAAACTCATTTGCTTATGTATATAAATAGTTTTTTTTGAGTGCCTAAGGGCTGGAAACTATCTTGTCAGTTGGTGATTGAAATCTTATATTCCAATCTGTTGATCGTCTTGGATGTGTATCTTTTTTCATGGCAGAAGAATATGAGCAGAAAGAGTCTGTTGATGAATATGAAAAAGGTGAAAGATTAGATTTGGAGGATAATGATCCTGAATATGAAACAGAAGAGTATGGTGGCCCTGATTATGATGATAGGGGAATTGAACATGAGGATGTGCAGGAAGAGGGAGAAGAAATAGAAGAACATGAGGAGGAATATATTGGTGATGAGGGAGAAGGTGATATGGTTGAGGAGGAGGTTGAAGATGCCAATGAGGACCTTGAAGGTGAGGAGGATGATGAGCAAGTTGGCGAGGGGCATGGTCAGATGGTTGATGAAGCTGAGGAGGACGAGCATCATGAAGTTGTTAAAGAAAGACGCAAGCGCAAGGAGTTCGAAATTTTTATTGGTGGCTTGGACAAGGATGCTACAGAGGATGACCTTAGGAAAGTCTTCAGTCAAGTTGGTGATGTTACTGAAGTGAGGCTTATGATGAACCCTCAGACGAAGAAGAATAAGGGATTTGCTTTTCTAAGATTTGCAACAGTTGAACAAGCTAAGCTAGCTTGTACAGAACTCAAAAATCCTGTGGTATTTTCTTGGTTCAGTAGTTCTTAAGGTAACTGATTTGAATTTTTTTTATAAAGAATATCATTCTTACTGTCAAAGTTCCAGGTTAATGGAAAACAATGCGGTGTTACTCCAAGTCAAGACAGTGATACTCTCTTTTTGGGCAACATATGCAAGACATGGACTGAGGAAGCTGTAAGTAGACTAGGCAGATTTATATTATCATCAAGCATCAAGTTATTAGATCATTTAAACCATTGCTTAACAGCTGTCACTTTGGTATTCACTTTGCCCCCAGTTGAAGGAGAAGTTGAAGCACTATGGTGTTGATAATATTTATGATTTGACACTAGTTGAAGACACCAATAATGTGGGAATGAACCGTGGCTTTGCATTCTTGGAATTCTCCTCTCGTTCAGATGCTATGGATGCTTTTAAGCGTCTCCAGAAGAGAGATGTATTTTTTGGAGTTGACAGGCCTGCCAAGGTTTCGTTTGCAGATTCATTCATTGACCCAGGTGATGAAATCATGGCGCAGGTAAACACTTTCAGTCCATGTTCTTTGAACGCATAATAGGTGAAATTGTTCCATTTCTAGTTGGAATGTCTTTCATGCGCATGAGTTTATGCCTTGCATATTTGAAGTGACTTGACTCTTTGGATTTGATTTGTCTGAGTGCTGTCCTGTTTTACTTTAGACAAGATCATGCTTTTGCCCAACTCTGGTACGTGTGATATGGTGCTGCTGAGCAAATAAAGGAAATATTTTGAGTGGGGGCATATAAAGATCAAGCTTCCAAAAATACTTAAAAATTAGGAGAATGAATATTGGCAATATACTGACCGTAGTGTCTTGGCAAGATTTTTTTTTTAAAAAATATTATTTGGTAGCTTGCGTTCTATAATTCAGTCTTATGTGATGGGATTGTATTTCTGCTCTCTCAGTCTCTCTAACTGACTGCTGAATATTAATTCAGGTCAAAACAGTATTTATAGATGGTCTTTCAGCCTATTGGGATGAGGCTCGTATTAATGAACTACTAAAAAAATATGGGAAGATTGAAAAAATTGAGCTTGCTCGGAACATGCCATCCGCCAAGAGAAAGGATTTTGGATTTGTCACATTTGATTCACATGATGCTGCAGTCTCTTGTGCCAAATGCATTAATAATGCAATGCTAGGCGATGGGGATATTAAGGTTTATTTTCTGATCCCATGGTTTATCTAGTCTTTGTCTTTTCCAACTTGATTTCTTAAAGGGTTTTTTACCTTTCAGGTTAAAGTTAGGGCTAGATTATCAAGACCCCTTTCAAGGGGCAGGGGAAAATATGGTTCACGAGGAGATGTGAGACCCGGTCGTGGGCCAGTACGAGTTCCCAGGGCCCCATGGGGTCGTTCAGTGTCACATAATCTCTCTGTACGCGGAACAAGAGTTGGTACACGTGTGCCACCTTTGGTTGATCGCAATTTTAAACGGCCTGCTGGTTATAGAGATAGAAGGCCAGTCATTGCTGCACCACCTAGGGCCAGACCTGTGGCTCCTGTGCCTAGCAGGTCATATGAGAGGAGGCCACCTGGTTGGTATCATTTCTCTGTTGTTTTTACTAGCTTTTCCTGCACCTTTGCATGAATATTAATGATTTATCTTACAGCTCCTGCATATTCAAGAAATAGTTCGAAGAGGGATTATGGAAGCAGAGCTGCTATAGACTATGCTCCCAGAGTGCCTTCTGACAGACGAACATCCTATAGAGATGAGTATTCTTCCCATGGATCTGGCTATGCTGATTTTCCTGGAGGAACATCTAGGACTGCAGTAAGAAGAGCTTATGTTGATGATGGCTATGAGCAGAGGTTTGAAAGACCCCCTCCAGTGTACCGTGAAAGCCGTGCTCGTGAATATGACACTATATCTGGCTCAAAACGTGCATACACTGCACTGGTATGTGATTATTATTTGTGGGATGTATTAGTATGCTTTATCACTTTGTGTCTGATGTAAGTAACTGATTTAGCTTCTATTGCAAATGCAGGATGATGTTCCTCCTCAATATGTTGAGGCAGGAGTTCGCCGTTCTCGTGCACGTTTGGACTATGACTTTGGAGGACGAAGTGCTTCTCAGTATGGGGATGCCTATGGTGACAGGTATAGTAATGTTACTCTAAAGTGATTAAGTGATAAGGCTTCTATTTCAAGTTTTAGTGCTGTGCTGAATTGTCTCCTAACTAAATGATAGCAGACCCGGGAGGCCTAATCTTGGATATAGTAGCAGCAGAAGTTCTATGGCTAGTCAAGATTCTCATGGCCTTTATAGTAGTCGCCAGGGTATGGGTTATGACAGAGGTGTGTTGAGAACTTGCTTGTTTTACTTGTACAGGATATCTATTTTATTTTGATTTTTTTAATTTTTGTTTGTGTATCTGTTGTGTACTCCTTGGTTAATTGCGGATCCTTCTTTTGGCAGGATCCTATGGTAGTAGTGATGTTGGTGGAGTGTACACTTCCGGCTATAGTGGTGATTACATATCTCATGGCAGTGATGTATGCTTTTAGTTCATTTACCCTCTTTCTAGCTTAATATATCTTTAGCTATTGACCTCTTGACCATGTATGTTCTGTCTATTTGCTAAAATCAGATGGGAGGCAGCTCTTATTCATCGATTTATTCTAATCGGGACCTGGGTGGTGGTGGCTATATGAGGAGTGGTGGTTCTAGATCTTATTATTGAGGTGAGTTATATTTTGTTTGTTTCTTCCTTGCCATTTAAAGTGCCTAGTTAGTAGAGGTAGTGAATTGCTAGTATGCTATCCTTGTCATCTTCACCGCCAGCCCCTCCCCCTCAAGATAAACAGATAAGCAAATTAAGGTAACAATTAGCAAGGTGTGCTCCTCTGGGATGTGGTTCCTAGAAGTCATATGTTCTGTTTGACTGTTTGTTCCTCACAAGGTCATTGAGGATGGAATGAGCAATTTGGTTACATGTCAATTTGTCTATCATACAGATTTGAATGGACAAAGAGGCTGCAGGACCTGCACTAGTTGAAGGCTGCATCATTTTGAATTGGAAGTATATTGAGCAAATAAAGCCTCTTTGTGGTTTGATGGCAAGATATGGTAAACACTGGATGTCTGGATATTGATATAAGGACGTGCAACTGGGAGGATCTTAGATCTAGTGTATTGAGCTTTGGATGTCTCATATTTTTCTGCTGTAAGGAAACTTAAGAATTGTAGTGATGTGACTGCTAACATTCTGGTATTTATAGTTAATTTTTCCTACTCTCTTCCTTTGGTATTTCGATGTAAGAGTGTACTTGAATAAAAAGAGGAGCACGGTTCAAGTGCTTGTTATCTTATTCACAGCTCAAGGCTTGTGGATACATGGCCTTGTAGCTTCTGGAAAGGTTTTGGATGATTGCTAATCCCGTTTTATGTGATCTGTCTCAATGTTCTGTAATGGACTGCAAGAACAAGGCAATGACCTGAATGCAAAAAGTAGTTCTGGAAACGTGTTATGGTGATATAAGTTGCAAGACCAATTGATTATGCAAAGGGATCAAAATTGACAGACACAGGCTTCTGGAGGTGTGGGTTTATGGTCTCAATGAGAAATATATTTTAAGTATATCTGGAGTTGAAGAGATATATATTGAAATTACTTCTTCTTTCAGTGTTATTCAATTGCTTTGGCTTTTTATGACCGTCTGGGTGTTTTTGCATGTTACATTCTAACGAGGCAAAGATGATAGGATTATAGGAAGAATGAGGTTGTAAATCTTGTCGGGATAAAGCTTCTTCCTCTGTAATGCAAGTTTGCCTAATATTCTCGTTCTGCTAGGAAATAAGGTTTTACCTAAATATATCTATGTTGCACTTGCATTTGAAGGAGATGAACACTACCGAGCTTGCAGATGCTCTTTCATGTGGTTTTTTAGGAAATGGCTTTTGCTGTGGGAAAAATTGAGTTCCATGATATTTTTTCCCACATAGTATGATTTAACTATTGTTCTTTTGTTGGTTGGCAGGACGGTTTCTTGTGAAATAATATTAGCATAACTAATGGTGATATTTTAGAAATTTAAAAGCTTAGTTGTAAATTATACCATTTGCAGTGATGAAGTCATTGGAGCAGAAATAATTAGGTTATGCTTTTACTAGGGCTCCTGCAAATGTGTTTTCCCATTACTTAATGAGTTTTACCTCAAGTTTAGAGATTCTGAAGTTCAAAAAATTAAAGTAAAATAAAATAAAAACCCTAAGGCTTGGAAGTTAGGTACACTACTTGTTATAATATGACTGTTTTGTTTTTCTTTAATGGGGTGTGGGGGGTTAGGGTTGTGCAAGTTTCTTTTATAGTGCTGCCTGTATGGTGTCTTAGTATCTATGGGTGCTTACTTTTTAGTATTCCTTTTTCTGAATTTATTATATTTTCATAGAAAGTTAACAATGCCAATCAATACCGGGTATAACCATGTATACTTTTGCAGCTGTACTAGTTACTATCCGTCTCTTGCCCCACAATGCTTGGTTCAATCCAAAAACATATACGGTTGTACCAGTACTTGGTTCAATCTAAAAAGCATTACAATGCCAATGGTATAAACGTATAACCATGTATACTTTTGCAGCTGTACTTGGTACTATCTAGCTCTTGTCCAATAACTTGGTTTAACCCAAAAGCATACATGGTTGTACACTTGGTTCAACCCCAAAGCATTACAATGCGAGTCAGTACCGGGTATAATCATGTATACTTTTGCAGTTGTACTAGGTACTATCCAATTCTTGTCCCACAGTACTCTGTTCAACCCAAAAGCATTACAATGCCAATCAGTACTGGGTATAACCATGTATACTTTTGCAGTTGTATTAGGTACTATCCAACTCTTGTCTCACAGTACTTTGTTCAACCCAAAAACATACATGGTTATATTCAGTGCTGATTGACACCTTAAACTTTCTTATATTTTTATCAAAGTTTTGTAAGGAGTTGGGTTTTGTCAGATGAACTGTTTTTGTTCAGGAGTGAGGAGTACTAACTGATGTATGAACTGAAAAATTGGATATTTTTTTTTTTGGTGATGAGGAAAACTCGCAATCACCATCTAAAGATGAGCATTGGGTAAACTCTGTTCTTGTGTTATAGTATGCAAATTGTATTATGAAGATCTTGTGCGAATGGTTCAATTAAAAGGGTATTGACTAGAAATATCTTCCACTTTTATCTGTAACATTTCTGCCACCTCCTGAGAACATTATGGGATGTTGTGCTTTACTGTATGATATGCTTTATGAGAAGTGGGAATGTAATTTTGACTCTTAACGTCCAACTAGGAATGCCCCCACCATGTAAATGTGAATATAGAGTCGAAATCTTATTAAAGAATACTGCTACTTGTATCAAATACTCCGTAATATTATTGTTCCATTACTTCCATAGACACAATTTGGACATTTGGTTTTAAACTACTTCTCACAATGAGATTAAAACTTATTGATGGTCTTCCATGAAGTTGATGCAGATTTTAAATACTCTCATATTTTATCCGTCCTATTCAGTATTTATTGGTTAAACTAGTTTCTAAATATAAAAAATTTATATTTATATATTAATACTAAACTTTATAAAAAAAATTGAATTAAAAAATGATTTTAATTAAGCTTTGTTATTTAAATTAGACACATAAAATAGGACGGATGAAGCATATAATACTTTCTTTTAACACAAATTTATATTTTTATTACAAATTTATATTTTTACAAAGTTTTTGGATTGTATTATGTATATAAGGCACCAATATTTATTAACATCATAAAATTTTCCATAAAATTTATGGTCTAATATTGAATTAAATTTATGGAGAATTTCAACCAAGTTCCAAGGAGTGGAAAGAAACAAATTTCTCTTCTCCCTATAAAGCTACGGAATAATAAAGAAACAAACAAAAAAAAAAAATCAGAACCCAAAAACGAGAGAAGCAAGAGGACCAAGATCTTGCATGGCCCGGCCCGCCTGGAATTTACCGGGCCCGACGTAGTATATATTTCGGAGCCCGGGAATGAACTCGGTCTGTGAACTGAGCTGCATAGAGAATGAGGGTGGGGAGAGCGATGGGGATTTCCAGGGTGGTTGACCGTCTTCCCATGCCGATGACTTCTAATTCCAAAACTCAACAACCCTTTTTGGCTGTTGAACAATGAAACCATTTCATCATCCTCTTCATCTCCGCTTCTTAATTTATCATTTCCATCCAAATACGGCCAAGTAAAAACGTTCTTGTGATCTTCAACCTTAGGGATCTGAAGTGGAATTAACTCTATTGTTCTATATATGCTGCTGTTTCTGCTTCAATCTTCAACTTCATATAATCATTGTTTTTGATTACCTAGGTTTCCAGCTTTTCAGCCGGAATAATCATTGTTGTTGTTGTTGTTGTTGCTGTTGATGATGATGATGATGCTTGTGTAGGCTGTGATGATAAACGGATTTTTGTTCAGTTCACCGGGTGGGGAATGATCCGCCCCGTATCTTGGCGGGGCGACCGGTAGGTCTGCAGCCATGGCGGTGCGGCTTCTCCTCCGCCCTATTTCACAGATCTGAGCCTCGTTTTTGTTGACAACTAAACCCTAAATCCCTGAATCCTAAACCCTACTTTGAATTGTGCGAGAAAGGTATAATCAAAGTACACTGTGTGGTCTTGTGTTGCTCGGATCTCTTTAATCGGATCTTGTTTCAGTTCCCTGTTAAACTGAACCGGAAAATTAAGATCTGAAATTGAAGAATGAGGGTATAGAGAGATTTCTGGGTTTCTATGGGTGGTTGACCCTCTCTATTACTCAATGATTTCCTCCTATTTTCTGCTCATTCAACAGCCCAAACAACAAGAAATGAATAAATAAATAAATAAATACATTTATTTCATGCATTCATATATAATCCATCTTTTTCCTGTTAATTATTACGGAGTATATTTTACTGAAAATAAGCTGCAGTGCAGATGCAATGTTGTTGGTTATCATGTTTCTATTGGCTGTGATGATAATATGTTGGAGTTGATTGGGTAAGGAAGAACGAAGCCGTATCTTGGTGGGGCAACCATTGGTTTGCAGCCATGGCGGTGTCGTTTCCTTGCTTGATGCATTTTGTTTCTGAGCCATTGCTTGATTGTTCTGTATTTCTGCACTGTTGTCTGTATCTGTTTGGTATTTAGAATTCTTTGGGTTATATACTTGTATGCACCACTGGTGGTAACTCTCACCGTACAACCATTGGTTTGCAGTGATGGCAGTATCTTTTCCTTGCTTGATCTCATTTTATTTGAGCCTTGCTTGATTGTGTTGTATTTCTGAGCTGTTGTCTGTGTATTTAAAATCTTCGGGGTTATATACTTGTATCCACGATTGGTGGGGTAGCCATGGCAGTATCTTTTCCTTGCTTGACCATGTTCTATTTCTGAGCTATTGTCTGTAACTCTGTATCTGTCTGGTATTTAGAACCCTCTGGGTTATATACTGTATAACTCTGTCTGTCTGGTATTTAGAACCCTCTGGGTTACATACTGTATAGCAACACTTGGCTGAAATGTGCGGTTTATGTGACTTAAATTCTTCAACTAAGCTTGTTAATCTTTTCTCTATGATTCAATTTGTTGATTAGCTGCAGATTTAGACATGGTTGAGCTGTGATGTCTCATTAGTCATCACTCTCATTGTCAAAAATCACAGTTGTTTTCAAACTAATGTGCGGGGTATGTTGATTAGTTTGAAAAGTTTCTTGAATCCACTAAAAAACCAACAGTACAGCCCATGCTCATAGCTTTTGAGGATGGTTATGGATTCTTTCCACTTCATTGCTATGAATGTTTGCAGTCTATTATTTCACCATTGTTGTCCACTTGTCTTTTATCCGTGCATTCTGTCAAATTTGAAGTGATGGTTCTGCTTAAAGCTTAAAGCTTAAAGCCTCGGTTCTTCAAGTCATGCAATGGTGACATATAAATGTCTTTTTCAAACATTTTGCCCATAACACCCAATATTACCCCACAGTGAGATTAATCTAGATTTGACTCAAGGTATGCCACAAAAGTTTGATTCTCTTGTTAAAGGAAGGCTTAGTGCATAGCTTTCTTTAACATGGTGGTTGATCTTCGGACCTAAAATTACATTAGTACCCTACATACTAACAGTAACTTGCTTCTTCCCATCCCTAATCTTGTAATTAGATTGCAGTCCTAAAGATTTGACAGAATATCTTTGAAGAAGTATGCCATGTTCTTTTTGTTCCTGGTATGTGCAATGAATACCCAGGGGAGCATTCAAGAGAATACAGAGATGATCAACAGTCCAACGCTTGAGAGAGGTTCACCCCTTGCTCACCTTGGGTAGTGGATGTGAGCTTTCCACATATCAAGGGGATGAGATGAGCGGCACTTCAACACAATATAGAGATGGGTGTTGGATTTTAATCACTAACTGTACTTGTTTGATAAACTTACACTCTTGAACCAAGTGTAAATGTTTTATATAAAATTTTATTATATAATTTGTTCAAAAGTATTGAAATATTAAATTTAATAGATAATCAAGTGTTAGCATAAATTATTAAAGTTTTATATAACATTGAAATCAAATCAATGTCCAAATATTTCATAATGTATATTATTATTATTATTATTATTTTTCATAATCTCAAACATATTTCAAACTTGTCCCATTAATACAAATAGCATTTTGAGAATATATCAAGAAAATAACGCTTTGTCCTAGCCTCCTAGGTTATTGTTGAAATGTAGATTTATTAATTATTTGAAAGGTGTTTGTAGTTTTGGAAGAGGTGATTGAATAGATGAAATATGATTTTTTTTATTTTGTTTTTTTTAAAGATGAAATATGATTTTTAATCTTTCTAATTGCCCTATTTTTTTTTTATTTTTTTTACTTTTTCTTTTGTGTAAGACCTTTTTTTTCCTTGACATCTCAAAAGTCAAAACCTCACTATAGAGGTTGCTCAAAGTATTAAAAGTGTAACTTTTCCTAAATTAATTTTTTTCATGCCCATCTATTTTTTTTTTTTCATGCCCATCCTAAGTTTTATTATTTGACTATTTTAACCTTCCAAACTCGAACATTTGCTAGCTAGACACGTGGGCCCTCCCAGCCCGACATCGCCGGCCCTCATTGTACAATAAATTCCCCGACATATTAAGGAGCCCTGCATGGGTGATAAGCTCCATGGATGAAGTGTAGAAAGAATGAGGTTGCGGAGATTTGCCGGGATTTTTCAGGGTGGTTGACCGTCTCTGCATGCCGATGATTTCATCTTCCATCAACAATCAACAACCCTAATTGCCGGTTAACGTTTCTGATGAATCATTGCCCAGAATGGTGCGGGCTATTGCCCGCCCTTCTGGCTCTGCTGGTTTCTGTGTATTCAATTCAATGAATCCTCATCATCATCATCATTCACCATTCATTCATCAACTCCGAAGCTATGGACCTTTTATGGCTTATCTTATGGGTAGCCATTGCTGATCTGCTTAAACCTCGGTTTTGCAGTGAAGCTATACGGGATTGAACCTTCAGATCAACAGTTTCCTGTTCCTGTTTGTGTTGTTGCTGTTGTTGTTGTTTATGTTATTATTATTATTATTATTATTATTATTACTCCGTATTATTGGTTATGAGGCTGTGATGATGATGATTTTTCTACATTTCATCGGGTATGGAGGGACCCGACCCGTATCTTGGCGGGGCGACCTCTAGGTCTGCAGCCATGGCGGTATGGCGTCTCCATTACCAAATCCGAGCCTAATTTCTGTTGGCAAGTGATTTGCCTAAGAGTTAATTCCATTTTGGTCCCTCGACTATGAGACTGTAGCCACAATCTGCTCATATGGTAAAGCTTATTAATCAGAATTCGTTTCTGATCCACACAAGAATGAGGGTGTAGAGAGATTTGGGGTTTTCTATGGTGGTTGCCCCTCTCTATGCTTCAGTGATTCCTTTAGGTTTTGTCCACATGCAACAGCCAAATATTTCAATCCAACAACAAACAACATTATATATATCATTCTTCTTTCTTTTTTTCTTAATAAAGGGCAAATAATTTACTGCACTTTAGCTGCAATGAGAACAGACAAAACAAAACAAAAACATTGTTGGTTCCTGTTGATATTAGGCAGTGATGACAAATATCTTGGTCTGATTGAGTAAGGAAGAACTGAGCCGTATCTTGGCGGGGCAACTGGAATTTTGCAGCCATGGCGGTGTTGGTATCCTTGCTTGATTGTATTGCTTGTCTGAGCCTGCTATCTATCTATCTATCTATCTATCTATCTATCTATCTATCTATCTATATCTGTCTGTCTGTCCATCCATTCATTGTTCATATTATTCCTTGGAAGTCGCAGTGATTTTCCATTTACTGTTGAACTGCTGACTGCTGAGTAGGGGCATTTATGTTGTTAACAGCCACATTATTTTTGCCACAAATGTGCAGGCTATGATGATTTGTATATTCACCTTCTTGTATATGTTAGTCTTGGAAGCAACTGACCCTTACCTTTGGCAAGGCATACTTATATAGCCTATGAAAGGGACTGATTTTCTCTTTCCTCTGTATAGCTATTGAGATTGCAGCCAATGTTGTATCCGTGTGACTGACTGTTCTTATTTTATTATACATCTGAGCTTGTTCTCATTCACTGTGCACATAGTACATTCTTGAAGACCAACTTTAAGCCATAAATGTTTAGGAACCTTCTTTGAGATTAATCTGAATTCAGCCTAAGTTGCTATCACAGAGTATGATTCTTACTCAGCGGAAAGTTTGCCCAAGAGATCTTTAACATGACACACCCCTACAAGAGTCTAATCTTTGACTTTGCATAGTTGTCTACTTACCAACTATTCCAAATTTGTTGGGTTAACAATGATGGTAGGGGTGCAAGAGAGATAGGTTTGTTGCAAGCATTTTGGTTTTCTCTGGGTATAACCTGTTGCTTAACTTTCTCTGTAGATTTATTTTCTTTAAGTGTCACTCTTGAAACCTCAGGTTGGACTAATGCTGTGGTTTGCTTATCTTTTTGTGGCATTTTTTATTTTGTTCTGTAAAGCTCATCTTGTAGATGGTATTTCTTATTGTAAGATACTAAGATTACCTTATCTGGTAAGTCAATTATATCACCTTTCATTATCCCACTAAACTGCTGCAATGCTGTAGACCTTGGCTTGAATTAAAAATCCTTGCAATGTTAGTATAAGAAACAAGTGTTTTTCCTAGATTCACATTATTTTGAGGCTAAAATTCTTTAGGAGAAAGTGACGAGGCTGCTGGAAAGGGAGATGTTCTTCTGCTGCCCAACTTGAACAAGAATGATTCCCTGCTTTCTTCTCATAGGTGTAGCACTAGCAAGCTGTGAGACACCTGTTCATATTACTTGCCTTGGTGACCACTTAAATTTTGTGAAAGACTTTGTTGAGACCAGATTTTGCTGCAGAACTGAACCAAGATGGCTTCAGTCTCTTGCATATTGCCTTGATAATTGGGGTTTTGGAGATGGAGAAGGAAATGCTGAAGGTAGATCGAAATCTCCTCTGGGCAGGGAGAAGAATACCTTTTCACTATGCTGTAGCCAGAGGCAAGATTGAAGTAATCAAAGAGCTGCTTTCAGTCCAACAGCTTAAGACAAGAGTTCCCTTCATCTAGCTGTCAAGAACCATTAATTGAAGCCCCTCAAACTTTTCTTTCAAGCATCTCAAACAAATAACAAGGAGGCTTTAAATAAGAAGGATGACCACCGTTTTGCATCTTGCAGTGTCAACTAAACAATATGAGGCAAGTGAAAATGATCTTCCTTTTGAAATGTTTACAAAATTGCATTCATATATCATCTTTTTATCTTTTAATAATAAAAAAGAAAAAATTCAATGGCAGGTTGTTAATTTTGATGAACCTTGTGCTCCTAAAGGCACAATTGAGTTGAATTCTCTTAATAAGATGGTCTAGCACCTCTTGATATTCCGGTCTTGGAAGCTGGAGATGGAGAAATTAAGAAATAGGTGAAAGCTTGCGATCTCCGCAACGACAAACTTCATCTCAAAATTGGGTTGTTTCAGTTCAAGATTCATCAAAAGACCAACCAAGCAGGCAAGCAGAGACTGAGAAGGGACCAGCCGCCCCCCGTTTAAGCAGCTGCAAGACTACTTCGAATACGATAAGACTAAAGATGCTCCGGGAAAAGTAAGAGATACCTTCTTGTCATAGTCAATTTAACTGCAACTGCAACTTATCAAGCTGTTCTTGGTCCACCATGTGGTGACTGGCAAGATGATTTTTGGTCTGATAGTAATAATAGCATCCAAAATGATGCCAAACAGAACCTACCATACTCTCTGCTGGACAAGCAATCAATCAATCACGGAAACCCCAACTCCATTTCATATGAGCTGTTCTTAATTTTCTACTCTATTGGGTTCTCTCTATGCCTTTGCATGATTAAGTTTTTAACAATGGGATTTGTGCCCTGATAGTTACCTATGATACTGTTCTTTTCTATAGTGTTGCCAATCATAATACCCTATCTTACCATGGTGAGAATTGATAAACTATTAGGGAAAAATAACCAAGTTTTATGTCAAGACATCTGTATCAAACTATTCAAATATACATCAGTTCCAGCCTATAAATGTGTCTGATCTTTTACTGAAATTCATGATATTATTTCTTATAAGCTTTGTACAGTCATGGTTTACATTATACATTGAAAAATCACATGGTTGAACAGAAAACTCTTTCAAAAATCATAAAGTGGAGTAGTGGACATATTCTTTAATGCAAAATCGAAGTCTACAAAAGCTGTAGTAGTGTGGTCTATTGATAGTCAATTACCTATAAAAGTTTGAAATACTATCTGTCCACATTGCTACCTTATTAAGTTTTGAACAAATGATTAAATATTTCCTAGTCAAATATATTATCTAGCAGCAGAACAATTAATTAATAGCATTGACTTTAAGTTGCTTGTGGTGACACAATCTGCAAACTAATCCTGATTTCTCTGGATGACTTGCAGGCATGGATGAATACTTAAATTGGATAAATGAACAGCTCAAAGAATGTTAGGTAGGATAAATACTTTGAACACAAGACTTACCAACAAATAAATATGTAAATACAAATACTGTGATCAGAGGACAATCACTAGTTTGATGACCGAATCCATGGCTAAGGACAATCACTGTGATCAGAGGACAAATGCAATTAGACCTTTGATTTGTGTTTCGTATCCATGGCTAAGGATTCTGACTTCAAGATTCTTATCACTTGTGCAAGGCCTTGAGGTTTGAACACAGTTTCTGTTATATATATAACATCTTGGTAGAGCATGAGTAAATGTGATGTAAGCTGCAAGTTAATCTATATAAATAGGCTCTTAGTCAAACTAAACTGATGTGACAAAAAACTTCTTAATTTATGGGGTTCACATTGACAGGATTCTTTCTTTATATAAATTAACCTGACTGCAGGAAGTGATACTATAGTTGTTAGCTTCAGAAGAATGGATGAAAGGCTGTGTGAGATTGCCAGGACAGGAAACGTGGAAGACTTGCTGAAACTAACAGAAGATCATCCCCTTTTGCTGCATACTGTTTTGTTGGAAGGTGGAGAAAATCCACTACACATTGCTTGTATTGCAGGGCACGTTGGCTTTGTGAAGAAGGTGATTGAGCTTAAGAAAGAATTCGCTATGGAGCTGAATCAAAATGGTATGACCCCATTGCATATTGCCTCTGCAGCTGGGAATATCGAGATTGCAAGAGAGCTGCTGAAAATAGATAGCAATCTTTGCCTGGTCAAGGGAAGAGAGCAAAGGATTCCTCTTCACTGTGCAGCAGTAAAAGGAAGAGTCGAAGTTGTTGAAGAACTGCTTGGAGCTTCTGGAGATTCCATAGCTTACGTAACAGCTCGTAATGAGTCTGTGCTTCACCTTGCAGTGATGAACTATCAATATGAGGTTCTCAAGGTCTTAGTGGAGCACCTGAAGAAATTCAACAAAGAAGACATAGTAAACCAAAAGGATGTCCAGGGAAGCACAGTTCTTCACCTTGCAGTATCAAGAAGACAATTCGAGGCATGTGTTTGACTAGTTGTGTTCTCTCGTTCTTTAAGCTTTGCTACTACTAATCTTTAGATGATTGAACAGGTGATTTCCCTGATGCTTGATGAAGAGTTCGTCAACAAGAGTGTGCTGGACATAAATTCCTTAAACAATGCAGGTCTCACGCCTCTGGATGTTTTGCTGATTTTTCAAAGCGAAGCAGGTGACAGAGAAATCGAGGAAATGCTAAGAAGGGCAGGAGGTGCAAGGGCAAGACACTTCTCCCTTCAATCTCTAGAGGCTGATAGAACCGCTACATCTGATGTTGACCAAGGAAGGCCGCAATCGCCTGCTAAACAATTGCTGAACTATTTCAAATACGACACCATCAAAGACTCCCCAGCTAGAGTAAGAAACACCCTCCTCGTGATTGCTGTTCTCATTGCTACAGCCACTTATCAGGCTGTGCTTAGTCCTCCGGGTGGCGTTTGGCAGGACGACTCAAATGATCATGTTGCTGGGAAGTCAGTAATGGGTTCACACAACCCAATAGCATACAGCCTCTTCCTGGTTTCCAACTCTGTTGGATTCTTTACATCCCTTCACATAATCTGCCTCCTCACAAATGCATTCCCTCTGCATCTAGAACTTCAAATCTCAATTTTTGCACTTATCTTTACTTATGATACCTGTATGACTGCTATCGCGCCCAGCAGCCGGATATCTATCATGTTCACTGTCATCTCTATAGTCCTTCCATTTCTGGCACCAGTTTTGAGCACTGGGTTGAGAAACTACCTCAAGGCACCAAGATGTGAATTGCCACTTACATCCAACTCAAATTCTAGGTAGGGTACTGATACCAAGGGCATGATTTGTAATTTCTGTGCATTTCCATGCTTTTCTTTCCAGATTTACTACTTGGTATTACATGTATGACTGTTAATTTAGGTTGAAGCTATTGTACCTTCTTGTACTAGTCTACTAGACAATACACTATCTATAGTCTCTTAAAATTCTTGCATACCATGATACTTATTCTTAGTTGATGCAATGGATGACTTTGAAGCAATGGTATTCTATGTTAATGCATTCCATATTGGCTACTAATGAAAATTCAGGTCAAAATAAAAACTTTCAATTAAATCTATACTTTTATGAGTTAATTTTTTTTTTTGAGTGACGATGGAAACTAATAGTCACTATTCGATGGTATGCATTGAGTAAATTCTATCTTGTGACTGGTAAAGGATCTTATAATGGAGTGAATTGACCTAGGTTCTTCATGGTTACTCGTGCACTGAGAGAGTGAAGTAAATCAACTTAGATTGTTCATGGTTGATTAATTCATGAGTTAATTTTTGTAGTGTAATTAGTATTTGGGTTGTTCATAGTTGATTAATTCATGAGTTAATTTTTGTAGTGTAATTAGTGTTTGGGTTCGAACCGATGGTTTGAATGAATTAGTTTTTTTAAGAAAGGAAAAAATCAATATGTCATTTTATTCCACGTTCAGCTCACACTCTAACATGAACACCGACTCTTTGTTTGTTGTACTTAGGGTTCTTTCCCCTGTTTGTTACATCTTTTAAATTAATGAATGAGTTGTTTATTTTTAAAAAAGAAAAAGAAGAAAGGAAAATAAAATTAAAAACTTATGGGCAAATATGTAATAAAATGAAACTTCATATTGAGTAAGCTTACCTTATCTTCAGAAATGTCTAAAACCCTAAATTCAAGCTTTAATCTTATATGGAGTAAGCTTGCCTTATCTTCAGAAATGTCTAAAACCCTAAATTCAAAGCTTTAATCTTCACTCTTCTAGCAAAATTCGGGGCCCCGGCAACCATGCTACTCCAAGCCCCCGCCACCGCTACCTCGAAAGCTCCGCTCTTCCGCCACCGCCAACACGGCGGCCTGTCGTCATCCTTCTTCCATTCTCTCTCATTTCCGTCTAGGTTTTCAAGCTCGATACTACCTAAGCCCCTGGCCACCGCCTCTGTTGCTATCACCTGCGCTTTGAGATCGAAACCCCGCGGCCGTGGCACAGTGGACTACGAGAGGAGGCAGAAGGGGCGGTGGCTTGACATTTACAGGAGATTTTCCTCGGTGCCCGACCCGGAAACGGGCGCTGCTAGTGTGTTGAACCAGTACGAGAATGAGGGCAAGAAGATTTCAAAATTTGGTCTCTCTCGTGTCATTAAGGAATTGCGCAAGTTCAGGAGTTACAAGCTCGCTCTTGGGGTAAACAAAAAACACTACTGATTGATTCCATCAAAATTTTGATTTCTGCTTGTTTGTTTGTTTGTTTGTTTTGATTTTTGATCTTTTTGATGTTCTGACTATAGCTTATAATCTTCTCTGTGATTCTTTGAGTGAAGAGGAAACCTGCAGCCACCCTCCAAGGATAAATCCCGCATTGTGACCCTTACAAAGGATCACAAGTAGCAAAACTAGCCTAGGTAGGGCTATGGGTAATTCCTATCTTGTGACTATAGCGGGCAAATGACCACAAGTAGCAAAACTAGCCTAGGTAGGGCACTCGGTAATTTCTATCTTGTGACCATAGCAGGCAAAGGACACAAGTAGCGAAACTAGCCTAGGTAGGGCACCGGGTAATTCCTATCTTGTGACCATAGCGGGCAAAGGACCACAAGTAGCGAAACTAATCTAGGTTGCTCATAGCTAACCTACCATAGCGGGCAAAGGATCACAAGTAGCGAAACTAGTCTAGGTTGCTCATAGCTAACTGACTCAAATCATGAAGGCCAACAGGCCATTCCCCGCTTAAACTTGTAACATTTTGGTGACCAAGTCAACAATATGATCAACTTGGTTGGGTTGCCCCATTCTCTGTGATTCTTGATTGATTGTTTGGTTGACTAACTGTAATCTAAAAGCCTGAAATCTCAAAGCTACATTCTTGACCTGACTAATTGTTTGGCTGATGGTGGATCATGAAACATGTCCCTGTAATCTTCTCTCCAGTAGTTTTCGCGTAGTAATTGGAAATCAGTTCCTTATTGCATATTGTTCAGGTCTACGAGTGGATGGAGAATAGACCGGAGAGGTTTTGGATGACCACGAGTGACATTGCTATTAAACTAGATCTGATTTCCAAGGTGCATGGGATTTCTAGTGCTGAAACCTACTTCCAGAAGTTGAGCGATTCCTTGAAGGACAGACGAGTATATGGTTCGCTTTTGAATGCATATGTCCATGGTAGTATGAAGGAAAAAGCCGAAGCTTTGTTTGTTAAGATGAGAGAACAAGGTTTTATGACTCAGGCACTTTCGTGGAATGTTATGATGAGCCTTTACATGAATTTCAAAGATTATGGCAAGGTGGATGCAATAGTCTCGGAGATGATGGCGAAAAATGTTCCGCTAGACATGTATTCCTATAATATCTGGATATTATCGCTCGGATCTCAAGGTGCCCTGGAAAAGATGGAGCAAGCATTCGAGCAAATGAAGCTCGACACAAGCATCACTCTCGGCTGGACTACTTTCAGTACGATGGCTACAATATACATTAAGGAAGGGCAGTTGGAGAAAGCCGACGAGTGCTTGAAACAGATAGAGAGGAGATTCCAAGATCAGGGTCGTCTTCCTTACCATTATATCATCGGTCTTTATGGTAACGTTGGTAGAAAGGAAGAGGTACACCGTATTTGGGATGTTTACAAATCAAAATTTCTTAATATTCCGAATGTTGGTTACCGTGGCGTAATTTCTTCCCTGGTGAGATCGGGTGATATTGAAGGCGCAGAAAGCATTTTTGACGAATGGCTATCAAAAACCTCAATGTATGACCCTCGGATTGGAAATATTCTTTTGGAATGGTACGTGAGGAGCGGGCTCACAGAGAAAGCCGGCGCATTTTTTAACAAAATTGTCGAAGCCGGAGTGCAGCCAAACTCGAGGACATTGGAGATTCTTGCTGAAAACCATGTCCGAGTAAGAAGAATCTCCGAGGCACTGTCTTCCTTGAAAGATGCTTTTTCAGCTGCAGCATCAAAAAACTGGAGACCGAGGCCTGCAACCGTATCTTTAATTCTCCAGCATTGCGAGCAAGCAAACGACGGGGCAAGTAAGGAGCTGTTATTTGCGGTGCTGAAGCAAGTGGGCTGTCTTGACGACGAAAAGTACATGTCTATGTGTAACGGGAAGCATACCGGAAATGAATTGGAAACAGACGATAATACTGACGAAGAGAGCGAAAGGGGAGCTGAACTGATTTTCAGCCAAGTACATTGATGTCCAGAACAACTTCCACTCTTCTTTTCAGGAGGATGCAGCCATTATCTGCAGCTTAACATGCTTGCCAAGAGTCTGACAAGTCAGATTTCCAGGTTTCAGAAAAGAAATTGACTTGTCTTTTGCAGTATTGGCCTGGAGAAGAAGCAATATTTTCACTTGCATTGTAACATATTCCATATCTGCTCTTCTTGCCTGCAACTCTCACCATGGAATAGAAGCATGTCTTGTACTGGGCATTGGACCATTGAATTTATTGTAGGTATGATTCCCCACCAATGTATGGAAATTCAAATACAAGGAAATTTTGATTTTCTGTCTACTTTTTTTTTTTTTTTTTTGGGTTTAGTCTGCTTGACACAACAGCCCTCCTGTGTCTCCTCTCCTTTGTGCTTTTTAACTTTGTATTTATAATTTTGATTGATTTTATATAATTTATCATGCTTTTGGTACCTTGTGTTATTAGAGGTCGGTTGGATAAGCCCTCAAACTTTTACTAATTTGAAAATGGGAAAAGGTCAAATATATCTTTAAATTTTATATGAGAAATCAATTAGGTCTTCGAACTTTTAGAAGTTGCAATTAAACATATAAACATGCCACTAGGGTTTTGACGGTTGTTTGGCGAGGTTTTGGACAAAAACTGACGACGGGTGACCAGTAAGCGCTTTCTTTAACGACGGGAGATGGTGACCAATTGTTGCCAATTTTTCATCTGGAACTTCACTGGACAATTGTCAAAACACTAGTGAAATAGGTTACTAATCAATTTTTAGGCATTGATGTCTCCATCTCTGTTGATGGTGAAGGCGGTTTGGTCACCTTCTCCAATTGGTCACCATCTCCGGAGGCTTGTTGGTCGATTTTCACTTGGAACTCTAGTGACTTGTAAAAGTAATTCTTTGCTCCACTATCAACACTAAACATATTTTAGGTGATGGAGTTATAAGTTAAATTGAGAACTCGTTCAAATATAAGGAGCACAATTAATAAAGCAAGAAATGAAAAACATAAGAGTCTAACTCCCATTTATCTAAAAATCTTGTGGTCTAGTGGCATTCGGGTTACACTTCCACATGGAAGTGCTTTAGATACTGTCAATAGTATTAAAAAAAAATAAAAAAGAAATTTGATCTTACGAAAAACCTTATTTTTTAAAATTGAAAAAAAAAAAGTTTATGGGCATTTTCGCAATAAAAAGAAATTTCTTAGTGAGTGTGCTTGCCTTATCTTCACTTCTTCAGAAACCTCTAAAACCCTAAATTCCACACTAATTACAAATTTACACCAAAAAATCTGGACCCCGAGGCAAAATGCTGCTCCGGCTCCCCGCCACCGCCACCTCCAAACCCCCACTATTCCGCCACCGCCACCACGGCCGTCTCTCTTCATCCTTCTTCCACTCTCTCTCATTCTCATCTGAGTTTTCGATCTCGACGCGACTCGAGCCTGTGACCCCCTCCAGTGGCCCCACCTCTGTTGCTATCATCTGCGCTTTTAGATCAAAATCCCGCAGCCATGGCACAGTGAACTACGAGAAGAGGCCGAAGGCCTCGTGGCTGGCCGTTTACAGGCGATTATCTTCGATGCCGGACCCGGAAAATGGCGCGGCTAGCGTGTTGAATCAGTATGAGTATGAGGGCAAGAAGCTCCCCAAATTTGTTCTTATTCGTGTCATTAAGGAATTGCGCAAGTTCAATCGTTACAAGCTGGCTCTTGAGGTAAAAGAAAACTAGGGATTCCATCAACGTTTTGATTTTTGATCATTTTGATGCTCTGACTATAGCTTATTATAATGTTCTATATGGTTGTTGATTGATTGTTTGGATAGCTTATATTTCAAGTCTTGTTTGGTTGGATTTAGACTTAAATTGGTTTAGGCTAATTGTAATCTTAAAGCCTGAAATCTCAAAGCTAGATTCTTGACTTGATTATATCAACTTTCTCTACATATAGCATTGAATGGTTCTGCCCGCATGGGCAGCTCAATTGGTTTTGAGTGGTAGATTGTGGGCAAAGACACATTATCTGTTTAAAAGAAGTAGGAGTTACACCCAATGCACTCGGCTCCTTGTCCCTCCCACGTAATGGGTTGCTTGGTTTTGGGTGGTAGATTGTGGGAAAAGGCACATGATCGAGTTTGAAAGCGGTGAGAGTTTAATCTAATGTAGAGAGCTCATTGTGGGCACTAGGCAATAGGCATTGTTCCTCCCACCTAATGGGTTGCTTAGTCATCGTGATTTACCCTTCCACTATCTTGTTGGGTTGAGGGTTACTGTAATTTATCTCTCTATTATCTTGTTGGGTCGGAGTGTGGAGGTCTTACGGCAAGAGAATTTTGCCTTTTGTGGGCAAGCATTGAATGGTGGACCATGAGACTTGTCCCTGTAATGAGCAATTAGTATGCTTTCATGGAATAATTGGCAATCAGTTCCTTTTTGTATATTGTTCAGGTGTATGAGTGGCTGGAAAATCGAAGGTTTTTGATTACCACAAGTGAGATTGCTATTAAATTAGATCTAATTTCCAAGGTTGATGGGATTTCTAGTGCTGAAAACTACTACCTGAAGTTGAGCAATTCATTGAAAGACGGGCGAGTATATGGTGCACTTTTGAATGCCTATGCCAATGTTAGCGAAAAGGAAAAGGCTGAAGCTTTGTTTGATAAAATGAGAGAACAAGGTTTGATAAAATATGCGCTTCCATGCAATGTTATGATGACCCTTTACATGAAACTCAAAGAGTACGACAAGGTGGAGGAAATAGCATCGGAAATGATGGAGAAAAATATTCCTCTAGACATATATTCCTATAATATCTGGATATCGGCGCTTGGATATCAAGGTTCGGTGGAAAAGATGGAGCAAGCATTTGAGCAGATGAAGCTTGACACGAGCATCACTCTTGGCTGGGCTATTTTTAGTACAATGGCTACAATATACATTAAGGCTGGGCAGCTTGAAAAAGCTGAAGCTTGCTTGAAAGAGATAGAGCAGAGAATCCAAGGTCAGAGGCGTCTTCCTTACCATTTTCTCATTAGTCTTTATGGTACTGTTGGTAAAAAGGAAGAAGTATACCGGATTTGGGATGTTTACAAATCAAGTTTTCTTAATGTTCCTAGTATGACTTACCGTGGTGTCATTTCTTCCCTGGTGAGATTGGGGGACATTGAGGGTGCAGAAAATATTTACGATGAATGGCTGTCAATAAACTCAGCATTCGACCCCCGGGTAGGAAATATTCTGTTGGGATGGTACGTGAGAAATGGGCTCACAGAGAAAGCCGAGGTATTCTTTAACCAAATGATTGCAACCGGAGGGCAGCCAAACTCGTGGACATGGGGGATTCTCGCTGATCACCATATCAAAGCAAGAAGAATCCCCGAGGCTTTGTCTTGCTTGAAAGATGCTGTTTTGGATGGAAAATCAAAATACTGGAGACCTAGGCCTGAAACCGTGTCTTCTATTCTCCAGCATTGCGAGCAAGAAAATGACGACGCAAGTAAAGAGCTATTATTCGAGGTGTTGAAGGAAGCCGGTTGTCTCACCGATGCAAAGTACATGTCTATATGTACTGGGAATGAATTGGAAGAGGATGATGATAATGATGACGAAGAAACTAACGAGGGCGCAGAATCGATTTTCAACCAACTACAGGGATGTGCAAAATAGCTTCCACTTACCTTTAATTTTCTGGATAGTGCAGAGCTATATATATTACCTGCAGCTTAACATGCTTGCCAAGAGTGAAAAATCAGATTTCAGAAAAAAATTGACTTGCCTTTCTCAGTATTGACCTGCAGAAACATTGTTTTTGCTTGCCTTGTAACATATCCCATATTGCTCTTCTTGCCTACAATGAATGCTTCACCAAGGAATGAAAGCATATCTCATTGTCTTGTACTGGGCATTGGACCATTGAATGCTGTAGTGAGTTTACATTGCTTATAGATATGATTCCACCATTGTAATGGAAATTCAAATACAAGGAAATTTTGGTCTGTTTATTAACTGGAGAATTTCTCTAAAGAACCGAAAGCAGGAAACATGTTCACTAGCACAGTTTTCCATTTTGAAAATTGGAAACAATTTTCCAATTTTCTACTGAAAAGCTTTTAAAAATTACATCTGTCATCTATTTGGTTCTGTCACTATAACAACATTCTCACTATTATGTACTTACATATTTATTCATTACTATGACTACATTAATTATCATCTTCTTGTACTTATTACCATCTGTGAATTTTTTATTTTTTATTTTTCTTTTTGGATACATTGCTGGGTACCAAGGTCCTCTGGCTCTCCTTGATGCCTTTGAGTTTGTATTTATATTTTTTATATTCATAATTTAAGTTATATTTTTTATATTCATAATTTAAGATTTTTCTACGGTGCTTATTTTAGTATCTTTATACCAAATACAACCACACAGCGTATGAATTTCTTAAAAGTTTATTATGTTGTTAGTAGCTTATGTCATTATAGTTTGGTCACCTTTAAGAAAACATTCTTGGCTCCACCATTATCAACACGAGACAGATTTTCGAAATTAGCAAGCCAGGTAACCTTTATTTTGAAAAAAGAGAAGAAAGGAAAGAAAAGAAAGGGCATCTTTAATTTGCAGGAAGATGTCTGGAAGATGTGTGTGTATGTGTGTGTATATATATATATAATGGTTCAAATGCGGACAGTGCTTCTCGTGCGGATTTAACATTAGGTATGCAAAAATGAACCACACAGTTTTCAATTCGTATGTTTCATTACCGAACACTTTACGGTGCATTTATGCGTACTTAATGGTGAGTGACTACACGGGAAGCACTGTTCGCACAAGAACATGACTATATATATATATATATATATATATAGTGACTTTAAGAGTTATCTTAAACAACATTGATTGGTTGATCTCATTGAGATGTGACGCTGTTGAGCGTAATATATACAACACAATACATTTATAGTTTATTATTGAATTAAACTTTTAGCTAACGTGTTTTATATGCAGGTTGCACAAGATTATAATCATACAACAAAATTCTTGGTAGATTTATGCTTAGAAATAAATGGCAGTGATGGTGGTTATGGTAATGAAAGATTTTGATGACTCACTATTTTCTGTGGATAAAATTAAGATACCAGAAATTGATCAGAACTTGTGATTGTACTGTTTCAAAACATTATAGAACTTGTGATTTATACTTTGACTCCTAGTCCACGTACCATTTTTTTGCATGTGGGTGATGAGATCTTATATACTAGCTAGGCAAGTGCACCACAAGAAATATACTATATATGTTCTTAGTTTCGTACTGCAGCCTTGTCTAAAACAGCAGATTCAAGGAGAAGAAATTCATCAAAGAGAAGCACTTGACTTGAACTCCAAGTCTTCACCTAACAATTCCCTTCCAGCCTCAATTGTACAACATGCTTACCAATTGTTAAGAATAAGTACTTACCATTACACCAAAAGTTATACTTACGATTCGATGAAAGGATATTGAACTCGACCCTCCAAGCATCTACACAATCATCTGATTCCTTACACTTGCATAACAGTCAACTATACGTTTTTTTTTTTTTTTTTTTTTGGAAAAAGGTCTACTAATGATGATTTTAATTAGGTCTGAATGGATTATGATTCTTTTTAGAAAGAGACATTTGTTTTGCATTGGGAAAAAAAAAAAAAAAAAGCTAAGGTATGGACTAGTATATATACGTTTGCAATGATTTTTATTATGTGTGATTATAGATGTAATCTTAGCCTGAAACTAAAAAGTTAATCCGTTAGGATAAAAAGAATCCCGATAATCCAAAATTAATAAATTTGTTGGCTTGAGTAGGCTAGCCCAAAGCTTAGTAGGTTGCGATATTGAAAAAAAATATTGGGGAGCTTATATGTAGGCTTTTCTTTACTCTTCTTCTTTCTTTTTTTTTTTCTTTTTTTTTTTAAATAAAATTATTACATTTTAAATAAAATTTTAATAAATATATTAGTACATTTATTATAAAATAAATTATTTTTTATGAAAATAAATAATAAAAAACTTTTTATAAATGTATATTTGTTAAACTTTTAATAAAATCAAATTTATTAATATAAAATTTATATATTTCATACAAATTTTTTATAATTGTCACATATATTTTTGATGAAGTTTAGTCTGACTAAATGATATTTAAGTTTATATTCATTAATGTAATGTGCTAGTTTCGTAAAATTTAAAATTTATAACATTTCAAATATAAATAATTTTAATAGACCTAACCAATAAGCTCAATAACCCGAGATTTTAAGAGTATATATGGTCAAAATATTTTAACTCCATAAAAATCAGTTTGATTAATTTGAAACCATAAACCAATGGCATGATATAACCTACCAAATTATATTCACTTCTGCGCAAAATGAGCCGAACCCAAACCCCTAATGTTCATGGCAAGAATTAAATATGTACCCACCGCACCCTACTGCTGAAAACAAGTTTTAAGTGAGACTTTTATCTATTATACCAATGCCTAGAATGCAACCATATATAACTCATTATTACATGAGAAAGAAGCGGGTAACTACATGCAAAATGGCATGTTTACAATCATTACCTAGGATGTACTTCACAAATTAAAGTAAATGGGATTTGATGAAAGCTTAATTAGTTGGGAACCCATATATATATGTATGTTTAACAAACATGGTGGTGACTGGTGGATGGGCAAGTGAAGGACGGAGATGGCTAACTGCTAGATATGGCGCATTATATTATATTTACATTTGCAAGAAACAATCAGTATGCCCTAATTGGTCAACAAAAAGAATCAATATACTCATTACACTTCATCATCTTATTAACTAAGTTCTTTGGTTTAGTTTTCAATTCAAGTGCACTGATAAGCTAGCTACCTTCATCCACTAATAACTTACTTAAGAATTAGACTTCTTTAATTTTATACTACTAATTTTGACTTGCAATGTGTTTCCTGGATATCTAAGCAACTTAACCATGACTAGATAATCTGTCTTTTCTTAGCTTACTCAAATATATATATATATATATATATATATATATATATATATATATATATATATATATATATATATCATCCTCCCGTGAGACTGAGGCACAACATGAATGCACTCAGTCTACTACAGGAATGCACACACACTAGATTGTGTACACTCATGTCGGGCAAATTACATACATTCTAGTCTGTGTACATTTCTGTAGTAGACGATGTGAATTCATGTTGTGTCTCACAGTCTCACAGGAAGATGTTGTCTCATTTGACTGTAAATCTAATATATATTTATTAGTCATATGAAGTTCTGACTAATATTTGTATCAAACCGCTTACTAATACGCAAAAATTCATACTGTAGTCATGTTTAATTTTGGTGACATGATATTGGATTTGACCTTTTATGTCTCTGACTAATAGTATTTTAAATGAAGTCCAGCTACTATTATGGATCCTTTCATAATACCCCTAATCCCCCCCTCCCCTCCCCAACAAAAAAGAAGAAGGAAAATTTAGATCACTTCATATGAATATGAATAAGATTCAGAGTGAGTAACGCTTTAACCTATCTAGAGATCAGACTTTGTAAGTACAAACAAACCGAGAGAGAAGACGAATATTATTACCAAACATAAGCACATTCACTAATTAATCTATATGTGAACATATAGCCAAAATGCAAGTCAAATCCCTCTTTTAGAAAAATTTCAAATAGTCTAGATTCATGTTACTATCCCGATGCATACATTCATAAAACTACTCTTCAAATGTTGAGACTTTATATAAAAGAGAAAATACAACTATACCCGAATAGAAAACACATTTTTTTTGGGAGACTAATAATGTAAAAAAACATAAATGACAGAGCTGAGCTAGCTAATTTAATTTGTTGATGAAACCCTTAGGAGGATAATATATAGATACAAACATAGGATCCGAGGACATATATTATTTATGTTCGATCATTACAGATATATATATAATGTTATTATATATATATAAATATAAATATGGAAATAGTAAGATATAGATATATGTAGTCTAGAAAGAAGTGAAACAATCATGTTCAGAAGAGTTGGAGTCATCGCAGGGGGAATGATTGTGTCTACCTTCATAAGTTGTTATTACCATCCTGCAATCTTCAGAAAGCCGTTCCACTCTCTTCTTCACCCGACAATTACTGTGTGTACATCGGTAGTAACTTCTGCATACATTTCAACTCTTTCTCCATTAATTATCTATGTATACATAGCTATGGGCATGTATGTGTTTGTTCAATATAAATATATGCATCAAATACTAAATATATTTACAGTATGTACTCCATTATTCAGTCTTAAGATATAATATATCTTTTAATTTGTGGTGTTAAAACTAGTATTTACAACATTGTAATTTAATACTAATGTGTGTGTGTATATATGGTTAGATACTTCGGGTGCTCTCGGCAATTTATAGCATGGACCAGGGTCTACCTTGCATTGTAGATCCTGGTCTAAATGACACATTCTGTACTTGTAGCTGACAATTCTGTACTTGTAACTATCATATTATGTGTCAACAATTATAAGTTATTTGTTTGCATGTAAAATACAAAATGAGTTAACTAGGCACATAATTTTTGTATCAGGGTTCACAATGTAATATAAACCTGATCTACCATGTAATATGAACATGATCCATGGTATAACAATTGGGTGCTCTCAAGGTAGATCAAATTATAGAGGCATTATTATTTGGGTCTTCTCTAATGCACCAAAAAAAGAATTTTTTTTTTTTTTTGATACCAGTCTAGTGAAAACTTAGCCCCTAGCTAGTAGTTAGGCATAGATAAATAGTTTGATTCTTGTTAACATAATCTTGGTCAATTATGCAGTATAGGGTTTTTCTAGCACACGTTATTTTAATTTCTTGTGTGGTTTTCAAGGCATATACATGAGCTGGGATTTACCAAGTGTCTGCACTCTAAGGTAGTAATTATGTATTTTCTCGTCCCCCCTCCCCCCCAAATATTATAGTTATGCAAGTAGGGTGAAATTAAAATAGTAGCTACAATTAAATGTAAAAATGCATTATCCTGGGGACAAAAACTAGAATTTGCTCTAACATTTTATATAACTCTATGTAACAAAATATTCATCAAAGTCATATCTTAAATGGTACTAAAATGAGAGAATTAGACATACACATATACACAAAACCTAATATCTTGACTTGAAATTAGATGGATCTATATTATGTATATATATGTTTTACCATTTAAGCATAAAAACATTTCAATATATACCAAAAATGGAAAAATATACTTAATTTTATGTCAATAACTACTTTCTCAACATTGACTGCACTGAGGCTCGAACCCCCACCTCCCGTATAAAAGAAAGGATTTGATGCCACTGGACCACAAGGTCTTTGGCTTATGTCAAATGATTTGATACGATAAGTGTTACAATTTTTATATTTATTTATTTCGTACTATATATTCATGAATATAAACATTTTACTTTGAGCCTGCATCAATTTTTGTATCAAAATATTGTTTAACTTTGTTGTTCAATAGTCTTGATCGTAATTTAATTTAGATTATTATTTTAATTTTCAAAAAATTAAAATTATGATGTTTGAGTCAAGTACACTCCACATTCATGTGCAATTTTTTTAAAAAAAATAATTTCAAACTTTTTAAAAGAACTTCAGTAAAAGTTTAGTCAAAGTGACAGCCATCACAGGGCAAAAGAAGACAAGTAAAATTTAGAGTGTCAGAAATGAACGCTGATGAAGATTCACAGATGTAATCTAGGGCAAGGACAAATGAATCTTACCCTATATTCATAGATAAATTATCCTTAATATTCTGGCCAGGAATTCGACAAAATCCCTAATTATCAGTAATCTTTGGTTTATTAAGGAAATGAAAAAAGAAATGTACTAAAAAACCAACCAGGAATACACTGTACTACTAACATTCCCATCCACTTCAGAAATCTGTCAGTAATGATAGCCAATCTGCATTATTCTGTGTACTTCTAACAACTCATTTTTATATTCTTCATTATGAGTTGTACTTTTTGTGACAATAATTCAATTTTTATTATAAAAATTTAACCTAAAATTAAAAGATAAAACCAAGCATTATATTAGTCAACAATCTTCTAGAAAATGGCATATATCATCCTATTCAATTTTTTATTTTTTTTTATAAATAAAACTCTCACCTGGAATAGCTATTGATGACCTTTTTCGTTTGAGTTTGGTCAATTATAATTAACTTAGGCTGATTTATATCCTAGTAATCAGCTAAGATCATAGGGCATGCGTCAGATAGTGACTATGAGTTTTCCTAGTTACTAAAAAAATTTATTTTAATTTTTGTCTATGGCACCCGATATCCCTTAACCTAACACGCATACAAGGGTTGATATCGACCCTTCGTTTACTAAGAGTATAACAGTTCGTTTATCAACTGTTCCAAAAGTGGTATGCTTAATTATTTGAACTAACATTTGGAAGATTCAAGAAACATGCATATATGATGAACAAAAAATGTTGTGTTATATATACCTGGGATGAAGGCTGTTCTTGACAACTTTTTGCCCATATTTCCTCCATTTATACCCATCATCAAGAACATCAACATCGCTCCTTGTTTGGAAGCAAAATCTGGGCTCTCTCAGCTTTCTCCTCACCTTCACTTTCCCCTTGTCAACCAGCGACGATGACGAGGAGCTCCTCCACCTGCAAAACCACAACCTTATTCTCATCAAAAACAATTAAGGAAAAGTATAATGTATATATATGTCTGGTGATATGTATATATATAAATGTGTTGTTCTTCCTAGTGGGCTGCTATGTGCGGTTCTAGCAGGTACAGTTTTGAGCATTATTATGTATGTTATAGTGGATCTACCACTTCGATCTTGTCCTTCTCAACCTGCACTATAATAAACTCTACATACACAAATATAGTGAGAGAGAGAGAGGGGAGAGAGATAGGCTATGTTAGAATTAGAAACCGAGCAAGTTTTGTGTAGATATATATCATCTTCTTGGATGTACGATTCTGATGAGATTCAAGAAAATATGGATCGAAGCTTCTGTAGAGCACCAAAAGGAGATAGCTAGTGCCCAAAAGAGGGTATCAACTATCAAAAAGTTTGAGAGAGAGAAGAGAGAAGAGAGAAGCAGGCAATACACCTACAAATTAAAAGACATCACCTTCAATCCGTGGAAATCTGTCCAAAAGATATATACATATAATAATATACAGAGAAGGGTGGGGGTGGGGGTAGGGGGTAGGGATTTGTTTCATTTATTTATTCTTATTGGGTTCTGCATTTTTTCAAGAACATGAACATATGAAGAAGATATATATATAGAGAGAGATAGAGATAGAGATGTATATATAAATATATATACCATGAATTGTTACCCTCAGCTGCATTTCCACTGCAATTTTCATCGTTTGCCCCCTTTGGATCCATTGTTCCAACCTATTAAAGAATTAAGGAACAGTTCGAGGAAGAAACTGTTAGGAAAGTGAACCTAATTCACGCCTTAAAAGCGATATTTAGTTTTATGGTCGCAAAATATTGAACAGAAACATGGGAAATCGACCCATAAAGTTAAGGTTTTGAGGAAAAAACAATGAAATTCATCTACCTGGTCGTTATTATTCCATGAAGGTCGGTTAGAAAGCTGAGGTTCGGAGTGGCTAAACCCTAGAGAAGCCGTGGCGGCGTGGCTGGAGGATTTGGCGGCGGCCGCGGTGGTGGAGGCGGCGTTGCTGCAGCTGCTGCCGGCGGCGCCGTCGAGCGGCTGAGAGGAGGAGGAGAGAGGGGTTAAGAAGCTCATAACGGCCTGGTTGTGATCCTCGAAGTGTACAAACCCCATTTCGTGATGCATAGCCGCATGAGGATGATGATGATGATGGTGGGGAGTAGTGGAGAAAGAGACTTGTAATCCATAATTGGGTAGCCCTGATCTTCCTTCATCACCTTCCATTCCTCTCTCTCTCTTCTCTCTCTCTCTTTCTTCTTCTTCGGAGATATACGATGATGATGTTGGGATTAATATTATCCTACAACTAACACAGACAGACAGATAGAGCAGATAGATCCTGTTCAACCAAGCTAAGGCGGTGGTTTAATTTCTCTGATCCAAACTCTCTCTCTCTCTCTCTCACTGCATATATATACAGAAACCTGTCTCAGGTTTTGCTAACTGGGAGATCAGATGCAGTGTTTGGGGTGCATGTAGATTGTATATGAGCTTCTTCGAGGCAATCTAGGTAATAAAAAAAACTAGGGTATTATGTTGTTGTTGTTGGGGAGTACTAGAATTTCATTTGCTGCTAGCTGCTACATACCTTGTACATACATGGGGGTACTCTCTCTCTCTCTTTCTATCTCTATCTTTTTGAGGAATTTTTAAGTACTGTATGGGGTTTGGTCAATTGGTAAACGCTGCAGATTTTTTTTATTTTTTTGATTGAATTCTTACTGCCTTCAGATTTTGGTGTTGGTATATTTTGGAAAAGTTTCAAAAAGTGCGGAAATTTGTACATGACCTTTGACTCCTCCAATACTTAGCTAGCCTGCTACTGTATATATTGGGTTGGCCATAGCTGACCAGCTCAAACCCGGGTGGCAGACGGTTTCGAACTCAGGACCTCACGGCCGCGAGCATCTTGGTCTTGCCACTCAGGCTGCCCTTACGGGCACCTGCTACTGTATATATGTTTATATCATATCTAAGGGTATTTTACTAGGGATAACTCAAGCCAAATTGATTGGGTATAGGTCTCTTGGTAACGGTAAGGTCTTAAGTTTTTATTTTTTGGAGCAAATACTTATCACTAAGCCAAGAGTTATAGCTAGTAATGATGACAGTCCAAACGTTCGAATTCGTGACCTTAGCTTTGATACCAATGGGGTATTGGTAGGATCGGATAAAGTATTTATCACTAGGTCAAAAGTTATAGCTATAGTAGTGAAAACGTTACCTTATTTCTTTATACCCATAGTAATCCGCATCACGGTTTGATGGTAGGATGTTGAACTTGGATCTTAAAGCTGCAACCCAACATATTGGTTTCTTATGTTTGATTCGGTCAGCTATGAACAAGAGTAAAGAGGTGATCAAGCTTCACCGAGAAAGCACCTTCAGATAACAACGGCTTCCTTTTTGTAATATATATAAATGATATTTTATCTTTATTTATTGTTTTTAATTTAAACAAGCTTACATAACATGGAAAAGGGGTAAACAAGTAAATAACATTCAATAATATTTAAAATTTTATTTCAAGAATAAAATTACCAGGATTATTTTAGTATATGCAATTTGAAAATTGATGATGAATATATGTCTGACCAAACAGGTCAATTAACTAACCGACGACCGACCAGCCCAGCTACTCTCGCAGGCAAAAATAGGTGATCATTAAGACTTCTCGATCATTTGATTAGATGGACAAAGATATGCACCTTCGAGACCGGAAAGATGAATATTCTCTCCACCCGTCTCATTGCATGTGAGGCCTTCGATGCATTACTCAATCATGTTCCGTCTACCTTTCTCTTTTGAACTGAACACTTGGCAGCACCTCTCTGACCGCCGTCCTGCATCCACCACATGGAGTACATGCTCGATCTGTGGCATGTGTCCCCAGATTTGTCTATATAAGACACAAATATTACGGAAGATGAGACTTTTACAAAATCATACTATACCCAACTATCCATACATACTCAATCACATATCTACACTTTCCGGTCAGAAAAATCATATTTCGACCCGTACACGTAAAAATTAAATACATCAAAAATTATTATAAATGACGGTTTTAATTAGATTAACACAAAAAATAATATAGTGAATGGTGTATGTAATGAAACAAGAACAGAAGACCATAGAGTAAAACATGTAGGTAATGATGAGTTAATTGGCTCATTAGAATCATTACAAGTGATCGAATAGTGTCCAGCCATTTGTCTATTTATACAAAGCACATCAAACATTCAAAGACAATAATATATGATTCATAGTTAATCATTTTGATAGTTCAATGTTTATGTGTTACAGATGAAGGCCAGATTAGCAAACAACCCATTGGTGGAGTAATGTAATTAAGTCTTTGTTTCTGATGATAAAAGTCAGCTAAGCGTGTAATTAAGTTCCTAGGCCGGCCAGTTAAGGATTTATTTCGTTTTCCATGAATTTCCTAAATTATTCATGTTATTCAATTCCTAGTACAGCTGGACAAAAAGTAATCATGAGTGAAGACTATGTTCTAACTTCTAACGTTCAAACCACGTATTTACATTTTCTTTCTTTCTTTCTATCTTGGTTCTGCCTTTCATGAATTAATTTCCATAAATCATGGTCAAATTGTACTTGGAATATACTAAGCCTCAATTATATCTTCAAAAAAAAAAAGCCTCAATTACACTAATATAATCCTCAGCGGCTAAGCCATTGCAAGTAAGATTAACCGTGTGTGTCTTCATAACTCTTTTAAGAATCTTGTCGACAATCGGTATCAAGATTAACCCTCATGTGTCTCAAAGATTTCAATTATGAAATTAAAGTGCTTCATTACAAGTTAAAGTTTATGCTAATCCCGGATCTTGTTCATAAAATAATAAATATTTCTTAGCGGCAACAAAATCACCATTGCCATATCTTCTGATGACATCAAACCCCACCGTATTTTGCTCAGGGAAGATATATGGCTGCATCAAATAAGTACAAGAAGTTAAAATAATAAGATGGTGGAATAAAAATTAAAGTTAAAATAATTCATAATTACAAAAATGGATTATTGCTTGATCATGTAGTAAATAGCTGTCCCCTTGAAGCAAGGAAGCCCAAGGTTAGTTGGACACTTGGATGGTAGACCGATCCTCAAACAATCAACAACTGCCCGGACTTTCTTTTTGCTAACAAATATATATATATGTCCATAATCATGTGCGAATCAACCTTAACATGTAAACTACTGAAGGATTGCACTGCAACTATTACAAGATTGCACTGCAGCGGCTTCTAGACATGATCTGACCCATATGATTTTTAAAGATATAAAACTGAGATTGGTTCTTAGTTTTCTCCTATGTGTGTTCTCTACACACACTCGTGTGCAAACAATTGGAAGTTTGTAAGCCAGTCTAGATAAAGCACATTCTACAATAATAAGCTATAGATTTTGACATATATAATGATAATCACTTGATCCTAAAATTAGCATTAGAGCCAAGGTCTTACTACACAAATAAAAAGAAATAAAATTGGGCATTCACTGCTAACTATAACTTTTAGCGTACTATATGTATATGTATATACATATGTATATGTGTATATGTGTGTATGTGTGTATGTGTATATGTATATATATATGTATGTATATCATATATATGATTGTATATATGCATATATAAGCTTATAGCACTTGGTATGACCCTATACATTTTTTAGCTTCTTTCTCTATTTTTTATTTTTCTTTATTAGATATATACAATTAAAAATGTTTTGTTTTGGGATACCAAGAAATACCGACTCAAGTACAATGGATTTTGAGTTGTTAAACATATAGTCAAAGGTTCGGAGTTCCCTCAAATACAAATGTACGCAATAATAGTCTTGAAAGAATTGTCCTTGAATGAGGTCAATTAAAACTCGAATAGATTAGTCTAATCTTACGATATGATATGTGAATATTAATACAATATCGAAAGAAAAAAGAAAATGATTGAATCTAATATTGTGGGAACAAGTATCTCTACAATACTTAATATATATTTTTACTTTATCGTACCAATGCAAATTGACTCGGTGCTTATCCGTAGCTTAGAATTTTTTTTATATATATAGATTGGGCATCTATATTGTGTTGGTATATTTAGATAGATGAGATGTGAGGTAGATAAGAAAAGCAAGGCAAGGAGAAAGATGAGACATGCAAAAATTCTAGAGAGCAATAATGAGTGGGTGTAGGGCCATCACAATTTCCATCCATGTCAAGAGAATGTCTTGCATGTATTGTATGTATATGTATGAATGAATATATATAATGGTTGTTGTATGTATATGTGTATGTATATATGTGTGTAAATATAGTTGAATGAAAGGGACATTGTTGGAGAGTGAAACATATATAGGTGATGATAAGCCTCTAGCTAGCTCATCAAATCCTGCCAAATCTATTTCCAATAGATGCTCCCTCCCTCCATTGTCTTCTCACTCCTCCCTTCCCTGCAAAAAGATGAAACAAACTATCACACTCACTTCATTCATAATAGCCCCCATTAATCATATATCTTTCTATGCCAAAAAATAAAAAATAATCAATTTAATCAAACTATTGACTGGCCAAGCACCTTGTACTCATTGGAGGCGATACTAACACTTTGTGCTTTAATAGATTGAGAAAGTATAATGAATAGATAAAAAATCAAACTATTAATTGTACTTGATAATCATAACGTTTCAAGTTTGCATGAAGGTGACTTATAATTATTATTTTTTGTTTGTTTGAATTGATCAGCTATGAGTATGATTTACACAGTGCACATCTACCAATATTAAGTGCCCGTTTTCTCGTCATCTAAAAACTGTTATAATATCACACATAAAAATATGGTGCTATATTTTTTAAAAGAAAAGTAATGTAGGTATTTTCGAGTATTTATGAAGCTTATAAAAAATTATATTATAGATATACTTCCATTGCTTTTTGTTTTAAGAATATGAGTTTTTAACTATCTGTGTGTATATATCACATCAGGCCTCAGGCCATGTCTCTTCTATTATTGACATATCAACTAATTTAATAAATAATGGTTCTTGAATAAAGAAAAACAGACAAAAAAATATGATAACTTATCATGATTCATCAAATTAGTAAATTATTTTATACCTACCCAATTTTGTATATAATTTGATTTTAACAAGAATAAATAATTTCCAACATATATATATATATATATATATATATATATATATATATATATAGATGGTTTTGTGACTACCGGATAGTAGTCGTCGACAAGCCACCACTACCGTTAATAAACTATGCATAATGAAATAAAAATGGCAATCCACGTCTTAGGTGAGATCATACAAACTATTGCATGAGTGCACACAATCTACTATATAAATGTACACAATTTACTCTTAAGCATGGTTCATTCTTATTGGTAAAAAGATTTAATCCAGAATTTGTAATGGGGAGAACATACACACTTTCTAAACTTATAATTGTATTAGTAATAAAGTATTGTTGTTGTTGTTGTTGACGACGTTGCTGCGTATAGCACCCAACGTCTCAAGTGAGACTAATCTAATATGAATTCAACTCATCTCATCAGTATTTCACGAAACTCGATCTCCATTATCCTAAGATTATTGATTCTATCCAAATCACATTTATATAACTATATTTAACATGATACACACATGTTATACTTGATTCTCTAACTTTATAATTTGTATTATTAACTTACTTGTTAATTAAACCTAATGAACAAATACACAAGTTGACCCTCAACGTAACCTAAGTAACATACTACTGAACTATATATACAATTCCTTTTTGACATACACATCATGCATATATATATATCCCTTTCCATTTGGAGTCTCTCTCGGCCTTCCACTCACTCTCACCTGTCATTTAATCCACAGTTACGTTGATAAAGAGATAATTTGAATGGTCCCCTGCACCCCCCCCCCCCCCCCCCATCAAAGCACAACATAATTAAGTTGAAATTTGTGGTCGGTTCAAGAATATAATTTTCACAGGTTAATCTGATGATGATGATCAGGTGAGCTACTGGTTTGGTCGTCTGGTCTTTTTTAATTTACACCATTTTGAAGCATACATCGTGGGCTGTTACTGTCATTCTCGACCATTCATTGCTAGTGCTTTTTGCATCATATATGCATGTCTCACACGCCCGCCCAATATTTACTTAATTGAATAGTTATTATTTGAAAAGTGAGTCTGAGCGAAATTTCTCTTATAATAATTTAGCTGACAAATGACTATAAGGAGATAAATAAGTTAAATTTGATTTGAATTTTTATGTGTTTTTTTTTTGGTAAATCCACGAAGTGTTCTAGTCCTTTTTCCATCTGTTAAATAGAATCGCCCAATTAATTCTCACTCGCTCTGAAAGACAAGAGATCAGAGCTGGTCCAGAGAAAATCGTTACTTACAACAATCAAACTCAAAATTCTTTCTCACAAAGAGAACTCACTTGCCACTTATTAACTTGAGGTACCCAGAGTTTTCATGTGTGATATATGGTGTCCATTACAGAAACCAGTATAGATTGAAGTATTGTCACTCTCTGTGTATTAAGTAGCTCCATGATGTTGGGAAAATCACTTTCATCAAATATATATTTTATTTTTCTTCTCTCTTTCTAGCTTTCTTCCCCTCTCTATCTCCCTCTGGAAAATCAAATATATAAAATAAGATCATGCAAATATGAATATGAAAGCAAATAAGACTAAGGGGATAAGAGAGAGAGAGCAGCCATTTTGATGCATAGACAAAAAGAGGGGCAGGGGGCAATGCAAATAGGGTTCTGAGCTAGTGGGACAAGGAGCCGGTGGTCTAGAGTGTAGTATAGGGAATAAAAGAGCTTTGCTGATCTGACCTGTCCTTATTGTGTCATCCACTGCATTAAAAAGCTCATTATCCTTTAATCTTTATTGCTGCTTTTTTAATTGGGGTTTTGTCTAAAGCTACATTCATACTAATAATAATAAAATTATTATTATTTGATGCCCTATCTCTTATATAATGGGGACGGGCAGAAAATGTTAATTGCAAGATGTGACTCAACTGATTTACAACCTCTTAAATATTTGTACATTAGTATTTACATTAAAATCAAATCTATACTTTTTTGGGTCATTAATTAGGTTTTAAATCGTGCACTCTCTGACCAGCTGCTATCAAAACAAAGTCTCTCATCATCTTATTTTGAATTGAATCACCAATTAATTTTGTTGGTCTAAGAATGGTCGAATGTTGTCTTTATTAATTTGATACATAATATTAGAATATAAAAAGAGCAAAAATTACCTTTGGAAACTATTTTTTTTTTAAAGTAAATGAACCTGGTAAAAAAATGATGATATGCAGAATAAAAAGAATAAAATTGATTATATCCTACGTACAAGTAGGCTGTCGGCATAGCAAATGCTCTTCAAATCTTTTCAGGCAATAAAAAACAATGGAATCGAAAAAAGAAAGAAAAATATAGAGAGAAAAGTATTATAAAGATGTCTAATCTTACTGATTTGTGAAGATTTTCTGCATAAAGTTGTGTTGCCTCTCTCCTCCTTCCTACGATTCCAATCAATACTACATTGTATTTATCTGACAGCAATTTACTTTGGCCTCCCCTTTCTCACACACAAACCATTCTTCCATTCTTGTGTTTCCAATAATAGCATTTTCATTTTTATTCGAGTAATATAATAGCAGCCCCATTACGAGTGATTGTTTTTTTTGAAATTTTACTTATTTGAATAAGAAATAAGATAAGAGAAGGTTTTTGAATTAAGGTTAATATATGAGCTTTTTTTCCGAAATTTTTTTGAAAAAGTTAATAAGAAAGAACAGAAGAAAAAAAAATAAAAATTGACCAACACGGTCCAATGAGCGCCTACATTAAAGTGGTCAACAACGGGCAGCCATCCTAACTTTTCTTTTTATTCTTTATTTTTTAATTTTTAAAAATGTTTTTTCCCTGTCACATGATACAACTTCCTGACAATAGATTCAAAATTAAGTTCACTACTGAGAATGCTCTAAGATGCCGTGTTTGAACTTTATTAATGAAGTAATGTAGGTGGAAAAAGAATTGTTTTAATTCAGTGTTAAAATAATTTTATTCAACATAGCGTTTGTCACTACACTGAAAGCTATGACTAGTAGACACGACACATGTTTATTTAATTTCTTTGTACTTACATAGTAGTCAATGTCACATTTCAATAACATGACACTAGACTCGACCCTCTTAGCGGCCACGTAATAGGAATCTATATGCTTAGTTGCCGTGTAAGACAATTACCTTTAATTATATTTTGAGTGTGGATACTTATGATTTTTCATAATTGAACTATGTTGAATAGTAATCTATAAATAAGAATCTTGTTTAATTTCCAACAATCCTCTATTAGTACATCATTAATTATATTCTTAAAACTATTACTTTTGACTTTTGAGTTCATTAATTAATTTTGTTAATGAATCAATGTTAAGATTATTTGTAATAAATTTTGATGATGTAGCGTGTATTGATATAAGCACTTTAGACCCCTCATTCTATAATTTGTAGTAAAATTAGATATGTTTTACAGTTGGATTGACTGGAAGCAGTTTCGTAAGGAAAGCACCGGGAAGAAAGGAAGTGAAAGAAGTCAGGTCAGAACTCAGAAGGAAGCTAAGGAGTTTGGTAGAAGTTCAAGACCAGAAGAAATATTGGCAAATCTTCTTGAATGTTGAAAGGGAATCTCCACTATACTCCAAGCATGGTAGAGACTAATTAAAAATTGTTTTAAGAAAGATCAACCATGGGAGGAGATCATTCAAGAAAGAACAAAAAGGACCGTTTGAATGATGCAACTTGTCTGACACCTAAAAGTTTATAAATGAGATAGATTGGTGATAATAACCAAGAGCAATTTTTTTTTAAAACTTTGGAAGCACTTATAAGCTTAATAGGGAAATGATCATTACAGTATGGATAAGCTGCAGGAGTTATCAAATGACAATGAATTTTAAGGGATTGTGAAAACTTTTGGACGACTACCACTTGTTGAGTGATAATAGGAAGATTCAAAAATCAAAGTTGGTGCTCATCCCTCATCATCTATAAAAGGAGGACCCCAAGCTATGAGATAAGAAGTTGGTTTGATAGAAAACTAAGTGCAAGTGTTCAAAGCAATCAAGCTCTCTAGCTGATGATAGAAGTGAAATATGAGGGATTTTCAAGTTCAAACACTCAACAAACCAACAACCATCTTTCCACGATAAGGAGTTGTGAGATCAACTAGCAAGGCACGCAACTTAAATGATCTTTGACTAGCTTTGATTGAATAGTGAATTAAAGAGTAGGGCGACTAAGTGGTTGACCCAAATTTGAAGGACTATCACCGGTAGAAGCTGAAACTTTCATCACTTTGTATTCAAAATAATAATTAGTGGAACCCCCTTGGAGTTGAGAATAGTGGAGTATGAAAGTTTTCAAAATACTATAAAAATATTTGTGTCATTTAATTTATGCATTTCTTACTTATCATCATGTGAACTAACTCAGCTCCATACTTGACACACACACACAATTAACCACGCTATTTGTTCAAAACAAGCTAAAGATTTCTGTTGCGATGAAACTTGTTTTCAATTTTTTTAAACTCTAATTTTGAATTCAAGCTTGCTTAGACTATTTTGAACAGTTTGCAAAAATGTTAGAAAGTATATTCAACTCTTCGGGACCAAGTATCAACAAGTATTACATTTTCACTTTAAAGCATTACTAGTTCCTTAAATAGTAATAATAGTTAAAATATAAGGAGTAATATTTTTCAGTGAAAGTGTAACACATGAATTGAACACATGAGAAGTAAACTCTATTACGGGTTCGACTAAGAGGGTGTTGACAAGAACTGAATTTATGACCTTTCAGTACGAGAATCATGTTTTACCTACTTGGCCACTACTTCCGTAACTATATATGTGTGTGTACGTATTTATTTATTTGTTTATGGAAAAATGGTCAAATAAGCCCCTAAACTTTATTTAAAAAGTCAATTAGACCCTTAAACTTTCAGAAGTTGCAATTAAAACTACAAACATATTATTTTGGACAATTAAGCCCAACAATCTATTAGTGAGTTGTAAATGCGAGTCAACTAGGGTTCCGGTCATCTCCGGCGAGCGTTCGACCAATTTCAAGCAAGCTGTGTGAAATACCACCGACCATGGTCACCTTCTCCAAACTCGACTGGCGACCATTTGACAATCATCGGTCGCTAGTATTTGACATGGATTGCCGGAAATTGGCTGAAATCTTAGTTGACCTGCAATTACATGTCACCATCAGGTTTTGGATTTCAATGCTCTAAATTCTAAAATAGCATGTTTGTGAGTTTAATTGTAATTTTTAAAAGTTGATGAAGGATCTATTGACTTTTTAAGTAAAGTTTAAGGACTTATTTGACCATTTTCTTTATATTTATATGTATTGTGGTGGAGATGGAGAGATGGAGAGATATGAAACAGTGAATGCATCTAATACTTTTATGTATCTTTTGACCAATTCAACGATCTTTTCGCCTTGACATCCTCTTGTGAAGTAGTTTTCAGCTTTTAACCAAACGCATATATAATAGAAAGTAGAAACAGAACGATTTTGCACTCACATGTGAGGAAGCATGCAGTAGAAACAGAACGATTTCACACTCACATGTGAAGAAGCATGCATTTTACTATAAGGATAAGTGTAAAATAATAAACAAACATAACTACTATACCTTTAAAATTTTAGTTGAAATAAATGCATATTTTAATGATCATCATGACACTAATATGTAGAATTGACATCGAGTAATCATAATATTCTTTCCTTCTTCTTAGAGGTTAGGGCAACTTTAACCCAGCAATTTTATTTTATTTTAAAAAATTAATTTATTAAATTCAAGATAAGAATGTCATTAACAAAGTTAGGAGGAATGGTATACCACTCACACGAGTCACACATAGAAACAACATGCATAGCAAAAGCATGGGCAATAGTTATTTTTCGAGGAAATTTTTGTTTAATTTGAATGGAACATCGGGTGTGAAGTAACAGTTATAGATAGTAATAAAGACGTAATTTTATATTTTTATACTTGATATTAATGTTACTTTTTGATTGTAGGATACCGAATTCAGCTTGAAAAAGCCGCCATAGAAATAAATAAGTATTGTGTTAATCATGTGAAGAAGAAAAATCTCATATGCAATGATTGGTGATGCCCTTAATATACACGTAGATTACTGATCTTGTTTGTATATATTTATAATTTTTTTGTGTTTATAATTACTTCCTATCGAATAAAAACATATTTTATAAATGTAATTCATCAATAATTTTTTTAGAAAAATATATTTTTAGGGATTAAAATACTTGATAAATTGACAGTCTAGTGTTTAAGAGGTTGGGTCCACCATGTGCATTGTGAACGATGGTACAGAATGTCATTGTAGTTAATATATTAGGTATCAAGTCTAACAATGTTTTAAGTTCACAATATGTGGATTCTAGATAAATAAATTAAAAATATATAATATATTAATAGTAGGTAGATAATTTATGTGAAGGTCTACAATGTACATAGTGATAGTGAACCACGACATAGTTGGGAATGGGTGGGCCTTGGCCAGTTGCAAAATTTGTTAGTATGGAAGGGTAGTTATTATTGTTAATAAGCTTAATTAATTGATGAAAGAAATTAAGTAGCCATTAGTATTGACTACCTTGGCTTTGTGTCTTATAATAATGATTACCAGCTATGTAAAGATTATATTCTTTAACATAATATATACTATCACATCAATAAAATAATACACCAATAAATAAATAAATATAAATAAGTGTGTGTGTGCGTGTGTGTGTGTATATATATATATATATATATATATATATATATGATCGAATAGTTGTTCTTGTGAAAAACAAGAATAAATTTAATTAAGTTATCCGTCTTAAAACAATGGATATATGAGATATTGTCAAGAACAAATGTTTCTCGTTACACTAAAAGTTTTTGGTAGTAGTGCAGGTTTAACACCTTTTTTTTTCTTATATTTGTGCGGTAGCCAACATTATGTTTCGATGAGAGGATCGGATATTGGATTCAATCTTCTAAGTCTCCGACTCTCCGCTCAACATATTTATGTTTACATGATAATAATCCCACTCAAAGGTGCCATAAAATGTGGCTTGAAAAAAATTAGTGTAATTTAATTGGTTTGATATTAAAATTATATATTCATCCGCTCAATCACCCATTTGAAAATCTTTAATTTGTATTAAGTCTTCTAAAAAGATGATTCCAAATGTGATGTATGTGCAGCTAGCTACGTAGGAGACAAGTTATTTCTCCTTCAATGTAATGGCTAAACCTTATAGGAGCTAGCCGCCCCCGAAAAACTTAGCGGCCGGCATTAAATAGCATAGATCCCAAATGTGTTACTCTCTAGTCTAGTCGTCTAAAGTCTCACAAACAGCAAATTGAAAGTGAGAAAGCAAGATGGTTAGTTATCCAATGTTAGAATCAAGCACCTAAAATTATAGTTATCATTTAATATCGTGTCGGTAAATAAAGTCATCGAAATAATTATAAAAAGTAATTAGGTTTCAACTGCTTAAGAATATTAGTACAAAATTTTAAACGTGTTTTTGTCTAATGAAAAGTCTCCTGCTTATATTAGTGTCTTCAACTTTCTTATGCTCAAGTAATGGTTCATAGTAATGGAGAGTCAGGTCTAGATTAAGCGCGATATTCATCATAATTGTCTCCTCTTCAATAAGTTGACGCTAAAGTAAATATTTATGTTACTATACGTGACTGACGGCATTTTTATAGCTCTCCTAAATAGAAGGGCACATATTCTAATTTTAGTGGGGGCATAAAAATGCCTAAAGCAATAATAACAATATAATAGTGCATATCATGGCGTCAAACTTAACCCTCTAAACTTCAGCCAAATACAAACTCCTTTAAAATTAATGTTTTATTTTTAAATTTACACATTATTTTAATTTGCTAGATGGACCTACCCAGGCCAGTGCACACGTGTATCACGAACGTATCCCCCCACTCCACAAGCTAGTGCCACCATCATGTCATGAGAACTAAACATAAGAGGCTCCATGCAAGCTAATTGCCAACCAAAAAAAAAAAAGAAAATGTTCCAAAAGAATTAATGAAGTGAATGAAACATGATTTTTTATTAAACGATTATAAATTTGATTTTTACCCAATGTATAACTTTTTATCAAATAATTTCAATATTAGAATACTAGATTTATTTAACTCTAAAAGCCTCCACCCAACAAAAAGATACAGTATAGCTAGGGAAATATATATATACACACTTGCAAACAAGCTAAGAAACATGAATGTACAAGTTGTAAACAAAACAGAAGCTGAGAGAGAGAGGGAGAGAGAAAAGATCGAAAATGTGGCATTTGAAAAAGAGGTTTAACTATGCTGTATCCGACAACCTCATCATTTCACATGTAATGTTCAAACTCGCAATAGATTGCCCTAACCCTCTTCCACAGAAATTTCTTTAAAAAAGAAAACAAAAGAAAGAAAGTTGAAGCAATGAGAGAAAGAGAGATAGAGATATATACAGAGAGAGAAAGAGAGAGAGAGAGAGAGAGGCAAAGAGGCAGGCAATATATGTGATGAATTCCATGCAGCAATAATGGCCATTCTCAATCAGTGTTTATAAAGTCTTCCGAAATTCATGATGATGGAGTGTGGCATCAGATGTTTGGTGGGGTCTCACCTTGTCTCTCCATTTATTTAATTTTATTCTATTTCTTGTCTCTTCTGTATGTTCGTATGTTTGTTAATTTAAACACAGCCAACAAAGAAGAGAGAGAGAGAAATGAGTGTTTTTCGATAACTTCAATTTTCTTCTGAACACAGAATTGAATGTTATAATATATACATATATATATGCTATTGTTGAGACTTAGTATTCTTTCACCAACCACTAGTCTTATCCAATATCTAACATCCAACATTTACATACACAATGCTTATATGTATAGTTGCTTAAGCAAACGCCCCAACCATAGAAAAACCATGGTAGGGAAGAATTTTATTCTCGTCTCATACATTTACTAGATTAGATGTGTTTTATTTTAATTGTGAATTGGATATTATAATCTTGTTATTTAGGATTTGCTATAGTTGATTGTATTCGTTTGTGGTTGATATAATATAAGTTTTTATAGTATTGGTCAATGTTTTGCGGAAGAAATAGTAAAGATGAAAATATATATGCATCTCATAATCACATACAACTTTATACTAATTAACTTGTTTAGATTGAATATATATATATATATATTGTTGGGGATAATGGCCAGATGGCCACAACTAATAGGCTTAGCCCAACAAGCTAATTTAGCCCGAGGAGAATGACAACAATGGCCCAAAATATTACGAGGCCTAGGCCTAGTTAACCACACCTAACTTGCAATAACTTAGTCCAAAAAGGAGGTGCCCAAAGATATATAAAAGCATTAAGTTTGGAGTCCCATAATATAACCGCTTACTCCACCTCTACAAATCTTTATTTAAGCCGTGACGATGGTAACCGACGACGTAGGGGCGATACTTACCGGCGACCTCTCTCGCTGGTATTTTCTCTCCAACCACAGCAGCCACCAGCGACGTATCTCCGGCGGTGATGACGCAGCACGACGATTTCCGACGATCGACGACCTTAATCCTCCCCTCGCCTCGCCAGTCGCCCCGTCCAATCTGGCTGTAAATTGAAGAGAAGAAGATGATGATAATAATAATAATCAAGGATAATTTAATTATTATTTTTTCTTTTTTTCATGTTGAATTCCAATTCATCAGAAATACATGAATTGCAATTCCCTCCCAATCCCAATCAAACTATAATTTATAGAGGCGGTGAATTATGTTGCAATTGAATTAGAACTCAAACACCTCATTTCACCCTGTTGGCTGTGGACGCCCTGCTCCCGTGTTAGGTACTCACCGTAGTACAATCAATGTACTTAGCAGGAAGGGGATTTCGCGCTAAATACGTTGTGTACTACGGCGAATACAGTAACACCGGAGGAACAGGAGCGTTAATGTTGATAGAACAAAATTTTCAGTGTATGTTGTATCTATAGTATATGTATGTATGGAAATTGCAAGAAGAATCAAGACAAGGATTTGAGAAAATTGGCTTGAAAGGTTTATTGTTTCATAGTGTAGAGGGAGGGCAGAGAAGAAGAGAGATAATGGAGTCCCTTTTCTTATTATTTTATGGGAGGATGAATGACCTTTATATAGGCCCAAGGCATGGATTAGCTGATTTTGACCCGACTACAAAATAAGAGCATGAAATTTGAAGAATATTTCCTATAAGTGCTATCTCTGTTATGTTATTTTTTCATTACATTTAAAGATTTGTTAATTTAATTTATAACGGTGATTGGGGGTTGGTATCCCATATAATTTGCATTGAATGGAGGAATTCATCATGCCAAGAAAGTGATAGCTAGCTAGGCCACTCGAAAAGCATGATGGAATGGAAGGTAAAATATACAGATCAGATATAAGTAAATCTACTCTTTTGTAGATTTGAAATTGGAGTAATAAATCATGCTAGTTCAATTTCTTAATTAGTTCTGGAACTTTAAGATTAATTAATTGTTTAATTTGAACAAATTAAATACTGTTTGATTAAGCATTTTCCTCTTCTTATTATTTAAAACAAAAAACATTTTCCTCATAAAATCATTTTTTACGTCGAAGGATTAGCGAACTTTAATTTCACAATCATATTCAAAATGACCTCTAAATTTGTTAGATTATTTCAAAGGGATCAAAGGCTAATTACTTTTTGCAAACATAGTGCGGTTATTAGTTGTATCTCTTCTTGGCATGATGATGAATGATTCGAAATATATATACGGATAAAATAGATATATTGATATAATGATATAGTAAAAATTACCTTACAAATTTATTGTGATATTTTTATGCATTAATAAATTCTGAGGATGATATATAAACTTGTTTAATTGGAGCTTGTGGGGTGTCATTGTCAATTCTTTGGATAATAATGATCATACCGTTGTCCGTTTAATTAGAGTCCATGTGTAGTAATTTGTATTATTACTACACATGGTTTAGAGTCCGTTGTCCATTTAATTAGAGTCCATGAGTTTTTTTATGGATTATTTTTATTAATCATTTAGTTAATGTAATATAGAAATTTTTATTGTGTGTCATTGTATTCAAATTACTCTAAAAGCACAAAGAAAATAAAAGTAACGAAAACACTATTCTTGTGTGACAAAAACATGCATACCCCTCTTATATTTTTCTTATGATTTTCTCTTTTTATTAAAGCATGTGGTTGAATTTTCCAATACTTGGTCATTAAATTAAATAAAGTCATATTTTAAATAATCGGAGGTTCTTAAAGTATGATCAAATCACACTCAGCTCACATGTTTCTCCTAATCACATGCATGTTTCTAGTGCCTCTTATCTACCTAAAATGGTCCGAATATAATTATAAGCTTCGCATGCATGATCAAATCACACTCACATGCATGAAGAGATCACTCATACATTTTGTACATGCAGGCCCATTTGCTTTGCATGTGTGGAATATCTCACAACGTAACTTTTAAGCTTTGGGTGGCCATGTTGTGCGATTCAAATGGTGTGTCTGGTGCAATAACCAGGCGGTCTAGAATTCCACATAAAATGTAGTTTTTTTTTTATTAATCATTTAGACATTTAGTTAATATAATATAAAAGTTTTTATTGTGTGTCATTGTATTCAAATTATTCTAAAAATACGAAAGAAAGAAAAGTAACAAAAATACTATTCTTGCGTGACAAAGACATACACCTCTTATTACCTCTTCATCATGGAAAACACACTCTCTTGATTTAATGTGTTGATGACTCCCTCTACTCTGTAAAACATTGTAGGTTAGCATGGCCCTCAATCTCATTGCAACTGAAGTGTGGTTCTTCCTCAGCTCTTGAACAACAATATATATTGGAGTCATGGCGTTTATGAAATTGTATTTGTTGTTTTGCTTGTAAATCTCCAGTTTGATAACATCTATTCCCATTATATTGGTAGCCCTAGGGTTATGTAGTTAATCGCAGATGCAATATGTAATTATCAGCCTGTTACCGAATTTGTGGAGTCGCGCCGGTCTTTGGAAAAACACAAACAGTTGTATCCATAAATATATTAGGTTTAATCTTAGGTTTAATTTTTAAATGTAACAAATATATCAAAACTCAAAAATCTAACATTTAACGTACTCAGTTTCCCATGAAATTTCACCAAACGACGGCGTTTCCATTGAACGAGAAACCAAAATTTTTGTATTTAACAAATCTTGTTTATATATATATATATATATATATATATATATATATATATATATATATATATATATATATATATATATATATATATCTACGCATATTGACAATAAGTGAACGGCACGTTTGTGGCGGACCAAGAGCCACCGGCGATAAAGTCGTGATCACATGATAGCCGCCCCATTTCACCTTGTTGGCCATGGACACCCCCGCTCTGATGTTCAAGTACTCACCGTAGTAGCAAAAAGAAAAAATTAGAAATATAAAATGTAAATAATAAAAAGTATTAACAATAAAAAAAAAATAGACACATGTCAGCATTATATTAGAAAGCACTAACCTGACAAACATGTAATTTAGGACTTAAATGAAGTTTCTTTCATTTAGGGACACAACTATACTATATGTTTGACTTAGATGGCCAATTTGGCCCTTTTTCCACCATAGTATAATATGTTTACCAATTTGACCATTTTTCCCACCATAGTATAATATGTTTACCAATTTGACCATTTTTCCAACCGTAGTATAATAAGCTTAGCGCAAAAGTTCCGTTCCAAGGATACCAACCGCCGGATCGATTAAGCCATTGAGAAAGAAAACGGTCTGAGAATATTGCTTCCACGGCTATAAGGTAGGTTTTGACGGTGCCAAGAGAGCCCTCTAAATCGGACACCTCCTTGACTTTGATGTTGCAGAACACCGGATCGGAATATCCATCCACAACTGCAAAGTCAAGGCGGCATCCGAGCCTGAAGGGCTCTCTAGGCTCGGTTAAAACCTACTTAGGACGGCCGTGGAAGAAATATTCACGCAATAATCTTCATGATGAAGTCCTTTCTGAATAGCTTAATAGATCCGGCTGGTTGGATACCCTGGAATGGAACTATCGCCCTAAATACGTTGTACTACGGCGAGTTCTCTAACACCGGAGGAGCTTCCACGGCCGGCCAACCGGGTGAAATGGGGCCGCCGTTAGCCTCCAATTTCTCCATAATGCACGTTGTATTATCTGATCTCCTTAGCTTCTCTAGTGCCTATACTATGATCGATCTTCCAACCAGTAAGACAGCTCGCTATATATATATATAGCTCCCACACATCCATTGCTAGCTTGCAGGCACAAAGAGCGCATGTAACATACATATTCTGTCTCCTCATGCATGCCACAATATACAGGGCACGCCAAAGTGATGCCTATAGAGCTTGGAGGTGGTAGGAAGGACATTCATTCCTCATTGCTCTCCAACACTCCACAATCTAATTAATATACCGCTAACAATGAAATTATTGATTTTTTTTTTCATTGTATATTGTTGAGATAAATTATTTTGGGAGTTTTTCAATGATAATGTTACCATTACTCTTTTAACGAGGTAATGATTCGAAATATATACATGGTTACAATAAATATATATCGTTATAATGATATAATAAAAATTAATTTAGACGTTTTCATGCATTGATAAAATTAATAATAATCCTAATTTATCGAAGAAGAATAATAGGTAAAACAACTCAATGAGTATAATATGTGGAAATTTATATGGATGTCTCTGTTGCACAGGTAATGACATGATAGCCACCCATTTCACCCTCTTGGCTATGAACTGCCCAGTATTCAAGTACTCAAACACCGAGGGGAGGGGCTTCCGGCCGGGTGAAATGGCCCGGCTATCATGTGATTACCAGCGCGAGGGAGCTGTCCAAGTTCACCGAAAGAGAAGTAGATCGAGAAGAGAGTAGAAAAGGGAGATCGAAGAGAATGGCAGAAATTGGGGAAAGAATTGGGAGAAGTTTAGAGAAGAGGTAGAGAGATAGAGAATTTGAGATCGAACACTCAATTCCATACCCCTAGCTCTTATATAGGCATTGAGTAAACATACCCCTGGCGTGATTGTTGTTGTGTGATTCAAATGGCATGTCTGGTGCAATAAGGACAGGAATTCTTCATGCAATCTGGACTGCACGGAACCAGGCAGTCTGGAATTCCTCATAAAATCTAGTTTCTTTTATTTATTAATCATTTAGTTAATGTAATATAAAAGTTTTTATTTATTCAAATTACTCTAAAAATACAAAATAAAGAAAAGTAACTAAAATACTGTTTTTGCGTGACAAAGACATACACCTCTTATATTTTTCTTATTATAATCTTCTCCTCTTATTAAAGCATAATATGTTTGAAGTTTCCAATACTTGATTAGGTGTCAGACAATTTATAAACATCTAATGAGTTTAACAATTGTTATACCATGAATCAGGGTTCGAATTAGGTGTCTATGGTTAATATATTATGACCATTCAGAACAGATTTGTGCCTATAACAAATTCTAGACACATAATATGTTAGCTGTAAGCATAACTGCAGACACATAATTTATTAACTACAAACATATAATCTATGTATCTGAAGTTAACATATTATGTACCTACAACTAAAATTGTGAATATAAAATTCTAAAATTATGAACATAGAGTTCTAAAATTGTGAATATGAACTCAAGTCCACCTTGCAAGGTGGATCCCGGTCCATATCATAATTTGCTGTGAAAATCACAAGTTAAAACGTAGAAATGGGCTTAGCTCATTCAACTTGGCCCAGTAAGGAAAGTCAAGCCTACTGGCCCAAAATCACAAGACCTGTCCATATGCAAGTTAAAACGTAGAAATGGGCTTAGCTCATTCAACTTGTCCCAGTAAGGAAAGTCAAGCCAACTGGCCCAAAATCACAAGACCTGTCCATAGGCCTATACTGCTATACATCATTAACGGACTGGGGTTTAGGTTCGAACCTCAGTGGAGGCAATATTGACTCTTGTGCTTCAATAGGTTGAGAAAGTAGTTATGAACTGATACTGCATTGTAATAGAGTCGGTAGTATTCAAAAAAAAAAAGGTTCAGATATACTTACTATACACAAAGTTTACAAAACACACATACTTAAAGCGTGTGATTTGCTCATTTCTAATTGAATACTATATTGTAATAGAATCAATAGTACGAGTTATTGTAATAAATAATAATTAAATGTGTAAATTTAAAATAAACTCTACACACAAACTAACTCTGTTTTTTTTTCTTTTCAAAAGCTTTTAGTTGTTGTGCCTTGCCGTGCCCGGCTTTTTAGAAATGAGAGCCGACACATGACATGTTTAGAAGGAGAGAGAAAACATTTGTCAAATTCCACTTTGTGAGTTGTGACCGACGGCCCGACGTTGAAAATATGTCCAAACCGTTTCTTTTGGACAAACGGACCACAACATCGAATATTCCGCTGCGGCTGCTGGGTTTAGGGCTTCAATTCGCTCGCTGAGTATCACTATAAAATCTTACACTTCTGCGCTCTGCCTCTCTCTCATCGACGTTTTCATAGCGCAGTAGCAGCTTAGCTTCATAGAAAACTCAAAAATGGAGCAGACTTTCATCATGATTAAGCCTGATGGTGTCCAACGCGGCCTGGTTCGTTTTCGTTCTTCATTTGCTTACTGTTTCCCCTTTTTGTCCGAGGAAAAGGAGCAATACAAGTACTGTACTGTATGTAATTGATTGCGTTTTTGTGTTGTTGTTTTGGTTCAGGTTGGTGAAATCATTGGTAGGTTTGAGAAGAAAGGTTTCTCTCTGAAAGGTAATAGATTTATGGCTCTTTGATGGTCTTCTTTTTGTTTCGTGCTTGAATTGTCGGTTTATTGTTTATATTGACAAAGTGATTTAAGGTTGTTTGTGGATCTATTCGATTGTTGGATTAGTGTTTTTGATGAAATGTTTAAGGGCTTAGTCTTCTGGTTTGTTTCTCAGTATGAATAGTTAGTTATGTTTTAGTTAGGGCTGGGCTGTTTTTTGTTGATCTGAATGAGTGTGTGGGTTCTGAATATATGGATGTGTAGGTTTGAAGCTTATCACTGTTGATCGTGCTTTTGCTGAAAAGCACTATGCTGATTTGTCTTCAAAGCCATTCTTTAATGGACTTGTTGAGTACATTGTTTCTGGCCCTGTTGTGGCAATGGTGTGGGAAGGAAAGGGTGTTGTTGTAACTGGTAGGAAGATCATTGGAGCCACAAACCCCTTGGAGTCTGCTCCGGGCACCATCCGTGGTGACTTTGCTATTGACATTGGGAGGTACACTTGCTGCCTCTCAACTCATCTTGTGTTCCTTTTATGGATGTGGTTCAAATTGTTGTGTAACACAAACTATTTATGTGCAGGAATGTCATCCATGGTAGTGATTCAGTTGAGAGTGCTGGGAAGGAAATTGCCCTTTGGTTCCCAGAAGGTGTTACAGCATGGAGGAGTGAGCTTCACCCTTGGATCTACGAGAACTGATGATATTTCTCAGCTTTAGTGATGGCTTGTCTGTTGTGCTTCCTACTTGAAAGAGTTTCTTAAAGTTGTTGTGTTTTGTTTACTTTCCTAGCAACAGTCTGAGGTTTAAATCTATGGCAGAAACATTATGCTAGAATGTGTTGTTATTTTGCTATCTCTCTGCTTTATATTTTAATAAGAATGAACTATAATCTGCAACAATTCTACCCCTAAGATTTTAGGTTGTCACTAATCCCCAAAATGGTTAAACAAAGCACTAGAGAGGGAGGTATCATGCCCCCTGTTGGGACTTTGATGGGCAGTCCAAGGTCTCAGGTTCAAATCCACACCATTGTGACATGCAACAACTAAGTGAGGGTGCTCATGATGGTGTGTTACCAAAAGGACTAGAATCTAGAGAGGTATCAAAAGTAACATGAATATCTTGTGAATGTTAACATGGGTTTATGTGTTGAGTAAGATTTAGAGTACTCAAAATGCACAAGTTCCATATTCTTCAAACATGTCAAACATGGCAAACAATTGGCTAAGAATAAGGTAAAACAATCCAATTTGTATTTGCAGAGGAGCATTTTTGTGTAGCAGCCACAAGCTCAATTACAAGAAAGAACCTAATGAGTAATAAAGAATGTGATGAAGAAACATGTCATTGACAGCAAGCACTATCCAGTCAAAAAATAACTCGTGAGTAGAGAAACCTGGAAGCTGGAAACTGCAACCAATGAATGCCGGATGTATGTTTTGCAAATGAAAACCACTCACGCTAGACTGTCAGCAGTACAAAACTATCAGCTGAGAAGGCTGTACGTACATGGGGAAATCTTCAGACTTTTAGAATGTCAGCAGAGTATAAAACTATTGAGTGAGTAGGCTGTAAGAGGGCAAATCTTCCAGCCGTGTTACGTCTTCTAGTAGAAGTTCCTTTTCTAGCTGCCTCCGCGTAGCCTTCATGACTGACTGAATAAAAAGTAGCCAAAAAACAAACTTGGTACAAGCCTCTATATTGTGTAGATATATAACAATAGATGGTGGATGCAGATCATGTTTAAAGTAATTCTAGGCCCCTCTTATTTTCAAAGTAACAAACTACTACAGTTATGTATGCTATTCAACTGCTATACCCAAACTACCACTTTTAATTAAGTATATAAATGGCAGAAGCTATACTACATATGCAGTTTTAACTAATGAATAATGATTGCTAAGAAACTACTTAACCCAAATAAATCTCATAAAAGTTGAAAGCACATACATTGAAATCCATATATGATGCTCGCATGGAAAGCCACTGGTGATCCATCAACTTGAAAGTAATACAATATAGAAGATCAAATGCTGATTCATTCTCTGTTAAAAGGATAAAATGAATTAAAAAACACACACAAAAAAGAAGAACAAGAAGAGAAACCACACAAAGTTATTGAAATTATGCAAAAGCAAAGTCACCATTAGGACCATGAACTACACTCCAATATTTACCTGCAAGAAACTTCAAGAAGGTTGCTCCAACCAGGTTTCGAGGTTTTACTGCAGAGGCAACACAAATTAGATAATTGAATCCACTAATTTCCCAAGGAGCCTAGAATACATTTGGATGGTCTACACATTTATACAAATATGAATCTCATGACTAGTGAGTGGTTTCAGAAATTTCAGATGAGAAAATTCAAATTACTGAAGTAATCATTAGTCACAAATTCACCATGCATGAAAATTTGTATTGCTTAGAACTTTAGAAGAAAATTCACACCCTTTAAAATGCCAAGTGAAATAATTCAACAAGTGCTGAAGATAGAATGCACATGAAATCAGAAGGTTTTTCAAAAAAATGAGTAGCAGCTACAATCATAAAGAACACAAACTTATACCTGCTTCTAGATCTAGCATCTGGATAAGCATGAATGTGATGTTGACACCAGCAACAGCAAATGGGTATTCCCACATGGACCGGTCGCCTTCCCTCTTTTGAAGAAGATCCTGGAAGGAATTCTGCAATATAGCACCAGGAAGCAAAAATGGGGAATTATTAATAGAAAATAATCATGGTATACATGTACAGATAAATTCAGTTACTTAAGCTTAAAACCTGTACTATACTTACATATTGTATACATTGACTTTTATGAATAAGTAGGGTAGAAAGGGATTGACACTATAATGTCCAAGACTCGCATGTAACAATTCATAAAAGAACATAACAGTAAGACTGAGAGTATAAATTCCAAAGCCACTTTGATAGTTTGGTTCATACATCACTTAAAATCCAGAGTTTCCTACTTTCCTGATATAGTTATTATTAATTTTAGATCAATACTATCATTATCCTCCTCCTTTACGATAATATCTTTTATTGATTTATTTAATTATTATTTTTTGTTACAATGATCTAACAACATTTAAAATCATTATAGAAATTCTGAAGAGAAAAAAGACAAGGACCAAGATAGGGCAAACAATGTACAATATCATTTTAGATGTTCAGACATAGAGTAACAATTTCAAACTCTAGAGCTACTTGTTTCTTAAAGAAGAAACATACACTTCATGTAGTTAAAGATTATCAAATGTGACGAAGGACAAAGACAAACACTGGCTGCCTGCCAAGTGCCAACCTTCTGTGTCTAGGAAGAACAAGGAACTACAAGTCGGAAACTGATTTAAACATCTTTTTGGAAATCCTTACTGGAGCAGAAACAATAACAAAAGTTAATGAAGACTTGCATGGCTGAGAAGTCAATTATCAATCACATATTTCCCTGGAGTAAAAGAGCAAGTTCAACATGCAAACATTTTAAAACATTTTCCCAATTATAGAAGGAATTGGTTCACATTAAAAAAAAGTAGCATTAACAGACTGCAAACCCATAAAATGATTGGAGAAAAAGAAGCATTTGGCCATAAATCATAATTCAGCCAAGTGAAGTTTTGAGTCAGCAAAACACATGAAATGAAAAGTTAATTTTTCAAGTAATCTAGAGATCATCCACCAAAAGAGAAGGAACAAAGTTGAGAGGACTTACCGGAAAGTTCTTAGCAAAATATAATAAGTTTTCCAGCGATATAAATCCACCACCCCTAAAAAAATAAAAATAAAAAAGCAGCCCAGCTAATAAGACCAAAGACAATAAACACAACTAAAATAAGCATTCAAAAAGAGTAATAGCCAATTAGCCATGCAGCAAGTCAAATACACTTCTAAAGTCAGCAGAGTGCTGATATACCTAAAGTCAGTAGATGGATCTTTGCCTTGCCAACCCATTTCCTTCCACTGCTCAGATATTAGGTCACGTAGTTCCTCTTCAGGAAAGGCAGCATTCCACAAAGCACTTAAAGCTGACTGTTGAAACCAGGAAAAGTAAGCAATAATGATGGGGAATATCTGTACAATTCTGTAGCTGTTTAAATATTTATCATGCATTGTTAATAAGTGTACCTGATGTTCTGGAATTGACCTGTCATAAGAAATATCCATACGACTCTGCAACCTCTGCAAGGACTCTTCCTGGCATCACCAAAGTCAGTCAACATCATAACCTTAAACCCATAGCATATCTAGTGAAACATGTAATTCAGAAAAGCAGACACTTGGCAGACTATTCTAGCACATATAATGGCACTTGTGAGAGCATGCGAAATGATCATCTATAAATATGCATTACACATATTAGACTTCCTATGTGTGTGTCTGTTCATGTGGGCATGCATGTAACACATTCTAGAAACCTGACTAGCCCCAAATATTTTAAATGGAATGAGAACACCGACACTTGCCCCCACTCATTTTTAGAATTTATGCTATATTATGAACATTTATAACAAATTCTATCATGTACCAAAAAATTCCGTACCAATGTTCCCCCAATCCACCACTAAACTTTAGAGTATTCATATTAACAAGTGAACCCACCCCACAACTCATTCAAAATCCAGGATCCACCCCTAATGCAAACATCTAAATTGTTAATAAAGGTTGGTTTACTTGCTAAGGAGAGGATAAAGATTGAAGACTATTATTTGAAAGTAAAATAAAAAGCAAACACTTGTGTAACCGTAAAACTGATCACATTTGACAAAGAATAAAGTGAGAAACAAGTTCAACCACAATCAGGAGAAGTGGCCAGAGAAGGCCATCATGTAGACAAATAAAATGCCTAATAAGCTGGGGTAAGCAAATGCAAGCAACTAGAGACTAGGATGTATTTTATGGCCATTATTAATAACATTGACAAAAACAAGAAACCTAGGCTTCATTGGCTCAATCATAATACCTGAGCAGGTGTTAAATTAAATGAGGGCCGAGCATCATTCTCTCTTGCCTGAGCACATATACATGAAAGCCCTCTGCCAAGCCATGCTGCAGATCCTGCTACAACCTCCGCTGTGGCAAAAGAAAATAATTGGCTGAAGGAAACCACCAAAATTTTAGATACCAACATCAACTTGTTCCAATTCATCATACTAGACAGTGACGGGGAATAACTTCATTGTTAGAACTAAAAAGAAAAAATATATAAGGAATTCTATTATAGGTTAATTTAGCAACTAAATAGCACGATCCACCAAAAGAAAATCCACAGAATTCATAGATTACATGAAATGCATTGATATAATACTATCCAGAAGTGCTCAAATACTACTTGTGTCATAGAATCTAGCAACTCGAAAACATATCATGAACCACTTCTAACCAGCTAAACAATGAACATCCTGATGCAAAACTCCTGGTCTGAGACCATTGACAATCATCAAAGCAAGTCCGCAAGCAATCTATCTGACCATTCTCGTCAGTAATAAATAAGAAAGAACCCCTCAGGGCAACAACGGCAATAATCAACAGAAATTCAAATTCAGAAACTCACCGCAAATGTCAATGCAATTAGGCATGAACCAAGCTAATTTCCAATTCACAGATCCAAAGCTCGCATCAAATAGAGACACCATACAACTAGTATCTAACATCTACACACACAGAGAAAGAGACATAGCGAGATACAGGATACCGCACAGACCAAATAGCTACTGTAGGTAGATACGTAGAGAAAGAAATGTCAACTACAAGATATTTTATCTTAATTTATTTTTAGTTATTTATTTACCTACTTTTCTGTTTTATCACTTGTATGCTTTCCTAATTTTCGCTCTATAAAAAATAAAAAATAAAAAACAAAAGTAATTGTTAGGCGAAAAAGGATAGAGAAAGCCAAAGAGGACGAACCAGAATCTGAATGACAAGTGTTGCTCCTATCAAGGCCTTGCGAAATTCTCCTTACCGCCACGAAAGATCCTCCTCCTTTCTCGTCCATTCACTCACATAATCTCTCTCTCTCTCTCTCTATCTCTGCGGAATCAAAATTCGAGCAATGAGAGACGATCTACAATGCGGCGAATTCGAATCAGGAACGCAAATTACAGGCGCGAAATGCGCGATTCCTGCCTTTGTGTTTTTATGTTCACAAGATCTGGAATTCGAACAAGAACGCCATATCTGATCCTCTCTCTAACTCCGCGCGCGTCTGCTTGTTATGTAAGCAGTTGATAAGTATCGCTGAGTATATGTAGGAACTAGGAAGGAGGTATATACTCAGTTTCTCTCTCTAGATTTTCGGCATTTATGCTTTGTAGAATGTATTTGCTGGTACCGCTCTGCTACGGTGTGGGCGGGACGACGACGCAAGCAGCGCCGCGATGTTATTCTCTCACTCGTTTGTTTACGTGCGTGCGTGCGTGTACCTGTCATTGTGAAACTGTGAAAGAGTCACGTGCATTTCCTTTTTCTCGCGCGCGTACTGATATTCACGACTTGTAGTCTTGTAAGATAGTACAGTATTAAATTTGGAATAAGGGTCAAATAGGCCACCGAACTACATACGAAACTGTAATTAGGCTATTGAACTCAAAAATAATGCAATTGAGTTCCTGAACTACACAAATTCGTTTAAATTAACCCAAAGTGACTTGTTTGACTTGATCTTCCAGTTACCAACTTTAAAAATAATATTTTAAAATAATTTTAAATAAAATAATTAATTTTATTAAATTAAAAATTTTTTTTTAAAAAAAGACCCAATTGACTTGTTTCTTTTTTTTTTTTAATTTTAATTTTAATTAATTAATTAATTTAAAATTATTTTAAAATATTATTTTTAAAGTTGGTAACCGGAAGATCAAGTCAACAAGTCATTTTGGGTTAATTTGCATGAATTTGTGTAGTTCAAGGACCCAATTGCATTGTTTTTGAGTTCGATGGCCTAATTACAGTTTCGTGTGTAGTTCAGTGGCCTATTTGACCATTATTCCATTAAATTTAATTGGCATAAGCAGCCCCAATTAATTCTTGAATAGAAAATTATGAACATAAATACTAAAATGAGGTAGACTAATTACCATGATTTATCTTTTTACTATCATGTCATACCGAAGTCTGAGGTCCTGATTGATAGAATTTCACTTTTATTAACAATCTTAAATTTGATCGGGTCTCCTTCGATACACTAATTATTTGAAAAATATATTTTAATAATTAATCATTTAAATATTACACAACACTCTTCTACTTCAATACATTTTTTTTTAATCATTTTTCTTACAATATTTCATCTATCCGTCATTCTCTAAATCGGTTAAGAAGGATTGGGATTAAGAATTAAAAATGTAATGTTAAACACTAAAAATGAATATAAATAATACTTCTAATGTGCATAACATGATCTTTCAGTGACAATTATAACTAGCGTAAGATAAATTTTCTTTTACGGTATATGCTTGCTTGATTGCATCGTGCATATATGGTTATGCAGCTACGGGTATTGTTGGTCAAGACTTAATGATAAAATTGCAGTAATTAATTAATGCGAAGTAATAATGGAATGTTCGCTTTAATGAATAAAATATAATAATATATTATGGACTCATTTTTGGGTGATCAAAACTTGAATTGATGAAAATCTAAAGAACAATCGTTCACATGGGATGTTGGCAAAGGCGGTCGCTCGGCCGCCGACCATGTGTGATGGGGAGACTACTTCATTGAAATGGTTTGACCCTACATGCCCCTAACATCATGTTTTCACTTTTAGCATCAATGCCTTATGATTTAAGCAAAAAATTTAAAGGAATTAATAAGTTGAGTTATGGAAATATTATTATACCAATACGACTTTTGGTTAGACCAACCTCGATCTTTGGTTGAGGTTAGCTCAGCCTATGAAGCACAAGATCTCCATGATAATACGTTCTTGGAGGATGCAAGGTCAATGAAGTTGTTAGAAGTATTGATCCGATCAATTATGCATATAAATTATTAAGAACCTCAACTCTAAGTACTCTTTGCATGTTATCTAGAAAGGGATCGGAAAACATGTTCAATTATTATTATTCTTATTGAAATTGATGGTCATTATTATTTCTTAAACTAATTTTTAATGAATATATTTAAAATAAGAATTTATTCAAAGAGTGACAAATTACTTCCTCATAAATTGTAAGGTAACTCATTTTTAAAACTTGAAACCAAGACATCTGGTTAAGCTGAAAAAAGATTCACGTCATCTCATCCATACATGCATTGATAACTTGTATTATTACATACCACATAATCATGGCAAACGCAACGATCAATTAATAGAAAGAAGCATACACTTTTTTTTATTCTTTTATGTTATATTATTCATTTCTTTATCAAAAAACTATTAATACAAATCCCGTATTAATGATTATATTTCTATCATATATACATAAATAATTACTTAAACAGAAATCAGATCTACATCGACAACCAAAAAAAATAATAAAAATTGAATTAACGGTTCTGTAATATGTATAACTAAAGAATACTAAAAGGTCAAGATTGCTTCGAAGGAAGATTAAAAGAAGGTAGAAGAAGAATTATTGCACTCATGGCTGCATGCATGATGATTATCAACGACAAGCACTACCTAAGCGCCGCATGGGGTCGGTCTGAAAAGGTATGGTTTCTCTTTGCTTGTTAGGCACCTTTTCCAGCATATAGAATTATAGATATATTTTCCAAAATAAAAAATAAACAATGAAAAAGTGTCAAATAGGCCACTGAATTTGTCACTTTTATACAATTGGGTCATTGGACTTAAAAAATGTGCAATTCAATCATCAAACAAGCAAAATTTGTGCAATTGGACCATTTTTACAAATTTTTTTAATTCAATTTGAGTTAAAAACATTTCAATATTGACTTTCAACTAGTATGGTAGAAGAAAATACCACTCTTAATACATATATGTTAGTAATATAATTGGATTTTACCAGAAAATTTTTGTAAAAAAGGTCTAGTTGCACAAATTTTACTTGTTTGATGGTTGAATTGCACACTTTTTAAGTTCAATGACCCAATTGCACAAAGTGACATGTTCAGTGGCCTATTTGACACTTTTTCCAATAAACAATTATAGATATATTTCCTGAGTCAGGTGTTTTGAGGGTTTAATTTGGTCTCTTTTTATATCTATTGCATGTGGTTTGGTGGTCAGTGATAGCTGACTGCAGAGGCAAATAGACAAGTTGATGGAAATTAGTTAGCCTTTTCATTCACATGAGCTAGCCAACTAAAATGCATATAAAGAAGAGATATGGTCCCAAGGATAATAGTTTAGTGGACAAGTAATTACACATTGACGGACCTCTGGTTGAAAGGAATAAATTAGATTAAAGAAAAATTAATTAATTGTAATTTTGTGAGAAAAATAATAAGATTAAAATAAAATAGTAATTTAAATTTCATTGTTTGGTAGATAGAAATAGAATTCTTTAGAATTCAAAAAGAAGACGTGAATAAAGACTAATAATAAGAATAACAAGGACTTTTCAAAAAAAAAAAAAGAATAACAAGAAGGGCAAAGTTGTCATTTGTTGTGGAATTTCAATCTTGTGGACTATGAATTACAATTTCGAGAGGGCTAGGAATTGCAATTCTATGGTTGATAGGAATGAAATTGCAATTCCTTCCAACTAAACAATAGAATTGTAAATTCTATGGAATTTGATATGAATGAAATTATAATTTCATCCTACCAAACACACAATGAAATGCTTTTTCAACGATAGAGTGATGGTTCGAATCTCACCACAAATAATTGAGAGATGAATTTCACCAATTTAGCATGGAATTAGGATGAGAGTCTGGGAAAATGTGAGAAAAATATCTTTAAGTATCACTTCATAATTTTTTGTCGGAATCATAACAACGGAAAATTATACCACGGACTAGGGTCTACAATGCAGATTCTGTACTGTAGTTAACACATTTTGTACTTACAGTTGATAGTTTCTATACTTGTAGCTATCATATTATGTGTCGGTAATTATCAAATTACTGAGTATTTGTTTACTTGTACAAAAATTATTAATTGAATGTATAAAATTTTTGTATCAGGATTAACAATATAATATGAATCTTGGTCCATGATTTTTTTTTTTTTTTGGATCAAGAGGAGGGTCAAGCCCGAAGTTCTACAAAATACATTCCTCTAAGATAAGACGCTCACACGGAACGACACTCAAATCAAATAACAATGCCTCTTCCAATCTTGGTCCACGGTTTAACAATGGCATAACAACATCCTCCCAATTTTCTATGCAATTATTATGCCTCTTTCAGCTTGTTGTTAACTGGGCCATCTATAAGGAATGGGCCGATCCATGACATCTTAGTTTCCTAGCCCATTTTGATCGAAGCAGCTGTCAGCTTGTTCTCTGATCTTAGGTCCCAACCATTCTAAAAAAAACATCTCTTTCCCGCCAATCGTGGCGGAGTCAGGAATCTTCTTCAGTGGGGGTAGAAGATTAAAACTAACGACATATTTTGAAAAAAAAAATGAAAAACTTATATACCGAATCATAAATATTGTTGACTAGTGATAAAAAAATCAAAATACATTAAGATAAAAAAATATTTAAAATAAAATATAAAACATAATTAATTTGATAAAATAGTTTGAATGAAAAATACATTATAAATCATTCACCTCACTATTAATATTTAAAAAAAAAAAAAGAGAAGAAGTCACAATGTAACAAATAAAAAATTCAATTAGAATTCACACTATTAATATTAAAAAATGTCAAAAACAAAATTTCACTAATCTCACTATTAATATATTTTTTTAAAAGATGTCACAATGTTACAAATAAAAAATCCAATTGGAATATATATTTTTAAAAGAAGTCACAAAATGTTTACAAATAAAAAATCCAATTAGAAGGTTTTTTTTTTTTAACATCAATTATAAGGTATTTGAAAATTCAAAAAGCTAACCTTAGGTGCTTTGTAAGGTTTGAACTATCCCCCATTTCATTATACCTTAAGGATGGCCATTACCATCTAAAACTATATGGTGGGGTAGTGTGGCTCCGCCACTGCTGCCAACTATACTTACAAGATTTCTATTTTACCCTCGAAACTAACTAACTACTTTATAATGGAGCCTGATGCCAGAGCGACTATTTTCAGTTAGCTCTGATCTTCTTTCCACATTCCTTCTTCATCTTCTGCAAAATGACTCCCTTCTCTGTGATACTAAGTGCAGTAGCAGCTATAAAATTGTATTTTGGTCGCTGCTTCAACATCCAAGACTTAACTGATTTGGAGGATTTCTCGCAGGACACTTTCAATCGCCTGGCTGAGGTATACAGGAATTTATATCAGTTGTATACTTGAATTTTTTTTTTTTTTTAACTTTCTAGTATCCATGCTCTGTTCATGATTACTGTTTCTATTTCTTTATTCCTTGGCTGGAAACAGATCTATTCTACAGTTTTTCTGGTCAGTACATTCATGACTATGGGACAATTCCTACAAATTGAAGATGAGCTTGGGGCTCATCCACTTTGCTTGCACTTGCGGAAGTTTATATGCCATATTAGTCGTGCCTGAACACGTGTAATGGATTCCTAGTGAATACAATGTATGTCACTATTATACTATCTTTGGACTTACTATCTTTTCTTTTTTGAATATATATATATATATATATATATATATATATATATATATATATAGGTGATAAGGATTTTCTTATGTGAATGCCGCTGCACTCCTTATGGGGGCATCTTGGTTTCCGTATACCCAATCTTACCACAACATTGATCCAGGGTAAGATTTTAATCTTAATAAAACTTTAATTTAAACTTAATATTTGTATATCTGAGGCAGTTGTATTTTTGCAGTTTCATCAATGTTGTTTTTCTTGATATTACTTTTTGCCTTGGCGTTTTCCGGATGGTACCCCTGTGGATCCAAACACGAGAGAGTTGTCATGTGTTGCTATGACATGCTTTACTCTACCATACTATCAATGGTATGGGCTGGTTTTATTTTGTACCACTTTAATTGGTACCTAGTTTTAGTGGTAAGCAGCATTTCAATTTTTGTTGATTAATAATCTATGTAGTTTAATGCCCATTTGATATTATAATGCCCATTGAGTTTATTAACAAGCGTTTTTGTATTTGTTACTCCTTTCGGCTTGGATTGTAAACTGTAAATGACATAGGTATATACCTTTGTGAATGTAGTATTGATCCCATTTGGGAGTTTTATTTTTTTTGAGTACTATTGACTCATGTAGTACTATTGATATATATATATATATATATATATATATATATATATATATATATATATATATATATATGTTCTGATATGCTCTGATCCTAGCTCTGATATGTTCTGATCTATTGTAAGAGATCAAAGTTATGATAATAGTTCTAATATAAAAGAAAAAACAACAAGAAGTTCAAAAAGAATTACTTGAAATAGGACATTTAATTTTTAATTTTGCCTTTGGGCCTATAAGATGTTTGGACCGATATCCGGCAGGCCCCACCACCCTTGGCTTCTTCAATGTCGTCTAGCTGGAGTAACAATTCCTTTTCTTATAGTGTTATTTCGAGTACACTTGCCGTCTAACAGTAACACCATTTCATCATCTTTCAACTCTGATATGCTCTGGTAGGTGCACCACTTGACGGAGCACCACTTCCTCTTCCTCCTAGAGCACCGCTTCCTCCTCTTCCCACTCCTCCTAGAGCACCACTTCCTCCTCTTCCCACTGACCACACCGTAGACGGAGCACTTCCTCTCAGCGACAGAGATCGTCCCACCCAACTATTCAAAGTGAACAAAGTGAAATATGGCATCTATGTGATGCGTTTCACTTTGGATAGCCCGGTTTGTGGACCTTAAGGAAGAGGTTATGTTGAGAGACGCTAGCCTAGGATACTTCAATTTTTCTACGATGAGGATAATTTTGTTGTAGTAGGCTGTGATCAGGACCTAGTACTGTCAAGGTAGACCCGTGGGGCTTCGACCCACTTTGACAATAGTAGTCCTGATAACATCCTACTACAACAAAATTATCCTCATCATCATCTTAGGATAATCGAAGTATCTTATTCTTGAGGCTGGCGTCATTCAGCATAACCTCTTCCATAAGGTCCACAAACCGGGGCTATCCAACGTGAAACGCATCACATAGATGCCATATTTCACTTTGAATAGTTGGGTGTGACGATCTCTGTAGCTGAGAGGAAGTGCTCCGTCTACCGTGCGGCCAGTGGGAAGAGTGTATATATATAGGGTCATGATCAGGTGTGGCCGCCCCTTAGCGTGTGTGGTCAGTGCGGCTGCACCACTATGTATACAAATATATACACCACTCAATGTTAAAAAATACATCACACAAATGTGCATCATCAAAAAACACACCACTAGGTATGTAAATATATACACCACATAGTGTTAGTAAATGCACCATTAGGGACAGGGAGTTATGGTGCATTATTTTGGGTGTGTGGTGCGTTTTATGGTGTTTTTGTGTATTTTCATTGTGGTGCGTTTTCTAACATTGAGTGTTGCATTTTCTATATATCTTATCTTGAGAGATGGACAACCTCAATAAAATTGGTCATTCAAATTCAACTCTCAATACTTGAACTAATTTACCTTCTTAGACTAAGTTCACAAATGGAGTATATTCAGTGCACAATTTCTCTTATTACCCAACGGAAAAATATATATGCATTTAAAGGAATATTTTTCTTATCACTGAAAAAAACATATATGCATCTAAAGAAGTGACAGTCAATTATTCGTCATATCACTTAACCGATATTCCAAACATAACCAAACCATTTAGAATAGAACAACACCGTATGCTTAATCAAATTGCTATGTGCTTACTTATTTCTTAAATCAAATTACAAAATTAATCCACAATATGTAAATTTTAAAAAGCACACATAATTAATAATTATAATAATAATCAAGAAAAACAAATGTATATATAGCCGCGCACGCACTGCCTCTCGCCTAGCTCATCAATGCCAACAAGGCTCCCAAGGCAAGCGAAAACCCAAACATGCCGCCGGAGATATCCGTTGCACCGTTGGGAGAGCTTTTTCCGGCGGGGGCGGGAGTGGTGGGAGGAGAATCGGAGTCGGAGGGGGTGGAGGGTGCGGTGCCGGAGGAGGGAGGAGAACCGCCAGCGGGGGTGGAGGAGCTGCCGGACTTGACGTTGATCTCCAACTTCATACCGGTTTGGCAGTGGCCTAAAGTGGGGCACATGAAGTACATCGGACCGGCCTTGCTTAGCTTAATGGTTGTTTTCCCGTCGGTGAAGGATTGCAAGGCGTTTCCGGCGTTACAGTTATCATAGTCGTCTTTGCTCACCTCGTCCACGCCGTGGTTTCCGCCATAGTTGAACACTGTTTCGTGAAATTGATAGTGAATATCCAAAGAGTTAATTTCATTTTTTGTTGTGACAATTTATTTTTAGTCTTTTTTTATCCATAATATTATTGTGACATGGTCATTTTTAATATTTTATTATCTTCAACTTAATAATTTAACTAATTGTAGTCTCTCAAATATATTATATATTTTTTTCTTTTGTGATCCTTAGCGGGTAAAGGGCCACGATAAGGTAAACTAAGTTGTCCAAAACAAATCAACTGGAAAAAAAATATCGCTCTTATTGAGAGTCGAACTTGTAATCTTGTAATTATCGAGTCAACTCTTAAATAGAATTTTTTATGTGTATAGTACAACTTCTTGCATGTATGATGTATCCCATTCAAATCAAGTAATTTGACTCTTACTTGAAAATTTTCTAGTTCAGAGTTCTTTAACTATTTATATATCCTCTATTATCAATTTCACCAAATATATAGTTGATCTAATTTTTCAATTGATATTGAAAATATTAAATACCAATTTATACTTGACAAGAAAAAACTAAAATACCTACTATCATTAATTTTCTTGCTATGTACTACATAACATTTATAAGGAGTAGTGTAATATTTATTAATAATTTTTCACTTGTCTCATTTATAAGAAGCTATGAATATTAAAAAAGATATAATGGTGTTTATAATACATAGTAAAATTTTGATGAAATAAAGTTTACCAAGACTATCGCCAACGGTGAACGTTTCACCGGCTGCCCATGTGGTGTAATCGCCGGTCTGGCTCCACCCGCCGTCACCACCGACGATGTGGTCCTTGGCGAAAGCTGCCGGAGAAGCCAACAGGATGAAGAGAAGAACAAAAGTTGCCATTGCCATATATATCTCTAAAGATGTTGTGATTAGTGTATATATGAAATTTGGAACTTAAAGGATGATGTGTAGACGAACTTATATAGTTATATATAGGCAGGAAAAGATAATTAAGGAATAATTAAAGACTGCTAGCTGTAATTAAAGATTAATAATTCCCCAATAATTATGATGGGTTTTAAGGATAATATTATATGCATGCATGGCCACCTAATGTTTGAACATGCTTAACGTTTGTCCATCGAAAACGCTGACTTTTCGTAGCGTATAATCATAAGCTCATAATATGTCGAGGTTCCATTTTTCTTAAATTTCAAGCTTCAATTTTGGGTTGTTCGGCTCAGATAGTTCATTCTATCTTAAGTTCGACAAAATAAATGTTGCTGAATGGTCTTTAATTTTTTTGTCAGACCACGAGATGTCTTGAGCGAGTCTTAACTGTAAGTGGCACCCTTTAAGTTTGTACCATATTTAGACTAATCCTGGTTTCCACCAGGAATATAATATTTTTAATTTTTCCTAAATTATTAGTGCCACCTAATGCTTAATTTAGATGATATAAAATTTAGGATCATGGCAGAGAGTTGGTATGGCAATTGATCTTTTTGGTTTTATATATTAATTGTTAGTTACAATATTCTTCCTCTTAATTAGAAAATGATTGTCACGTCTTGTCTTCAAATAAAAACAACTTGGTTTAGTTGAATTGTTGAGAATCCTTGCCTAATCACAGGAGAGAAACATGCAATATAATGGCAGCAATAATGTCCCGGAAGGGGTAACTAAATGGGAGGAATATATATGAATTTTATATACTTAAAAGTTGTGTATAATTTTTTGTTAACCTCTTCTTAATCGAATTAATCACACAAAGTTTTCTTTTTTTGAGAAGATCACACAAAGTTTTCTTAATGCAATTTATCTCTCATATGTGATTGGCTTGTTATTACACCTAGGATACATATTTGAGTAGCAGTTGTAGATTTATCGATCTCGTCATATAAATTAAATATATTAAGAAAAGAAGAAGAAGAAGAATAAGAACATAGAAACATGCAATAATGTAGTCACACGTATATATAGTCAATGGACAGATGAGATTCTTTTAATAATGTTAGTTTTCCTACATTATTTGACAATTGGCAACCAGAATAATGGTCAACTGTTGTTAACGAGTAGAATAATCCATGTTCACGCTAAACCAAATATTAAAAAAAAAAAAACACACACAACACACACACATACACACACAAACAATTTATAAAAGTAGGTAAATAGCATCAAAATTATATATATCAAATAGTTGAGATGAAATTTGAAGTGTAAATCAATGATAAATTACTTTTTTTTCATAATATAATACCTATAGTAATATCCACATATATTTATTCACAACAGATATAATTTATTATCATTATTATTGTTAAAGAACATATTGATCTTTATATTCATAATTCATTACCATTTTAAACTTAAAGCAAAGAATGAAATTTATATTCTTAAAAAATTCTTTTTTCACCAACTAAATAATGAAATATATCTTTCTGAATTTATTTTTAATAAAATTTTAATTTCATTCCTTTTCAAATATTTCCCTTTTGAATCAAATGGGCTATAAATCTTGATTCGTGCTCCATTGACCATTATTACTACATCCCCTTGGATGTATCGAAAGAAAAATTTTCAATAGTAATGTTGGACCAAGTGAGGCATTGGACTTGACGTGTAGATCGATTGGTTCAAGAAAGCTTGATAGGGTTGGAGTGACAAAATCGGTAAATTTTGCTGTGGATCATGGTCTATAAAGTTGTGTAGATCATGAATATAAAGTATACTTTTTTCTCCAAAAAAAAAAAGTATACTTTTAATATTTAAAAATACATTATTTGTGTACAGTGTACTGGATATACATTATTTAATAATATACAAAATAATGTACTTTTAACTTTCAAATAATGTATTTTCAAATAATTACTTTACGTATATAAATAACGTACTTTTAATATATTAAAAAGGTACTTTTATTTATGATACATGCAACCCATGGTCCATGGAATAATGATTGCACGAAATCGGGGCCTCGTGGAGTTTTGCCGAGCTTGGAGGCCCCTTGGGCCCAACAAGAGGTGTGACATTATACAATTCGCTAATAATAATAATAATAATAATAATAATAATAATAATGGGTACTCTAGCGTAATTATCAAATTTAATAGTTAAGATAAAGCACGTCTTTCAATTTGACTATATCCATGAGTTACATGTGACTTATAATTTATAAAAGCATAATCTGCTCATACACATGAGGACTGAGGAGACGTGTTAAACATAATATATAAAAATAATAAATATGTAGTCCATTAATTAATAAGTTAAACTTTTAATTAGTTGAGATGCAACATTTACTTCACTTAGGAATAGGTTGAGTAGTAGCTATAAAATATATATTATATAAGGTTACAACATACATCATATTCTCGATTGATCTATATATTTTAGAGTTTAATCTTTATGAAAGTAGTTCTAGAATGGCGACCAACATCTAGTTGTATGAAGTGGAATGAATGATGAGGTTGTTGTGCAATGTATATAGCCCAATACGTGTCAATGACTGGCTTTAGATGTTAAAATGGAAAGGTTTGATCTCATGGTTAGTTGATTGGGAGACTTCTTAGCATGTGCTGCCTCATCCCATGCCTTTAATTTATTTACTCCGTATTAAAGTTTATAAAGCAGTTTCTTGGAAGTATGTGTGTATACTATGTGCGATTATGCGAAGCCAAGGAGGGGTGTGTTTCGCGTGATAGTAGTGTGATGTAGTGGGGTAAATTTCGTGTGCTAGTCGTGTAAGGCGTAATATAATAATGTAATGATTCAAATGGATCAGACCAAATGTCAACATAAATAAATACTATGTAATATTTTAAAATTAAAAAAGCGTGATGAGTTAATATGTCATACTTTTATTTTTATTTAGGGTGTGTCTGAAATTTCAAAAAATGTCCAATATTTATAAGCGTGAATAGATACTAGTGGCACGAAGTGCGGAAGTGGCTCCTCTAAATGCGAGGTAATGAGTTCGAACCCCAGTGAGAACGGTATTGACTTTTTATACTTCAGTAGGTTGAGAAAGTAATTATAAACATATACTATATTCTAACAGAGTCAATAACACTAAAAAAATATATAATTATAAGTAATTAGAAAAATGCTAGAATCATATCCCAAATAATTTGATGCAAATATTATCTCAAAAGAGGGGTTTTATCTATGAATTAACCAGTGTTACCACAAAGTAATGAGACGAAGATACCCACATTTAGGACATGTGGCAATACTAGCCGCTAAAACACTAATGTTGGGTTCTTGGGGCAAGTTAACAAATTGCAAGTAGACATTTAAATAAATATCCCATATGGATAAACTTTGAAGTGTTACGTAGAGTAAGTTTATGCTCCGTTTCATGTACAGAGACCGGATACCTCTGATATATATGTACTCAAAAGTCCAGTTGAATTTGCATGTTGGGTCTGACCCAGATTTCCATTCAGATTCCAGTTCGTGCGGCGGCTTGCGGGTCCCACCGTTGCCCTCAGCCGTGATTTCCCGTTTCCCATCCTTCAAGTAGCAATATCATATTACCACTTTCATTTATGGAAGCATGCAGCTCCCCCTACAAACACAGTATCAAGTCAATGTATTCAATGAAACTGTACAACACCATCCAAGAACTTTTAACACATTCATTCAATCACAAAGATAATTGGAAATCCAATCCATATTATCTGCTGTGCTGCTTATAAATATGGAATGAATCTGAAAAGACAACTGCGGGCATCTAGTGTGTGTAAACTACTGCAAAGTTAAGGAGTAAATTTTCGAGAACTAACGTAAGTGATGGAGAGCTCTGCTTTAGCAAGTGCTTCTTCATTTACGAGTGCAACAACACTTACTGGAAGGGGGTTAAGTCATCTCCCGAAAAGTTACATTCTCCCGCCATCAGAGCGCCCCAACTGCACCCTAAGCACCAACTCCTCTAACTTGCCAATTATTGATCTTTCCTCCTTGCAGCATCCTCTGCTTCGCTCTCGGGTGGTCCAGGAAGTACGTCTGGCCTGCAAGGAACTAGGTTTCTTCCAGGTACATACAATATCATCACATGTCCATGTTACACTGTAGTGTAACTGTAAGTGTGTAACACGGATGAGAGTAAGACAACTATTGCTTCTCCTAGAAATTAAGAAAAAAGTCTAAGCATTTTATCTATCATTCATGTCAATGCATGCAATTTTAGATGATTATTTGAGCAGTAGTATGTTCTAATTTCTCATAAGTGCCATGACGGAATAATACAAGCACCAAGAAAGGCAGGAATTTGAGCTCATTGTGTAAAAGTCACATACTTTATGCATGCATGTAGTCTTGTAGATGTGAGAATTGAATTAGTTTCATCCAGAGTGTTAGTATAGGCAACTGACTAACTAGATCTGCACATAATAAATTATGACATGCATGCGCATTGCATGAAGCTATTATAATTCATGACCAATGAAAAGCACTGCACATAAATAGACTGTATGCATGGCCGCAGGTCATTAACCATGAAATCCCACCTTCGGTCGTGAATGGTGCCTTAGATGCTGCAAATGCATTCTTTAATTTGCCAAGTGAAGAGAAAATGCAGTTCATGTCTGATAATGTTCACGAACCTGTGAGATATGGCACCAGCCTAAATCATGTCAAAGATAAAGTTCACTTTTGGAGAGACTTCCTCAAACACTACTGCAATCCAATCTCAGCTTGGATTGATTTGTGGCCTTCAAACCCTCCATGTTACAAGTGCGTAATTATTCTTTCCATCATTTTCTTTAATGTAACGTAACTATCCTTAGCTTCATTAGGAAATTAGATATACGAGCTGAGGAAAACATACATTTTCAGTACAGTATATACTTCCTCAAGCGTATAATAATTATCCTCAAGCTAAGGAAGGGTCATTAATATAATGTAAATAATTTTCTTGAACTGTGCTGCAGGGAGCAAATAGGGAATTACGCAAAGGCAGTGCATGAATTGCAAAAGAAGCTAATGGAGCTAATATTTGAAAGTTTAGGGTTACACCCCACTTACTTAAAAGAAGACATTGAAGAGGGATCCCAAGTGATGGCTGTTAACTACTATCCAGCATGTCCTGAACCGGAACTTGCATTAGGCCTGCCACCGCACACAGATTACAGCTTGCTATCAATCCTAGTTCAGAACCAACAGGGGCTGCAAATCCTGGACCAGGATAAAAATTGGCATTCTGTCCCAGTCATAGAAGGGGGCTTAATTGTTCAACTGGGAGATCAAATGGAAGTACTGAGCAATGGTCAATACAAGCCTGTCATCCACAGAGCAACAGTCAACTCAGAGACGTGTCGAATTTCAATTGCTAGCCTGCACAGTCTAGCTCTGGAAAAAAAGGTAGGACCTGCACCAAAGCTTGTGGATAAGCAGAACCCATTATCCTATAAACAAGGCAGCTTCGCTGATTTTCTCAACTTCATTTCTGGCAATGACATCACAGCGGCAAGCTTCATAGACACATTAAAAATAAATAAATAAATGAAGCAGTATGTAACTCTGAAATAATATATATAATAAAGGAAGATGATCTTTATTAATATGTTTGGGGGTAATAAAGACTTTATTTGAACTTACACTTGAGCATCCGATTTTGTCTCCTATGTGTCACAAATATTGGTTAGACGTACAGCTAGCATCCTTTTGAATCACATAATTAATTTTGTGAATCCTTGACAGGTACCCACACATGCAACTTGCCAGACAGTACAGTTAGTTGAACTTATACAAGTATGCAACTTGCCATAGTGAATCGTTAAATTGTTGCTTTATTACATCAACCCCAATTATTAACATGCCCAAAATGCACACCAATCACTACTATGCCACTAGAAAAGATTTTTTTTTTAACAAACAAACAAAAACGATAGAGGGAATGGGTGAATACTTAATCCAAATTATGCTGTCATCCTTGGAGGCTGCAAATCATATTTGCTCTCTGAGAGTGTCACTCCATTTCATAGTAGTTTTCTCAGTTCGAGTTACACAGTTATAAGAGACTAGGGTTATGATTGATACAATAAGTGACTACGTCATGAATTTGCTATATCTGGTATCTACTGCAGCTAATTGAGCTAAAGAAGGCGAGGATTTCTTGTCTTGGAAGCATATGCTCTGCTAAGTGTTCAGAGAGAAGAAGGGACCATACATTTTGAAGGCAACAGCGATAAATTAAAGCAGTTGCATTCAAGAATTGCTAGCACATGGAAAATTAATTTCCATGATCACAATTGCAACAACTGCAGAGTCATTGAGACCACCATTTACCAACTTAGCCAGAACTATTTTAATTTAATTTATTTTTTTAATAAAAAAAATGAAAAGGGGCAAATATTGCATACAGAGCAATGTTATCATTGATTTTGCTTAAAATCATCAGTAATAGCTGATTGCAATTAGTTTTGATTCTTGTTATCAATATATAACTTATTCAAACAATTACTGAAACTTCACAATCGCTTAATATATCCTGATCATAAGCTGAAATTGAACTACTGCTTGGTGTGTGCGTCTGTGTCTGTGTATGTATATACTCAATGCTCCTATCTAACTATAATTTTCAACAATTTCTATCAATACCGTATTTAATTACGGGAAAATGCAAGCGCCGATGCTGAGCTTCAATTAAACAAATTTTTTTGTCGATCAATCACGATGATCACAAGATCAGCTATCGAAGAATCAGCACAGCAACTAAAATACACTGAAATTGATTTTTTTTTTTTATGGATATTCGGATATACCTAGCAAAAAGGGGGGAAATATAAGGCTGAAACACAATTACACTCCTTAATGGCGTAATTGCAGAAGAAATGAATTTACGAATAAAACCTGTTCTATGACGCATCTTCCTCGAACTCAGTTTCCCTCCTCCCTCCCTCCATTGACGTTGCTTTCTTTTCATCTTTTCTGTTTTTTTTTTTTTTTTTTTTTTTCATTTTCAGTTGTTCCGTACTTCCGTACAGCGTTTATTTTTAATTGCTACGGAGTACTAATTAATTAATAATATATATATATATAACAATAGCGGTGGCTAAATCACGTTATCGCCTAGTTGTCCACCTATTATGGATCTAATTTAAAAATTGTACACCTTTCCTCGTGAATTTCGATTAAAAAATTATGTGTTTATAATTAAAATATTAAGTGTATGTAATTAATAAATTATGTGTCTTTAAAATATATAGTGTGTTAACTATAGACACATAATATGTTAACTACAAACACATAATTTGAATGTCATTTTTAATTGAAGTACACAATGTAATGTGAAATCTGGTCCATTGTATAATTTATTTAAATCTCGAACTTAAGCAAGCTCATGCATAAATAGATAAATCAACTTAAATTGTTCCGATGATTAAAAGCGGGAAGATCAATACTCACTTTCTAAATCATCTGCTCAACCAATTGGATTGGGTCTAACAAATATTAAATTATAAAAAATAATAATAATAAAAAGAAGGAAGGAGGAAGAAGAAAGAACAAAAAGAGAAGGCACTAAGATTTTAACGCCATTTTACGTGCCCCGCATGATTACCTTCAAGGCTTCAATGTTCTGTGCCTATCTTCCCAACCTCTATCCAACATTTGCATCTAAATCTCTCGCGCAATAATTTAGATTCCGGTCGTTTCTCGCCGGAAAATACCTCAGTTTCCGACTGATCTCATCGTCTTCAGATCGCAATGAATCCCGATTAGTACGTTATAGTATTATCTCGCTCATTCTCTACTGTTTTTTTTACGTAATATCAATCATCATCTATCAAATAGTTCTATACTTCATTGTTGTTGTTGTTATCATTGTTATTATTGTTACTACCAATTTATCATCACCATCATTATCAGTAGCTCTTTAATCTCTGCGTATATCAGGGACCGTCGCTATCTGTCTTGTCATTAACGAATTTATAACCCTATATATACTGTAGAATATTTGTAAGTTGAAGTCCAGTTTTTGTTTAATTATATTCATTCAATTTTGTTCTATTTGAGAAAAAAATACTTAGTAGTAAAATTGTCCAGACAGTTCATTTTCGGCTTGTGAAAGTAAAACCTGAGAAAATGCAGTGTTTTTGTTTCAGACAGTTCATTTTCGGCTTTTGAAAGTAAAACCTGAGAAAATGCAGTGTTTTTGTTTTACCTTTTGCAAGTTATTTGATCTGCAGAACTGATTGGTGCCATTTCTTACAGTGACTATCTTTTCAAGCTTCTGCTAATTGGAGATTCTGGAGTTGGGAAGTCATGTCTCCTTTTGAGGTTTGCTGTAAGTTTATAGGACACTATTTCCATGTTTGCCATTCTCTTGTAATATAGCATACTACATTACTAAGCAGTTGTACAGTTTGTAATGATGTGTGCTTGGCAAAACAAGTAGAGGATTCATACTGAGCTTGTGACAAATATACCAGATGCTTCTCTGTATTTCATTTCATTCATTTCCCTTTTTCCTCTTCATGTTGGATGGTTGATAAAATGGCATGGGTGCACCTGAGCTAACTATTGTGTTCCAATTCCAATGAACATTTTATTTTGATTTGGGCTCCATCTTGGAAGACTGCCCTCTATCACAGATGAAATGCAGGAACTTTTTATACTCGTGTTAAATGTTATGTGCTACTCCAGTTTATATCATTCTTCGAAATGCATTTGGTCAGTGGAACCTGAAAATTTTATCTGGTTTCCTTCAGGATAATACATACTTGGATAGTTACATAAGCACCATTGGGGTTGACTTTGTAAGTACTGTTGAATTGTTAGAAGGCATAACATTTACACAATGATCAGTCAGAATGGAAAAGAAGTCTCATAATATATATTCCTTTTGTAGAAAATCCGTACTGTGGAGCAAGGAGGGAAGACGATTAAACTTCAGATTGTGAGATTTCTCAGCACTAGTTATTAAGTTCTTTCATTTGGAATTCATGTAACAGTAATACATAGAAGTCACCTGACTAGCGTTGCTTGTTTGACAATATCTAGTGGGATACTGCTGGACAAGAACGGTTTAGGACTATCACTAGCAGCTACTATCGTGGAGCTCATGGTATAATTGTAAGTGACTGACCTGCCATTACTATTTCGCATCTTAACTTCCACTATTGGCTATTTTGTTGGCTTTGCATCCTGGATCTGCTCATGACTTCTTGAGATGAGGTGTCTGCTAGGTTGTATATGACGTGACGGACGAGGATAGCTACAACAACATCAAACAGTGGCTAAATGAAATTAATCGCTATGCTAGTGAAACTGTCAATAAACTTCTTGTTGGGAACAAATGTGACCTTGCATCTAAAAGAGCCATCTCATATGAGACAGCAAAGGTAAAAACAGCTTGCTAGTATAGACAATTGAGGATATGTTAAGGGCTAAGACAGTTGGTTTTTGCCGCCTTAATTGAGAATTCATTGATTTTGCTTGCTCATTGTACAGGCATTTGCTGATGAGATTGGTATTCCATTTATGGAAACCAGCGCAAAAGATGCTACCAATGTAGAGCAGGCTTTCATGGCTATGTGTTGTGCTATAAAGAATAGGTAGGAGATATGTGTTTATATTATCTGTTAAATCTGGTGTGTATTTAACATGATCTCCTTGCCTTTTCTTAGAGTCTAATGAATAGGCTTGGAGAGGCAATGGCCCTAGTATCACAAGCCTTTCCCCAAGCAAAAGGGACTCAATTAAGGTTTCACACTTTGATTCCCCCCACCCCTCCCAATTCCCCATAGGTTGCCATGAACATGAACAAATACAATTCTTGAAACACAGTACTTTTTGTTGGTCAATCTGCAAATTAGTTTTGCAGAAGTTTGGCCTTTTGAACTTCTAAAACAAGAAACTCTGAGCATTCAGAATGGAAACCTTATAAATCTTTGGAACTTTCAAAGTGAGAGATCCTAAGTATTTGCCTCCCATCTCATAACAAACATGGAATAGAATGCTTAGCATGGACTAACGTCCATGTAGCAAGATAGACTTTTAATACATGTTTATTTTTAGTATACTGATAAAATGAACTATGTATCAAAATGTTCATTACATACTAAAAATGAATTTGCAATATACTAAAAATAAACATGTATCAGGTCCACGATAGAATATACTGTTAGCCCTTTCTGTGGTTGCATAAATAAACAGACAAATTGTGTGATGTCTGAAAAGTATACATTGACAGTGTCTTCCCTACTTTGTCTGAATATGTTCCTTTGCAGCAAGGTTCTTTGCTTTGATATAACTGTGTTTGAACTCTAAATGTTTTCCCCAAATGCAGGATGGCAACCCAACCATCATCAAACACATCAAAGCCTCCAACGATCAATATTAAAGGACAGCCAGTTGTACAGAGTAGCAGCGGTTGCTGCTCTTAAGAACAGAACAACTAGGCAAAATGCAATGTTCATTTCTGTCAATTCCGTAGTTAATCACAGTGAAGATCAGTGGCTGCTTAGAGTTCAGTAATATGTTTGAAGGAACTGAAGCAAGTTTATTGTAAGAGATATAAGGGTTGCTTGAATTCAGATTAGTTGAATTCTAGTATTCAGCCCATAAATAACTATAGTCATAAAACGTAACCAAATTATTCTGTCACCTACAATCTAATCTACCTAGCCTATACTTTGACATGGACCAAGTGAACCTTCCAGGGCGACCAATCAGGCAATCAACGATCCATACTAGGCCCATTTCTCGTTTGAGCAGCTATCATATGAACACAATGTTTGATCAGCGACCCGGAAGCGGTGGCTGAGTAAATGGTGTATAACTTTCATACCTGAACAGTTACGAACTCTATTCTTGTCAATACTCTCATGATCGAGCATGAGGCACTATCCTTTCATATACATAAGGCTATCACATTTGAAAGAAAAAGAAAAAAAAAAAAAACACAAACACACAACATATGTACAAGAGAACAAAAGAATGATTGCAGCCTTATCATTTCTGGTACTTCTTAATTCGCTCAAAGTCGTTCAATTTTACTTTGAGTAAGTCGTACTCGTTCTGCATTTTGTGCAGCGTCGTCTCCACCATTAGCATCTCTTCTTTGAGATGGTTAATCTGCTTATCTATATACGCAAGTGCCTCAACCCCCCTCTCCCCCATTCCATGCATGCCGCCCATGCAATCGCCTTGAGTTACCACGTGGATCTGTTGAGGTCTACTTAATAGTACGATTATGCTCATCTGCAACAAGTGCAACAGATAAAATGATGCATTAAAATTTTGTCCCTGTAAAATAAAGCGAAACAGATGCGCAAGGGAGTGAAAACGAGAATCTAGGTTTTATGTTTCTTCTCTAAATAATATTAGGCGAGAGTCGTGTGCCACAAAGATTTTAGTTGGCGTTTAACCCACCACAACCTTCCTCTGTTACCAAGTTTGAGACATATAGCATGGGGTGGTTGCAGTGGAGAGAATTTATAACACGCTAAGTTACAAGAGAAATTGGGTTTACCTGCATTAGGAGGAGCACCACAGCTATTGCCACAATCAGGAGAACGTAGAAGTGGTTTTGAGATTTCAACAATGAAGAAAATCTTGAGTTGAAATCTCTAAACAAGAATGGAACTGGTGCATTGTTGGTACACCTTTCTTGCGGGGAACTGACAGGATGCCGGTTCATATTATTTGAGTCCGGCAATGTCTGTGAGATTACTGCATCATTTCCACCGTCTGACTTCTCCTTGCATTCAACTGCTCTCACTGGCTTCTCCATCTCAACTTGACCATTTGGAATTAAATTAGCTGCATGAACTCCAGCTGCGGGGAAAAAGAAATAGTCAATGAAGTTTTGCCCTGTACCACTGAGAATACACCATCTTAAGCACCTACCTTGTTCCATCTCAAGCTTCTTTTGCTTCAAAAATTCATGAGCCTACCAAAGGAGGAGGAAAAGAAAGGCCCAAGAAAAACAACTGAGCAACAGTGAAAGGTGAACCTGCCATAAGCATAAAAATACTAGAAAAATATATATATACCAGCTCAATCCAAATGGCATAAACATCTCGACATTCGTCAATTGTGGACTGCACTATCTTTCCTGCAATCGTTTTTACACATTTAAATAACAAGTATCCCAATAAGATTTTTTACTCATAAATTTAAATTTCACACACTAGAAAGTGCAGAAGAGGGCAAGCTCACAATGATAATACAAATCTATTGTTATAGATAAAATAAAAAGCCATCCCCCAATTTTTATTTTTTTTTTATTTTTCAAATTTTGTCCTTCCACCTGTTTCCTACATTACAGGTTGATGAATTGAAGAAACTTCCAAGCCTAAAAGTTGGATAGGAAAATCAAAGCTTGACTGAAGAAACCAACATCTTAGAAGTTTGATTGGATAATCAAAGTTCAAATGCCCTCAGATTTCCAGGGATATATATATATATATATAAAAGAACTGCACCTTTCCACATAGTTTTCTTGGAAAAGGCCACGTTTGTGTAAACCTTCAGAATGCAACCTTCACTACCATCTCTCTTAACATCCCAAAGACCCTGTGATGTTATGAAGCATATAACAAAGAATAAAATACAAAACATGTTTAGGACACATCCTTGCCTTTGCCTTTACATCTTTTACTCTATTTGTTTATCTTTATGCTCAATCAAGAAATCAAGAAATCAAGAAAAGACTACTAAAGTTGGGATACAGGAAGTATAGTTTAGAATTTTTAAAAAATAATTGTAACAGTATCAATTTCTAAGTATTTGATGTGAAGTGTCAACTGCCAGGCGAACAGGTTATTTTGGATGGAATTATGGAAATATCAAATGCACTATTAAATTTGCAACAAGATACAGCAATTACCTCCACTTGAAAATAATCTCCATACGGTACATCACTAATTTCTTGAGAAGTCTCAACCACAAGGTGACTGGATATTTATGAAAGCAAAATCAAAAGATGATGATGATAACAATAACATAACAACAACTATAAACCTAAATGTCAAATCTCTGTAGACACATGTATGATGTATGTACCAGTTTCTGTAAACTCGGTATTTCAAAAGCTCCTGACAGCTGCCAAACTTTGCACCTAATCAAAGGCCAATATTTTGATCAAATAAAACTATAGCATAAAAAATTACATCTGCATTAGGTCATACTTCTAACTAACACTTACCAAAATAAATTTTGATTGGATGTTGAAATGATACATTACGAGTGTGCCCAAATTTTTCATGAGGACGCCAGGGAGTGCATTTAAAATCTGAAAGAGCCAAAGAGGATTGTTAATAAAAGAAGCCACATGAGATGGTTCATTGGTCCATCAAAGTTTCTGCTCTAGAATAATCTGAGAAAACATGTGTACGAAATACAAATAACAGTTTTCTGGCTATAAACCCTTGTGAACAATACCTTTATCTCCACATTTTTTGTGAAATGACTCCAGGAAATCAGCGCCATCATCTGAAAAGAAGAGATCAAAGAACTCTTCCACCTTCACCTGTGTCATGTTAAGCAAAGCACAAGAGGATATCAATTAGAGAAATATTGAGTTAAAAGTCAATAATAAAAGGTGCACCAACTTGCTTAGGTTATATATAAACTCATTGCCATTTAGAGCACCAAAAGGAAATTTTTATTTTGAGAGGGAAGAGAGCTTATAATACCGGAAACTTTGATTCTGCAACCAATGTGTAGTCTTCTGGTACTGCAATCAGAACAGCCAGTTTTAAAATAGAGTTAAATGAAATTTGGAACAATGTTGAAATATGAAAAATATCAAACCAGCATATATGGAATATAGAAACAATATAAAAATGCAAAAATTAATGAGACAACAGCATGTTCAATAGCATAATCCATGAAATAGAAGGGAAAGCTGATTTTGATAAATAACTAAGACATGGAATAAGAGCTTAAACGCAAGTACTACATCTATATCTAATGAACTAAGATGACATAAACTTTTGCTTTTAAATTTTCAGGAGCTCCATCCACAGCTCACATAGTCACATAGACCATTCTCCCCTCAGTATAAGAGCCAGGTGACCTTTCCAATGTGAAATGGAAGTTAGTTTGATTTGCATGCATGAAAGAGGGAAAACAGGTGCATAATCAGGAAGACAAATTATAGATCCCAGATAAGAATGATATATAGCTGCATAGATTCACTTATCCAATTTTAATATTTTAAAAGTGTTTTACTCGTATATAGACAGTTAAGTGCAAACTAGACAGCCCTTTACTCTTTAGTTCATGCTACTTGAACACCTGAAAATGGTTATTACGAAAGCATGCATCTAAAAATTTAGTTTAGCAAGTCAAACTTACAAGTCATGCATCTATAAAATGGGTTTTTTAATTCCACTTAAACCACCAAAAAAGAGGACCGGGGGTGGGGCGGGTTGCATAAGAAAATGAAGAATAATCGAAGGATCAAAAGCCAAATAAAAAATCTCTAGGATAGAGTCCATGGTTGATAAATGATAACCTAAATATGAATTTAACTAACCCTGAGGCGCATCATAATTCACTTCCTCCAAGACCAGAGATTTTCCTGATGATGAACAATCAGTGCTCTGAACAATCTCTGCAGCCTCCTCTAAACTGTCTGGTGGTACGGAAGGATTTGGAACAATTTCATAATCCCCATTATCTAAAGGTTTTGTATCATCTGACAGAGAAATTTCTTTATCCCTGCCAAGCACAAAAGCAATATAGTGAAATAAATCAGCATTTTAAATAATTACTGAGAAACAAAGCTCAAGGCAAATACCTTTCCACAGATGCTGCCTCATCCACAGGTTGATCAGGAATCTCTGTTTTATCCGCCAATAGAGACCCATTTTCTTGACTTATTGGCTCTGAATATTGCTCCTGCTCTCAAATCAGCGATAAACATACATTTATAATGTCTACTGATGAACAGAATTCATTTACAACAAAGAAAATAACAATAACAATATTGGTCTGATTTTCCATTTTATCCATTTCATTACTTATGGGCTTATTTGCCAAAGACATCATGGTCAAGTGTCATAAGCCTATGAATTCAGATATGAGGTCCCAGGCTCAATCTTCAACCCCCATAGATGTCTCAAACAAAACTTATGGCCTTATTTCTAAACAGAGTTTAATCAAGATTTCCAACCAGAGTAATAATATGAAACATATATGAGCACACTTACACATACATATATACATATACATATTTACTACTATAAGGCAAACCATAATAAAAATAGTTTTCCAAAATGGATCAGGGGTTTCTCAAAAGGAAATCACTAGTTACATGATCATATTAAAACCTTAATCTGAAATTTATATTCTCCCCTCTGACTTCAGAAGAAAACAGAACTCACAACAGCCTTTTTTTTTGAAGAATTCATAATCCGATTTATGAAGAAAATAACAAACCTGCTGATCTCCAGTCGCTTTAGGTCCATTATTGTGTTGCAGCCAACCGTCATTTATGAGCTTAAAAGCTTCATCACGGGACAGAAAAGATGTAAAAAAGAACTGCTAAAATGGAAGGCATGTGTTACAGAATTGCAGCAAATGCACAAAGTAGGCATGGCACTAAAATCCAGGATATTACCTTCTTTCCTCCGGCTATTATTTCTATGGCTGTTGGGAATATTGCGGCTGCTTTTGCTCTCCTAACAGATGTGATCTCATGAATTGGAATTATTTTCTAGATAAAAAGAAAATTAATTAATAGTCATGCTAATGCATGGATGTAGAGAGAAAAGGAAAGGCAAAGTTAAGATAAGGATACAAGAAAAACAAAAATTTAAACTGATCAACATTAACATAAATATTTATTTATTTATTTATAAAAATTTAAAAAAAATAATAAAAAAAACCTATATAATCCAGTGAGTTATAAGAGAGTAAATTGTATGGAGTGTTTAAACATCGATTATTAAACATCAAACCTTTGTCTCAAATCCAAAAAGGTTGGAGTAAAAGCAAATATTATGCGCAAATAAGTACATGTGGCCCTGCAACAATAAAATAACGTTAAACACAATTCACTTTCAAAGCCTTACTGAAGAATTTAAATGCTAAACTCATGGGAGACAGTTGACAGAGAACAAGGACGAGACCATAAATAGATAACTTAGTAACAGGATGATGAAAATCAGGCGATCAGCATTACCTGAAGAAGAAAACTCTCTTGCAATGCACAGTTAAAATCTTGAATAAGAACCTACACAGAATTAAGGAGAGAAATTAAGCTTCAGTCAGTAAGCACATGTAGAACATACATACAGTCTGCTTATGTTTCCACATTCCAGAATATATTATATAGAACCTACACAATCTTTGTGCAGTTAGTTCATTTAATATACATCAACAACTGTCATATATGCAATCCCAGACATAGACACAAAATCATCCTAGGCCAAAGTCCACTAGAATGTTATGAGTTAAGACTATGATTTGCTAGGACTCAAATAGGCAATTTCTTACATTTTTGAGTTGGTAGCAAGCAATTCTAAACCAATATGCTTGACCATCGACAACAAATGGCCAACCAAGATAACTACCAGTGAATTGAAATTGGAATGCTGTTCATCCAAGAATAGTTTATAAAAGATAATAAAGCATTTAAAATAAGGAGAAACACAGTGGGAGGTTTATTGTGAAGATGGATAAATAAGGCTGCTCTATAACTTCAGAGCAGTTATGCCTTTTTTGTGAGAAGACTTTACTTTATTTTCTTTTCTTTCTTTTTTTTTTCTGTGAAAATACTTGATTTTTTTCTTTTTCATTTTTTTGAGAGGACTTGATTTTGTCACTGCAATTGTAGTACATAATTGACATGACAACTGGAAATGACTAATCGACCAGAAGAGCAATACATTTGTTCACACTGATGCCCTCTAACAATGAATTAAAAATCATAAAAAATAATTTACTCACTTCATCCGCTGGAAGACGGAACAGTTGCCTATACTCTTCACTCCTTAAAGCCAGGAGAGACTGTTAAAAACAGATGATCATAGTTAGGCATACCTTTAAGAAGCACAAGAACATTTCAGAGCTGTTAAAATACAGTCCTACCTTTTCTTTGGCTTATTGCCCACTAGAAAGAAACTGAAAACATATCAAAAGCCTTTTAAAAAAAAAATTCTAACAAGTAATTCAAAATTAACGTAATGGATATGAAATGATAAGAGCTTCTGTTTGTAACATTTGTGAATGCATTTGCACCTAAGTTAAAAATTGTAGCAAATATGTACGATCACAAAAATCTCAACATGTAGATGCTCCAAATTCTAAGTTTTCCCCCCTCCGAACGTCTTTCTAGAACAAATGTATTTCAGAATTCCGCGTTCTGCTCTTCCTGTTGCGTTTCTATTGAACGCGAAGCGTCAACCATACATAAACTGATTATCATACACCCTAATTCAAAGTTCCAAATAATTCGAATAAACCAAACACGCACGAGCTAAATTGAACCTAATTCAAACGCATAGATAGAAAAACCGAGAGAAATAGATGCTCCGATCCTAACCTGAGAATCCGAGAGCCTCGCCGAGCTAGAAAGCGAAGAAGAGCGATCGAGGAAGGTGAGATCCGAGGCATCAGCGGCGTCAGAAGCGTCATCGGAGCGCCTGGAATTCACAGTAGAAAGAGAAGGAGAATGATGGTCCATAAACTGCGCGGGCGGAGGCGACGGCGATGCCGCCTCCGCAGCCTTGTCGGAAAGCACCGCTGCCATCGGAGTCGGAGGAAGATGAGGAGGAGGGAAAAAGAGTTGACGAAACGGACGAGTAGTCCAAATATGGTAAAACTGAATCGGAAAAAATGACAAAAAGAGTGCTGGTGGCGGTCCGGCTCAATTGATATGTTATTGTGAAGAAAACGTGTCGGTTCGGCTCGATGGAAATCTCGGTTATGATTTGTAGTTAAAACGTAAACGTGCCGGCGGAGCGGGTAGACGTCGACCGTTTTCGGACCAATGATGTGACGTTGCCATAATTTCACATTTTTTTCTTCTTTTTTCTTTAAGTGACATTTATATATACCTTCTTTTTTTTTTTGGTAAATTTACAGGGTCTTTCTCTTCGTCCGTTTAACCGGGAGGCACGGGAGCTGGCCTGTTGGAATTGAACCCGGATTCTCCCGAAATTCCTCCCCACAAAGAGATCTCACTTGCCACTTGAGCTACCCCATTGGGTTAACATTTATATATACTTTTTAATTAAAGTTTGTAATGTCTTAATAATAATTCACTAATATTTTATAAGGAGTTTATTTAATGTTTTAGGATTAAGTTAGAGTGGAATCAATAGAGTTTATTTATTATAAATGTATTAGAAAATATACACACTCAAGGAAAAGACAAAACTATTATGCCTTTCTCTATGCATCACTCCACCAATAGTTTTCATGATTAGATTATTAGACTACAAGAACAATCATAATTGGATTTCTAGCATGGTTTTCCCTTAGGTGGGGAAATAGCATAAGGTTGATGAAAATAAATGAAGAAATAAAACAAAATCGGAGTTGTAATAATTAATTTTTGTGTAGGTACGGTAAAAAACAAAAACAAAAAACATGTTAGTGCGCACCAGCATTGCCTATTAGATACGTTAATAACATTACTCTTTTTTTTCTTTTTTTCTTTTTTTGATACTTTGCTCCTTTCCTTGTATTTCTTTTTTCTGTTTTCCCCCTTTTCCTCCCCTTCAATCTCATTGGTAGACAAAAAAAAACATTATACATCCAAGCAACTATTGTACTTCCCCTAACTAAAATAGGTAATGTTGTTGATAAAATAATAATAATAATAATAATAATAATAAAAGGTAATGCTACTTACTCTGTTCAAATTTTTCTTCAGCCAACATTATTGGATGCTTTAGTCTTTAATTACAATTAATGGGATTTGTCAATTCATTGGTACATGATGCTTACAAGTCACATCCTGATAAAAAATAGTGAAATAGACCTCGAAATTTTATACAAAATAATAATTAGGGTCCTAGACTTTTAAAGATTACAATTAAAAACATAAACTTATCCATTGGATGCAGTTAAACCAATTTGCCCATTACCTAAAAGTAACTAGTAAAAATGTTAATGTCACAATGTTTATTTGAATACATTAATTTAAAAATTAAAAATTTTAATTAAGAATTTTCAATTAAACAAAACGTTTCATTGCAAGTCTTGTATAAGTTGTCATTGTCACATCACACGTTTTGAAAAAGTTAAACCGTTCAATTGTCGTCTAGAACATTAAAATCTAACTTCACTAACTAAAACCAATAAAGTTAAAGATAAACTCCTAAATGAAATTGGGCTTAGAATCTAGTTAATTATCAAACCAAATCAATTGGAATTGCTCCCAAATTCTTCCAATTATCTCGAAGTCTACCCTTGTTATGGACTTCTAGATTTGGATTTGCATTATTAGTCAAAAACTTGGGCCTTCTTCTAGCCTAATACGAATGTCCAATGGGCCTGCCCCACCACCTTATTCCATAATCCAGGTTACAATCATTGTGCTGTTATTAGTCTATAAAATTGGGCCTTAGTCTAGCCCAGTACAAATGTCAAATGGGCCTGGCCCCACCACCTTATTCCATAATCCAGGTGACAATCATTGTGCTGTGATTTCCTAGCACCATCGAAGTACAAGAATCCATCATTCCATCAAGGCACAAGGATGTGGATAAGTGATTCTTGTTGATTTAGTTATGTTCCCACTAACCTATTATTAATGTGATATATAAACTTCAATTATTTAACTTGTTACCTTCTGAAACTATAGTGATTCGATTTACCTCATCGCAGATTTAGTAACTGGGTTTATGAGTTATAAAAAAAAAAAAAGAAATTAAATATATATTTTGATTAGGAAAGTCTACATACATGAGATTATTGTTCAATTCCCATCTTAACTTTTGTTTGTTTTGTAATGTTTGTAGACAAGTCACAAGGGGCATAAAATAAAATCAAATTCAATAGGCTAAAATGACCAAAGAAAAAGAAAAGTGAGAAAAGGGATCAAAGGATGATGCAAAGAATCCACCATTGTATGCCACTTATTCCCACCAATTTCTCTTTAACCAATTCCAATGCATCAACACTCATACTTTCAAACCTCTCATTTGCCTCTTTTCAAAAAGCAAAGGGGGGAATGAGCCCCACAATAAAGGGTATGCCAACACTTCTTTTTGGAAATGTGAGACTTGTGAGGATTGGATCGGAGATATATGAATATTGTAATTCAGCTAATCATTTTAATCACTACTATATGTTTCAGCTTTCATTGGATCGAGAACTTGCCCATATTCCCATTGCTGACAATTATGCACTATATTTCTTTTAGCATAGGTCAAAAGTTTTTTACATTAATGTTTTTTTAATTGTACGTATTTGAATCCCATCTTCTGTACTTGTCTTATTTGATAGATTAATAATACGAACCTAAAACTCAAATTCCTATAAAAGCATCTTCAACAATAGTTTTTTATGAGTTTTTTTATGTGTGATTAGAAACGAAAAGATGCAAGAGAAAAGAAAAAGGAAAAACAAAACAAAAAAAATCATGAAAAATGTCATTAACGCGTTCTGCTGGGCACGGGTTGCACTTCATGTGATAAAATTAAGATAATCACAGAATTTGGTGGGTCCCACAAGTCTACAAGAAATCAAGTACTTGCATGAATTTTTTTTTTTTTTTTTAATACTCTCCTCACCCTCTCTCCTTCCCATGCCATAATAAACTTGTTTTTCTCAAAAACCTACCCAAAATCTATAAATGGGGATGCTATAAGAGAATACCAGTCTAAACCCTAACTATGTCATAAAAAGTATTTAGTTTGAATTTTCATTAGTAGCCGATATCATCAAGAAACTAATGAATGACCACCTTTCTTTAATATGTTTTGGGATATGTCATACCATACAAGCTAAGTATACAAATAAGTTAACAGATGTGCAAAATGTATAGCCTAGTTCTTAGTTTTAGTCCCTTTGAGTTTTCAAATCTATGACAACCCTTGATAAATCGGTATAATAAGTTGTAAATCATATAAAAGAGATAAACCATGTTACAAAATTTCTACAGAATAAGCTCATCAAGAGAGTCATGATAATAGTTGAGCTCTGTTTCTCAAAGTAAGGTTGCTCTCATACTATCACTGGTAAGACTCTATCCCTAATATTTTCTCCTAACTTCACTCATGTGACCAGTTGAACTGTCATGCAAACTTGAAACCAGTTTCCTTGATAGGTCAAGGGAGGCGGATGAGTTGTTGGGAAAGGCGGAAGTAGTAGCTAGGCAAGTGCCAGAAAAGGGAGTTGTCATTTCACGACAACAGCCCGCGAGAAACCAACCAACAACAAACAAACGACCGACCAGTTTTCGCGTACTGCAAAAATATAAACCTAATTAACCATGATTGCAGATTTGCAGAATTGGCAGAACTACTACTGCCGCAGGTCTCCGACGTCGTTTTTACTTGGGGGCTCCTAATCAGCATGCACCCGCCACAGGCACACGTCTTTTTCCCCTCACCCATTATTGTTCACATGTGGACCTCATCAAACTCTTTCTTGTTAACATCACCCACTCTGCACTCATTCTACTACTATTGCATATATACTCTAAAAATACTTTGTATTTAACTTTTTTTTTTTTTATTGGGTGTAGTAACTTATTAATTTACTAAATATTTTTTTATTTGTTAGTTAATAACTCATATGCAGGTTGTGTGCTCAATATTTTCCGTCATTTTTTACGACACTTTGAATTAGTGTCTTTTCAGTTTATTCCCTGGTGAATAAACTTGCTCATGCTCTTGCAAGAGTGGCTTGTTCACAAACTGGTCATGCTAGTTGGTTTAATTATATTCCTAGGTGTATTGAACATATATTTTAATGAAGTTGGTCGTTTTTTATTTTTTATTTTTAAAAAAAGAAAGAAAAAAGCTAATACAATCCATTATCAATTGTCAACTTTTGAATTTTTGTCATTTGACTACAACTTAAATAGTTAAATAGTTACTCCATCTGTCTCATTTTGTTTCTTTGGTTCGATTAAAGAGGGCTTGATTAAAATTATTTTTAATTCAAATTTTCATAATATTAAATTTAATATTAGTATATAAAATTTATATATTTATAAATTACATTAAAAATATTATTAAAACAATAATTCAAAGTTAAAAATAAGTAAAAATTACTAAAGAAAATAAGTAATGAATAAATAGTTGATTTGACTAATGAATAAGAATAGACAAAATGTGACAGAGAATGGATTTATATTACCCGCTAATAATAAACATATAGCAATAATTTTTCTACGAACTGTTAACTTCATTGTCATTTGGCTATAACTTAATTGTTCAAAATGTGAAAAAGTAATTTTATTCACTTAAGATATCTTGTTCTTGATAATGTGTATTGGCATAAAGTATTACTGTATTAGGAAACAAAAAATGCATTGTGTTGTGAAGATGACAAATGACGTGGAAAATAAAAAACAGTCTCTTTGCTGGTTCATTTTCAATTCTTCCTGCTTGGAAAAGATGTGTACTCCAAAGAAGGAACAGAGGCGGGGCCCGCTTCTGGGCCATCCCAACGGCAAGAAGTCGACGGTGGACCCCACATTCGGTGTCTCTCTCTCCCTCTCCCTCGCGTCGTCTCTTCACTGCGGCCCCACATTAATTATAGCGTTAATTCCTGGTGAGAAATGATAAGTGGAGTTTAAATAATTAAACTTTCCTCAATATCTTATTTTAATTAAAGAAATAATATTGGTAGTGTTTGGTAAAAATGGTGTTTAAAGATCCATTAAACAAGATGATTCCTGAGTGTGTTATTAGAGAACGACTCGAACTTAATTATATGTAAAATCCAACAAGAAATGATAGATATTGACTACCATTTCAATATCATAAACACAATTCAATGATCCATGCATCAATAAGTCAAGGTTAGAAACTTAGAATGGTTAGATAAGCCATTTCAACACAAATTATACAGTGACACACATTAAACACTTGTGTGTTGATATTTCTACTTAGGATTCAATTCTCTCTACATATAGGACCCATCGATTCTTGATTACAAATTGTATTTGTAATCACCAAATTCTTCTGCCACACCTAAATCGTTCCAAAATCAAATTTAACCATGTAAAATCATAATTTAAAACCATTGAAAGACGCTTGTGAGTGGGTAGAACATGATTATATATAGTACCAGAAAATCACAAGTTCGGTTCCTGTCAATACCTTATTGGTCGAATCCATCACATATGATATCTCTAGTACAATTTACCTGTATTGTTTGATCTATTGGCTATTACGGTAGTAATTGCAAGTGTTTTCTCCTCACCATACAATCATAATTTAAGATATAGCGCTTGTTTGGTTATTGGCGCATCTGCCAAAATTTTGATGTATCTGACATTTTGACGTTTTGACAAATGTCAAAATGCCAAATAAATCATTTAGTAACTCAACTGTTTAGAGCAGCGGCTTGATCCAAACTTGCTAACACAATTCGCTCTCTGATATCCGCTGAAACAAGCAGTTAATTGTTAATTGTTAACTGTTAACCGTCGTTGATGGTCAAAGTAGCCCTTAATTTAGTATTCTAGTACCACATGCAATACTAATACTATGATTACTAGGTGTGTATAATCACAGTAGAAACTACGGATATGGAAAGGGTACACACGACATTATATTTTTTCAAGTAAAATTAGAGCCAAAAAGGGAAGATGAGAGAGAGAGAGAGAGAAGGCGAAATAAGTATAATGAGTGAATCCAGAGAGCAGGTCGAGCACATGACTAAAGCAAGCCTAAAACGACGAAAAAGCAAAAGCTGCTCTGCCCCTTCCTCCGCCTACTCGCCGTAGTAGTAGTTCGCAGACTTTGCCAGCCATTGCAGGCCAGTGAAAGAAAGATCAATCTTCCCTTTCCCTATACCCTCATAGCCTATTCCTATTTCCTATTCCTATTGCTATTGCTATTCTCGTTCCCCACCTAGTACTCTACTCGTGTATTAACATTCTCGGCAGCTGCTAAACGCGCCGTAGCCGTTGTAGTAGTCTCGCCGAAAAAGCATTCAATTCCCAGAACAGAAAACTGAAAACCCCCCCATTTATTGCGCCTGAGAGGTGTTTGCTTAAATTCGAATTCCCTACTTGCCATTAATCGCGGCTTCTAGTGCTCTAGAGTAGACGCAGTCACACACGCAGGTAAGGGGAGCTCAATTTTACGCTGCGATTTCAAATTTCTTTGCCGTTACGGAGCTGTTTTGCGGGTTTGGATCCGGGAACTGTCGTACGGACTCTCAGTTTTTTCTTCATTTCTTTCTGCGTCGGGTGTGATTGATTATACGGTTGTGGGTGGGAAATGGGAATGCCGTTTTTGTCTGTATTTGTGGGTTGGTTTTGTTGTTTTGCTTTTGAATTTGATTTGTTTATTGCCACTATTTGCTTTTGGACATTCTTGCGGTGGTGTATTGCGTGGAATCCAAGTAATTCTGCACAGTTTGTAGTGGGGAAAGAATGTGGAATGGCTGCTGCGTTTTGAATAGTGTTTGGCGTCTGGATTTTTTTTCCTCTTTGGAGATGATTGGTTTGGCTTGAGTTAGGGATTTGAGTTGGTGGGTTATTGATGAGATACTTTGGGATCAATTGTAGAGGTAATACAGAGTATATGCATAGGAGTTAGCTTGGGTAGTTATGTTGTTATTTTCTCTTGATTTTGATCATAAACAAACCAAGAAGAACAATAGACCGTCGAGTTCAAACCAAGACAGAAGGCCAATAGCCCAATAGGCTGCCCTCAGAGTCAAGCTTTAGAGCTTAGAATGTGTGGCTACCAAGTCAGCAACCTGACCAACTTGGCTAGGATTGCATAAACAAGTTTAAGGATGTTGCTATTGTTTTATACCTTGTTTTTCAAAACTTAAGTTTCAAAAACAAGTTTAAGGTTGTTTCTTGTTTCACAATTATGCAAATTTTTGATGTTCATTCTTGCTTACACAAACATCTCTTTCTTCTTCTTGAGGAGGGAATGGTTTGGATGTGATAATTTCTTGTTTCCTAAAGCATAATGTTACTGTAGTGGTGAAGTAAAGAGTTGTTTTGTTATGAGTGATGTTCAGACTCTTTGCTACCTGGGAATCAATGGTTTCTAGTTTTGTTTAGTAAGGTTAATTGTTGTGTCTTCTTCATGCCTATAAAGAGGTGTGTAATTGAGTTTGGGACATGGGAGTAATCTTTTTTTCTTGTTGTTTTTGTAGAGGTGTGCTTGTGATGATATTTTGTAACCAGAGATGCAAAGGGTTTCAGAATCAAAACCAGTTCCAAGACAGCCTTTAGAGGCTAAGGTGGCGCCTCTGCCATCGCCGTTGTCTAGTGAGGGTAAATTAATGAGTACTCACCCAGTTCTTGAAAGACGAGATGTGGGAAACAGACCCGAGGCTAAATTGATGAGTTCTCGCCCAGTTTTTGAAAGGCCCGAGGCTAAATTGATGAGTACTCGCCCAGTTTTTGAAAGGCGAGATGTGGGGAACAAGCCCAACTTGCAGGATTTTGAAGATCTCGTCTTAACTGGACCTCCTCTACAAGCATGGAAAGAAGGAGGGATGATTTGTCATGAGACAGAAGAGGATGTTATGATTGATGTTGGTTCATCGTTCAAGATGAGTGCTGATTCGTATGAAGATAGCAATTCTTCATCGTTCCATGGGGTCAGCCACCCGGCTGAACCTGTTGATACAGACCTGATGAGACCGGTGTATGTACCAATTGGCCAGAGCAAAGGAGATGGTGGTAAAGGCTTAGTAAAAAGCATGTCTAGGAAGGGCGCTTTCTTAGAAGACATTTCAATCAGGGTTCTTCCTACTGTAAAGCCTAGCCTATCTCTTCTCTCACCTGCAGAGCGCTTGATTGAAGAACCAAACGATGTAGCTAGAATCTCTTCTCCTTTTGCGGTTCCCAGACCATCTCAAAATACTGAAGCTAGTCTGCCCCAAGATCCCGAAGAGAGGGAGTGCATTTGGGATGCTTCACTGCCTCCGAGTGGTAATGTAAGTCCGCTTAGTAGCATTGATAGTGTTGGTGTTGCTAGAACTATGAGCATCGTCAATAGCTGCACGAGCACATATAGAAGTGACGGGATGCTGAGTGATGGCATGCTCAGTATAGACAGGCACTTTGAGAGCACAAAGGCGAGCATGCAAGGGGATTCACTCGAAAGTGCAAAAACTAGCCTTAGCAGGGCAAGTAATAGCAGCGGCCTTAGTGATGACAGTAACTGGAGCAACATTACAGGCACTGCCAACAAGCCTCACAAAGGGAACGATCCTAGATGGAAGGCTATACTTGCAATTCGGTCACGAGATGGTGTATTAGGCATGAGTCATTTTAAGTTACTCAGGAGACTGGGTTGCGGTGACATTGGCAGCGTTTATCTCTCTGAGCTGACTGGGACCCGCTGTTACTTCGCTATGAAAGTAATGGACAAGGCATCCCTCGCGAGCAGGAAGAAATTGACCCGTGCTCAGACAGAGAGAGAAATCCTGCAACTGTTAGATCACCCATTCTTGCCAACTTTGTACACTCACTTTGAGACTGATAGATTTTCTTGCTTAGTCATGGAGTATTGTCCTGGAGGGGATCTGCATACTTTGCGCCAACGACAACCTGGAAAACATTTTTCTGAGTATGCTGCAAGGTATTGACTCTCTGTTATTATATGCTATGAATACTGATTGTTCTCAGGGGGAGACCCTTCAGTACAAATAAAACATTCAACAGACTTCAGAGATTTCAAGCTATATATATGTTTTATTCTTTATTCTCACTTTCACCTCTTTTTGGTTGAATTTAAGGATATCTTTACTCTTTAGCACTGGTCCCTTCATCAATGCTCTTCTTTGATGCAACAGGTTTTATGCTGCAGAAGTTTTACTGGCAATTGAGTATCTTCATATGTTGGGAGTTGTGTACAGAGACTTGAAACCAGAAAACGTTCTGGTCCGAGATGATGGCCACATTATGCTTTCAGATTTTGATCTTTCCCTAAGATGTGCTGTTTCCCCCACACTTGTAAGGAGCTCTTTAGATCCATCCAAACAAGGAGCTGCCTTCTGTGTCCAGCCAGCCTGCATTGAGCCTACAACTGTCTGCATTCAACCATCTTGCTTTCTCCCGCGGATTTTCCCTCAGAAAAACAAGAAAAAGTCCCAGAAGCCCCGAATGGAGCTTGGGCTATCATCTAGTACAGCGCTACCCGAACTAATTGCAGAGCCTACTTCAGCGCGGTCAATGTCATTTGTAGGGACACATGAGTATTTAGCTCCGGAAATCATCAAGGGAGAAGGCCATGGTAGTGCAGTTGATTGGTGGACATTCGGCATATTCTTGCACGAATTACTATATGGTAAAACTCCATTTAAAGGGTCGGGAAACAGAGCAACTCTTTTCAATGTAGTAGGGCAGCAGCTCAAGTTTCCAGATTCACCCGCAACCAGTTATGCAAGCCGGGATCTTATCCGTGGCCTACTTGTTAAAGAGCCACAACATCGGCTTGGGGTAAAGAGAGGAGCCACCGAAATTAAACAACATCCCTTCTTTGAAGGCGTTAATTGGGCGCTTATACGATGCAGCACCCCACCAGAAGTACCAAGACCAGTCGAACCTGAGCTTCCCCCTGGCGTAAAGATGGGGCAAGTTGATCCCATCAGTGTTGCTGCCAATAGCAGTAAAAGGATAGTAGGAGGGGTAGGGGCAGGACCAGGACCAGGACCAGGAAAAGACATGAAACCCGAGGGTAAATTTCTAGACTTCGAGTTCTTTTAGTATAGGCTTGTTTTTTTCCATCCATTGTCTTGTCACTTTGTCTTCAACAGAGTTCCTCTGGCATGGGTTGTTTTATCAGTAGTGGCTTCCTAAGTTCCTAGTCCAGCTACCTTAGATATGAATAGGTTCTTTTGTGATGAGTTGAAGACAATATAGCTCATGAATTCTATGTCTATGTTATTGATGAATAGGTCAAATTCATACAACCTTAACTGTGGGCAAACCACCTTAACCTTGTGTTTTTCACTCCCTAACTGCAATTCTTCTAAAATTAGGTGTAACACACCATTAACATCACTGTGCTTGAATCAGAGTTCTTGTTTGCTTCTAGTAAGAATTGGCCTTTTTCTTATTCATTTTTCCTGCAAAGTTCATAATGCCAGTACACTGCATTTATTATTATATAAGCTTTAAAAGGCCTGCAAAAATTCAAGTTTCATTCAGGTTGAATATGAAAATAGAAAAAAATTCTAGGGTGCCGAATTATACATACCATGCCTTTTACACTTGAATTCATGTGTTTTGCACTCCATAACGGTGTAGCATTTTTCCGCTTTCTTCTTCCTTTCACACCTTCATTATCACTCTCGGCTTCGATCAATTCTCTTCCTCGAAGCTTTTATCAGTCTGAATTACCGCTTAATCTTCTGCCGCCATGTCTGAACGAACAATCCACGCTTGTTATAGCCAAGTTCAACTAGTAATGAATGGAGGAGACGACTTCGTTCGCTCGCTCTCCGTTGCTTAATTTTCATTGGGTTTTGAGATTAGGGCTTTTGACGATAATAGATCCGTTTTATGATGGGCTTTCCAGCGGCGGGTGTTCACATTTGGGCCTGTGGTTCAAAATGGGCCCAAGAAATCAATTTCATTGTAATTAGGGATTTTTCCCTTTTCGGTAAGGTATAACCATGCACAATCAGGTTTACAATGCATGGTACACTTGTGTCCATAATAGGATCAAATTTATATTTCTCGGGATGTCCAAATGTTTGTACATTAATATTTACAACAAAATCAAATTCATACCTCTTAAAGCATGTACTATACAGTTGCTAACAAAACAAAATTTATAAACTTATTGAATTAATTGATCAATTGAGCTTTGTCCGGGGTTGAATGAGGATATATTGCTCAATGGGTAGTGTGTTTTCAGCCCCACAGCCAAAAGTTCTTTCATTTACTTTGATATATTCCCATTCATTACTTGGTCCCATTCACCCACCTCCAACTTTAACTCCTTTAGCCTGCTCAACACCTTTTGCTACTTTGTAGTAGTTGGTTCCGAAATCTTCATATAAATATTATCATATAAGTGAAATATCTAGCCTTCATAAGAAAAAGGGAAAATCCAAAGAAGATAGCATACTGCACCCACATCCAAATATAACTTAAAAGGGAAAATTGCATTTTTTGATCTCACAATTGTTGCCCAATATGCTATTAATTTATGGTTTTATATATTTTGGATTGTTAAGTTTCAAGAAAATGAGAACTTTGGATTAACTCCAGTCGATTTGGTTGAAAAGTTGATTTAGTAATCACAATGTTTTAAATTATGACTCTCATTTGAGCTGGCAAACAACCTAGTTTGGTTTACCGCCAACTAAGATCACATGATAAACTTCACTTATAACCCGTATAACAATGAATGTGAAAGTTTGACTTTTAGTCCAAAAAGTAGAGCTGTTGGTTTCTGAAGGGTGTGATTAGGGGCTGTCATGACAGTAACCTGTCATGGCATGTACCATTTATTGGAGTTGGAACATCACATCCAAATTATTTCTGAGTGAAATCACTGCACCATCATTTCATTATTAACTTCCAACTGCCATATAATTATAGTTTTCTCTGCACAGCTTTCAAGGATACAGAGGGAGAGAATCACCTCCACATGTTAAATTTGATAAGTGTTTTGTTTTAGCAAAAAAACAGCAGTTGTTGGAAGCATCTGGTGTTTGCTGCAGATCCAAGAAATCATAATTTTAATTTGCCATTTTAAGTGGGTGAAAATGATTAAATTAAGGGATCTGTGGAAGAAGACAAGTATACTGCTTCAACAACCATGGTCTTCACAGTCTAATTCCTGATCAAGAAAAACAAGAGTCTGAGATAGACACTTGCATTTTATTGACAGTATATACAGGTCTGCAGTGACCTAAACCTAACTTTCACTTTGTCTTCTTCCCCCCAACCCAACCACCAAGCATTATTTTATATTTTTTCGGTGGGAATGAGCATGAGTTCTACTACATGGACTCTCTAAATTTTACTCCCTGATGTGGTAGACACTGATAAGTTATTTTTTCCAATACAAGTGTTTACATCAAGATTTTGTGTGTGGGAGTAAAAGTTGTGTGTACATACATATAGTATTTTCCGGTGGGGATTGGCATAGGAGAGTGTTTTACGGAAAAAAGACCGTCTACAGGTTCCTTAGAGTGGAAAGAACAAAGTCCTGAACTTTGTAACTACCAGCAAAGCAGAGCTCTTTAACTTTCTTAGGATTGATCAACCAGTTGAACTATACCCAGGACATACGAGTGATGTGTGAGATGCAGCTGAACATATTTAACATTTTAACATGGACAGTTTGGTTCTGTCTATTAGTGTCTAATAATTCCATGAACAACCTTCTTCCTGGCTACAGGTAAGCATTAATTATTAAAAATCCCCACATAATAATTCATTACTGATAGTATGAACATCTGTATCAAGAAAGGTTTGGGGGAAAAGGAAGATGAAGAAAGATCCAATAAATGTAGTTATAGTGGACAGCCATTCAAACCATACATGATTGAATGTAAGCACTCAATGATCACAAAGCTCCCCCCACTCTTCACCCACTTTAAGACAGTTTTCCTACAAACATTGCTTCAAAAACTACAAAAAAGAAAAGCAGAAAACTGTAAAACTTACCTCGGTAGAAGCGCGGTTTTTGACTGACCAAAACAAGATCTGAAGCAATGGGGTCCCCACAGCCAAGACCAGCATTTTTTGGGTCCTGATTGAGGGCTAAACTAGTGTGGCATGTTTCCTGTAAATGAGACATGAAAGATGCAATAAAGGAAAATAATGTGAAACATGAGAGATAATGTCAAAATCTATTTTCACGTTTAGACTTAAACCAGATGGGAACAAAATTATTCATCCCTCAAAAGAAAAAGTTGATCTCTAGTACATAAAAGGGTAATGAATTTCTATACAGAGATGAGAGATAACCAATGCTCTTCTTCCTGTCAACAGGAAGCGTGGCAAAACTGCAGAAGTCCAAATATCTACATGACAAAATATCAAGCAACGAAGACAATAGACAAAAAGAGCACCACAAGAAATGCCAGCACTCTCCTTTTAGATTTGGCTCAAGAATGCTAAAATGACTGAGAAGAAAACAGTAACAGTATTGGATATATTTCAGGTTTTTTTCTTTTTACTTGATAGAATAAGAACGGGTGCATACAGCCTCGAGGGCTTCTGTAAATAAAGCAGAAAAACTTGTCATGGCCTGGAATACTCCTGGCAAGCCAGTCTGAATGTTATTCAGAGTCATGGCTCTGGTAACTTCTACTGCCTTTGAGTGTTTTAACATCTCATCTTCCACCCGCCGCTGGCAAGATGCAAGCTCTGCTTTTTTCTCAGCAAGCGGGTCCCGTGCATCCAACGCATGCCCGGTATCAGTATCGGGAAGGCTAATACCGACAGTGGAGTATGAGTTGTAATACTTCTTCTCGAGACTCCTAATACTTGACGCTTTTTTCTCTAGCTCCTTTGATGCGGATTCAGTTCGTTTCTTGATCTTAAGCTCCTCTGTCTGTTTACAGAATACCGAATGGACAACATTTATGAAGCTTTTGATGGCTTCTGATGCAACAGTGTCAGGGACACGCTCAAGGGCAAGTTTCCACTCATCGCAAAAGGAGAATGCCTCTGAAGGATCCTTAGTACCATTATTTGGCACAGTATCAATAGGTAGGAGAGTAAGCTTGAACCATCCATGAAGGGAGCGGATGAAATCTCTTTGGAACTTTATAAGGCGGCAGAAACTGGAGTGCCACGCAGATACAGCGGACTCAAGGTCACGTGTCGCCTGCCGGTGTAGGTCAGATGTTGATTGGCCTTTTGTTGCTCGGTTGACAAGGCCACGAACTTGTTGCACGATGTCGGCCTGGACATCATGGAACTGGTTCATGTATCTCCACATATACATGAATCTGCATTCATTTTCCATAGAACTGGTTAATTAAATTTCTTTAAAAGCAAGGGGGAAAAAAAAAGAGAAAGCAAAAGGCATATTGTAATTAAAAGAAACAACATAATATGTAGTCATTCTGAGTAGCTAGGATATCATGAAATAGAAGTCCAATAACGCTGACTGCCATGGAAGCTGAGACTTTGCTCACCTTTCAGGTTTAATAATGTTTTTCATTTAAATGGCCACAAAACATGAATGATTATCACAACAATTTCATTTAAGCCTAAATTAACCACTGCGGCTGCCAATCCATGAAGACTGAGAAATAGGCATTTAGACATTATGATCCCATGGAACATTTGAGCTTTTGTGCTTAACTTTATAAATTAACTGATTACATTTAGCACCCATGACATATTATCAAGAAAGTCTGAACATCAATGTGAGGAAAAAATAAAAAAAAATTATTTTTAAAACAATGTGGACCACAGTCTTCTCTGACAAGAGTGGCAGGAGATGGGCAGGGATAATCAGATCCTGCTTCCGGTCAAATGGATGAATACAAGGCACATGCAGATCTTCATTAATATTCACATAAGACTAAGGCAAGACATTTTGATAAACACCCCCACGTTTTTTGTGTGGGAAAATAAAAGATTACATTTTAACAAAATTTGGATAGCCAGGACAAGATAAAATTGTCAGATAACAGTTGTTCTTGTTTCTTAACAATCTCAGACAACTTCCATTCTTAACAAGCAACAATCAGTCTTGGCATATCAATCCAACATGTTTCACTCATGAAGTGTGAGGCTCAATTCAAGAATCCAGAAGGAAAAGACTTTTGCAAAATCAAATGAAATCAAGAAGTAACTCCAAAGAAATATCGACTTCACTTGGGGCGCAGTGGGTATAGCAAAGCAATCATATATACATAAAAGATAGTCTATTGAGGTCCTACTAATGCAAAGTTATTGGAGATTTAGAAAAAAAAAAAAGAAAAAAAAAAAAAGGAAACTTACCCATGACAAAGTTCAACAAGTTGTGGGATAAGATCAGACTCTCTTAGACCAATAATAGCAGAAGAGGTAGTAGTGACGGCTTGAGATGTAACCACAATTAAAGATTGCAGTCTGTTTATTGCGGCCTTAGTCTTGTCCAACTTGGCTTCCTCGCCCCCTCTGTATTCCTGGCTTTGAAGTGTAGTCAACTTCTTTTCATGCTCAATTTTAACCCCCTCCCTGGCCTGAAATCATAACATCAAGTTTTACTATTTAAACTGCTGGAAAATGCTAAGCCATTGAAGAATTGTGTTAAAGCTTAAATATTGAATGAACTTTGATTTAGCAACTCACTGCACGTGTCTTTGAATGAATGGAATTATATTTGTTTTCATCAATCAAAAATTTACTAGTCATGATTAGAAGCACTTCCCCAATCCCCTGCCTCTCTCTTTTCTTAAAGGAGTTTTACATGGAAAAACAAAAGCCATTTTGGGTGTGGTTAAGCATCATACATCAAAAGGAACATAAAGGCAAGTTAGTTGAGAAGCGAGACCCACCTTCATGTTCAAAATTAACATTCTAAGGTCATTCCAGGCTGTCCTTGTCATATCAAACAGTTGCCTAGGGCACTCTTGTCATTCTACCATAATGGACTATTTGAATCTGAATAAGGTAGATTAGTGATTACACAAGAAAGTCACAAAAAGCACTCATGGATGAGCACGAATTGTGCAATTTATCCACCACCCACTATGACATAATCGCTTTACAAGATTCCAACTTTCCATGAAAATTTTCCTCATCTTAAGAAAAAAGATCTTAGCAGAAGGCTACTTTATGGCATCGTGAACCATTGTGTCTAATTTAATCAATTCTTTATTTAGACAGAATACTCAATGGATATGATGACCAATTGAAATAAGTATACTGTTAAAACGTAGAAAAGGAGAAAAGATAATGAAAACTAAGATCAAAATAGTACCTTCACTTCCTGATACAGTTTCTTTTCCCAAGCTAAGAGTCTCTCCAAGGTGGAACACAAACTCTTCGAACCACCTGGTTCATGGATCGAACTAGGTTCAAATTTATACTTGACAGCCAAAGGGGGCTTTGAAGTCCAGCTTGAGCTCAAGTTACTAAGAATTCCGCTTGAATGATACACAGTTTCTGCAATCCAAAAACCAAGTTCACAATTTGATAACACAATATAACATCATCAAAAGTGGTATATCCTTCACAAAATGTACACTTGATACGGTTTTAACTAAAGAATTATAATTCACAGTTGCATAAATTCCTCGAAAACAAGAAAACCAAATCCATATGCATCTAAAGTTAAAAGAATTGAACTCACTCTTCATCTGCTTAAAGCTTCGATCAAGCTGTGCTCTACCAGTCTCTAGCATCTCAGACACCTGCTCCCCAGCAGCAGCAGCCTTGTCAAAGTACTCCTTGATGGCAGCCACAATCTCAGCCAGATCCTTGTGCCTCACCACTATTCTTTTATCTGATACCAAATCCTCTTTTGCAGTTCCATTTCCCCAACTCATGGAAGATGATCCTCCTTCAGACAGCTTATCTAATTTTGGCACTGAATAATTCTTTGAATCTGATCTAAGCTTAGTAGCTGCAGCCTCCTCATTCTTCACTGAAGCAGACCGAAAATTCGATTGGGACTCCCCAGCCTCAGATCTCAACTCACCTTTATCTTCATGTTCTTCATCAACATCAGAGGAGCTGGAGCTAGTAGTACTATAATGATCATGGTCTTCCCACTCGCTACACTGTACTTCTTCCCTCTCTGCTTCACTGTCCCAGTTGCTCCTGCGGTGAAGATCATGATTCTGCCTAGACTGAGTTTGATTGCGCAGATTCGCATTAGAGTAGTGCGAATGTGAAGAGTAAACTGAAGCCTTATCGTCGTTAACGCTCTGATTGTCGAAGAAATCGAATCGCTTGAAAGATGCGTTACGATCCTTGCCGCGAGGAATGGCGGTTGAGAATTGAGAATATGAAGAGGACTTATCATCAAATTCGTCGTTATCATCAGTGAGATGATGATCGCGGGAAGCGGCGTTGTTTTTGTGGAGCTGTTCGAAATACTCGGAGCTGGGAGGGGAAGGAGGGTAGAAATTTTCCCAGTTCCAGACGGAGGAGGCTTGTGAGGGAGTACTGGAATAGGTCGAATTCGCTTTCGCGTCGTATGTATAGTTTTCGTTTTCGAAGAAATTGTGGTTCCTTGGAGTAGCAGGGAAGCTCGATTCCGAGAGGATGTGAGGCAGTTTCACCGGCTTTTTCCGGTGGACTTGAGGTTGCCGCTGCTGGGAGGCCACGGAGTAGTGTGGTGGCGGAGGTTGGTAAATCGACGGAGATGGAGAAGGGATGCGAGCCGCCGCCGCCGCCTCCGGCGGCGGCGGCGGCGGAGGGGTTTTGAAGGTGGACGCGGAGGAAGGAGTGCGGATGAACACGGCGGGCGTCTCCTCCGAGACAGAGAGAGTCTCGCCGGCGGCGAAGGAAATCAGAGCAGAGCCGGTCAGTTTCAGTGAGCGGCAGTAGTCAGAATGCGCGGCGGCTAAGTGGTGGCGAGCATACACCGCCTCCTTCATCAGGCGGCGCCGCTCCTTGCACCGCCGGACAGTATCCTCGTTGTCCAGCTTCGACGCCGTGCACCCCATGTCCTGCTGGTTAAACAAAATTCAAGTACAACAGAAACAAAAAACAATATTTCCGCCGTCTCTTCCGTCGCGCACGGCGGTGGAAACGGCCGTACCGGAGCTATTGGCGGTGGTGGGGGAAGATGTACTCCCACTTCTCTAACTTCTTCTTCTTCACAGTGTGGTCTTGACTTGACTTCTCATCAGTTTGCGTCTGCCCATAACTCTCTACGGCTACTTCTACTTTAAAAATTAATTTTAAATATTTATTGTTCACAATTATCATAAAACGCCGTTAATATATTTTATTTCTTACTCCGTATTTCTCTTTTTAAACAAATTACTCCGTATTTGCTTTATATATGCATAAATAAAATTAACAACTAAAAATTAAAACCTTTTATTATCAAGTGAAAGGTTCCAAATAACTTGTAGTTCAATGACACTTATGTGGCCCTTCTAAATTAGAGGTCACAGGTTTAAACCTCAGTCAGTATATATTTTTTGTGTTTAATAGGTTGAAAAAGTATATAGTTATGAATAGAAGTATATATTTATGGACAGATACTACAATTATATGTTTGTATCGACCATCGGGTATTATTAGTACATTAGATTTTCTCTAAAGTTTGGAGCTAATTTATAATTTTTGATTTTAAGATATTATAACATAGATATACATATCGAAAAATTAAATCGTTCAAATTTACACCATGACAATCTTATAATCTTTTACAACTAAAACTATGCATTTTACTACGTAAAACTACAACTACATTGTCATAACTCATAAAGTGCATTTTTTTGTTTCACATTGAATACTTAACTCTTTTCTAACTAAATCTTTGTGTGTATATACATTTTGAGCCTTATATTTTGGGAAAGGCTACCCTTATTTTACCCAACTCCAAAGGGGATAAAATAAACACATATTATAATAGTATTTTCCCAACAAAAAAGATTGCTTGTATTTGTATTTTGCTCCAATTGGTGGTGGCAAAAAAGGGTGGATCTGATGTGGGATGAGCCCACTAGAGGATGAGGAAGAGGATTCTATATTAGATTTTGGTTGCCTATAATGACATTCATTACTACTTATACACTATTGTTGTCACATCTTGATGTTAGTAGGGTTTGTCTTTTAGGATGGTAGCATTTCATAGGGATGAATTTCTTGCAAATTGTATTATATATTTTAATGTATTATATTGTTTGATGGAACTCATATTTGTTTCTTTTTGTTTGTTTTCAAACCAAATGAAATGAACTTATTGCCAACCCAATTATTGCACAATGGGACACTTAAAACAGCTCATAATGAGCATATTATTACAAAATTCTTGTGTCAAAAGGTGGAATTGTCTACCAGCTTCAATGGGTATTTATGTGGGCTATGTTTGGTAAATCTAGCTGAAAAGTAACTGAAAACTGAAAAGTTATAAGCTCGAAGTTGAAATCTAAAGAGTTGTTAAGTTTAGCAATCAAATGGACAATTTTTGTAATTGTTATTATTTTGTTTCCTTCCCCTTTTTAAGCTTTCTTTCAAACAAGGCATGCATGAGACTGTGAGAGAGCATATTCGTAGCATTTGGTCAAAAAGTGGAGTTTATTAATTGGTGCACTGTCAAGTGTGAACGGAACATGGACAACAAAGTAAAAAAGGTACTAGCAGTAAATAAATAGGTGTAATGAGTTAACTAAGCCCTTTTAACAGTACATACCAATAATAATAATAATACTAATAAAATGTCTGCATAGACAACTCAACTGGTCACACGAGTGAAGTTTAGAAACAAAAAATAATACTAATAAAATTGGACAGTTCACTTAGTAACTATAACGTTCCAAATTTAACTTTATGTAATAATTGTCTATTAACATTCTTAGTTTGAGTCAAGTTGATTTACATCTTTATAGTCCTTTACTTGCTATAATCACAAGACAAGTTCCACTTAAAACACACCTTCGTGTAATGATTGTGTAATTTTTTTCATAAATCAAAGTATATAATAAATATGAATAAACATGTACAAGATTTTTCATGTCAATAATTTAAGGACATAAATGCAACATCTTTGCCTTAAAAGGATGTACTTTACAACCTCAAGATTGTGTGTTCTTTTTGGATTCCTTTTCTTCATACATGGAATGATGGGAAGAAAGGAAAAGGTATACATCGAATCAGTTTAAATCAAACCAAACCAAACAACGAATAACATTTACAAACAATAATGGTTCACAAAAAAGATACAACAAAATGATAAATGATCATGGTGAATAACTAATGATGTGCAAAAGACATTCAATAATGCCACCAATTAATCGAGATTAAATGTTTTTTTTCTCCTATTTTTGTTTTAGAAGATTGAATTTGTTACTACCATGAATAGAGGACTATTGGCATATGGATAGAAGATTTTTTTTTTTTTAAATGAAAGAGAAAAACATTATTCTTGAGCCAACACCCCACTCCCTCTTTTCCTTAAACTTCTCCTATAATGTTTATGTGGTTGGATTCTTCTTCCTCTTCAAGAAAAAAGAAAATAGAATTTTTTTTTTCTTGTGTCTTTTTGTATACAACTTTATCTAGCAAAAGCAGATCTTAAAATACTAACTACCCTTTTCTTTCCAGGGGTTCTCTACGAGGGAGAGTATATATTCCAAAAAACCTTTTTTGAGCAAAAAGAGAACATGATAAGTGGTATTAAAAAAAAATGGTGACCTTTGCATAGTTGATAAAGGTGAATGCTTTTAAAAATGGATCCAATTGAGGCACCAACAAACTTAATTGAAGAAGTAATCTTGTAGTAATTAAAAAATAATTATAACTTCAACCCAGATTGGATGTGTATAATAGGTTTTGAACTCTGAGTGAAGCCTTACCCCTCAGGTAAGAGTCAAACTCTATTAATATAACCCAAATTAAATCAAAATTAATTTTACAATGGTAAAAATACCATATTTTATATGGAAAAAAAAATCCTTTTCTTATCAAACTTTCACACAATCCAAACAAGAAATGGTACCTTCAAAAACCAAACATAATATACTAAAAATAAATATTCAGTATACTAAAAATGAACTTTTATGTCAATGGCCTACGGTATATGATTAAGAATACAAGGCTTTTGCAACCTTCAATTTTGGTTCTATCGTTATTTGGGTAGTTGGACAAGATATTAGTAAATCAGCAAGTAGGTGAAAATGTTTTCATCAATTCCAAAGAAGAAAGCAGAATGGAGGGTGAAGACAGCTTTTACTCCACCGGCCAATTCAGTATGTAAGTCATATAATATCACCAATGGAGCTACGGGACAAAGACTCCAACTAATCTGGTTTGCTCATTTTCTCACAACAACAACAGTGAGTAATCAAACTCAAAGATCTTCTTCCCTAAAGAGTAAGTAAGCCAAACTGCCAGAGGGCATCCCAGAATTTGGGGAATTCATCAGAGACCAAACACACACTAGATGGCAGAAAACAGATACTACCAAGGAGGAATAGTAGTAGTAAGTAGTAAAAAAAAAGTCATACTAGGCTGCAATCCTTAGAAAAACCATGCAACCATCTTCTCCTAAAAAGGTACAAATTAAAGGGTGGGGGGGCAGTTTCACACATACCTATTTCATCAGCAATATATTATTCCATCTTACCATTGGTGAAACAACTTTTCTCTCTCATGTGGTCCTAGCCACTTCCCCATTCCCACCACTTTATTTCACTGTCATCCAAGATGCTGAAACAAGTTCCCCTCCTACCACCTTCACTGCACTCTAGTCTTTCTATGTTAGGAGAGTCCTGGTAATTTGAGTGCATCCAATGCCCCGCCATTGAGCCTTGGCGGATGAGGTAAATGCAGATGTGGGAGGCCCGGTAATTTGAGCAACAAGGATTGCACTAAGCAAAGCATGGGCATTTAACATATAATCAAATGTTTCGCTATTTCACTGCATTGAATTTCATGCTCCCTGTTCCAAATTCTGTGTCTCTAACATACCAAAACCGACAACGAAAACAACAGTAATAATAACTCAATTTTGAGCAAGGTAGGTTGTGTGACTAATGAGGGTGCATTGATTAGTGTATCTACCAATGCAGTGGGTATTATGGTCAAATTGACAAAATGCAAAAGAACAAAAGGTTGAGCAAAGTGATATGTAAAGGAGGAGGAGGAGGAGACCACCCATACACAAGACCAAAGGCCCCATGAGATGACACAACCTTGTGCTGTGTAAGGGGTCCCCACCATGTTTTATTTGCTAAACAGCTTGCAAAAGGATAGATTTCTCCCTATAAGTCAAACAAAGAATAAATAGAGCTATGTAACTGGTTGACACCCATATAGCTTTAGGCTTTAGGTACCTGATCTTCTGGTTCATACATGTAAAAGTAGAATCTATGCATCACACAACAGATGAGAATAAAAAACTTCAAAAACAGGTAACAGCACATTCTTCAAGAGGGTGTTGCAGAGGAGGTGCCTATCAAAGGCTGGACCTTAGGGAAACCAAATTCCTTGAACATACCCTGAAGCACGGTCAACAATCCAGTAATATGGTCAGGTTACATGCATAAATAAATGTCGAAAATTTCAATAAAAATATGCTAAATGCATACCAGCAAGTCGTTGATTGCATACACAACACAGTAGTGCTCCTGAAAGAATGCAATTGCAGGATAACTAATCAAAAGTCATTTTTTAGTTTTCAAAAAAAAAAGTCATTTTTTATAAACAATCTCAGTTAAGTTTAAATTTAATGACTTTGGGCTAAAGCTGCACACTATTACTGTTAAGTTGTCAACATAACTCTGAATTTATAGCCTAGGTTTTTTAGGTGCATCTAATTGGGGATGGTGTAGATGGTATTTGAACACAGATCTAATACCTGGAAAGGCAAAATGACTTACCATCAAGTGAAACCTAAAAATATAACCTAGCAAGAGAAAAGATAACCCTTCAGGTAAAAATTACATAATTGGGACCATAAGATGACTGTCATAATTTTACTTCCTCTCTCTCCCTCAGCCAAAAGTCTAATATTATATTGTAATCCTTAGAAATCCAATTCCTTTAATCATATCATCTAAAGCAATTTAGTCTTGAATGGAGGGCCTACACAGAAATATAAGGTGTCAAGCAGTTTAGATGCATGATCCATGCCAGACTTAAAGGCTACAGAGGATACAGCAAATGCTTTTTGCGTGAATCAAAATGGTTGATATTATGCCACAACACTAATTTTATAGTTTCAAGATTAGAGAAGAGATGAACAATCCATTGTCCTGCAGTATACGGTTTTAAGGTTAGGAGGAATAAGGTGATATCATTATACTAGACAAATGAGAGTCTGCATGCTCATTGCCTGCAATCCGTATAATAACTTAATAAGATACGGGACCAGCAAATTACTCCTGCTTTTTCCTAAGAGGAGAATTACCTGCATCATGTACCACTCTTCAAACTCATCGAACAATTCCAATCTTTCAATCCTAATATATAGAATATTACATATGAGAATCAGAACATCTCTAAAGTTACAAAGCTTCCCAGTGAAGAGAGAGAGAGAGAGAGATAAACATAACAATACAAAAGTAAATATAGTGTAAAAGTTAATCAAAAAATAAGGCAGATGTTTATCTCAGAACAAGAAATATTTGGAACTTCAAAAGTATTGCCTATATCCACAGAGAACATGGTACAACACAAAAATTCTCCACTAACAAGATAAAAATGAGCAATGAGATAAATATGCCAACAAATTTTCCTTAATAGTTTTGACTATAAGCATGACATTTTATAGTAGACATGCCAATTTTTAATTATCAACCATGCATTAAGTAGGTAATACTCATTTAGCATTTTAGCATAGCACTTCCAATACTAGTAATAGCATATGGCAATCATCATACTCTAACCATAATCAGCTGTGTGAGAGCCATACTGTTTTAAAACATCTTACATTCCTGATGTTATAAGTAACTCACCTGCGTCTTTCTTGAGCTTCCACAAAATCAGTATAAACTCGTAACATATCCCAAGCAACAGCTTTCTGGAAGCACCCAAAAACAACAATTGTCCATGTATTGGAGGCATACAAATAGCAGAATATGTTCTTTTTTGGGGGTGGAATGGTGATGGTAGGGGCACAACTAAATTGAGGAGTTTCAGAGTACCTGCCATCCCTGATCAAGGAAAAGTTTTTCTTTTGCTTCTAGAGTAGGTGTAGCATAAATTCCTAATAATGCACAGCCTCGACTCTGGCATGAAAAGTAAAAATAAGTTTCTTCAGATCTCTTTACTATATGTATACAACTTTGTCATTTCAGAAGTGCCAGGAAACTATCTAATTCGAGCCAGAAATTTGAAGTCCTACTGAAATTTAAGTAATTTGATGAACTAAATCAACATATTTAAATATTTGAGTAAGCTTCATAATCAAAACACTCCTCATCTGTTCATTTTTATTGATCCACAATTATTGTATTGCATCATTTCATTTCTCAAAACAATTGTATGCATGGCATACTTATGCAAACAGCTGCAAGCTCAAGATAGAAAAGAGAAAAAGAAATAAGGTAAACAATGCATGATTACATTAAAACAGACCTTCATCTCTGACACATGCCAAATGGAACAGAGAAAAGAAGGCATCAGACAAGTTTTGCAATAAATGAAGAACATTAGATGAATGAGAAGACATTTAATTCCTTAAAAACTTACTACTCAGAAATGAAGAGAGATATTACCTCCAAATTTCGGATCATTTGCTGCCCAAAAGCATCATTTGGGTGAATCTGTCAAATAGGTGAATGGCATACAAACAAGTGATTACAATAAAAGTTGGCAGAGTAATGAAGCAAAGAAGAAGAAAATTCAAGCAAGAGGGTAGAAGAAGGAAAGATGAAAAGGAATTAAGGATTCTGCTACTTTCTCAACCTGCTCGTATAAGAAAAATACTGCCGTAGAGAAAGTTTTTGATGCCCAACCAACAATAGCAGGGGTAGAATCTGGATCTATGTATATCAGAACGCATTCTGCAATTATAAATGTTGGCAAACTGATAATAACATCAGAATGGTGGAGGTTAATCATTATACAAGGATAATCACAAATAAATATGAATCACCATTCTCCTAAGAGCATGAACATTGAAAATGGGTGGTTAGTACCAGCTCCCGATACATAGTTGCCAAAGATTATAGATAGTACAACACATTTTAGCTTATTTAAACTAATAATCCATCAGTAACTTGATATGGATTATGGATTGTTCAAGATTTAATCCATAGTTGTAAGCTTTGCCAAATGTGGACTATATAAAAGCTTCATGGAGGTGCATCATTAATCTATAAAAGTTTCAGGGAATTTTGGAGCAATACATAGTAAGGTTTATCAAAGATAAAAAGACAGATACATACCTTGGGTCTAGATTTGCCAAAGTAACAATATCATTTAATTTTTCTATGTCGCGTAAATCAACAGGGAGCAATTTGTAATGATCACCAAGCACCTCTCCCCTATCTGCACAACTTAGAAGATTAATTAGTCTAACAGTATCACCAGATTCTATTCCAAGTTTGGTGCCTCTTTATGCTTCCTTAATAGTAAACAAACACCTGATTTATTTACTAAAAGCCAGCATAATTAGGGGTGAAGGCACCTAGGCATTTACACATCTCGTTTACAAAAGAAACAAACTTTGGTCAATAAAAGCAAAATATGGAAACCATACATTCTGTTCCAAAGTTAGGCCCGAAAATGAAACCAAGATTAACTTAAAGGTGAAAGACCATTCCCCAACAAGTGAGATGTAAAACTGGCTAGTGTGAGTATAAATAACAATTGTGGTAAGATTCACCAAACCAATTCTTTTCAGAGTCAGGAATGAGTCAATTAAACGATATTGACTCTGCATTTGACAGGTCATCAAGAAATAGATACTTGCTAAATCAATTACATGCTTACCTGAATCAGATGAAAAATTTTGCCAGAATCATACATAATATAAATCTACTATTTATTTGAAACGACCTCAAGAAATAGATAAATGATTCATGAAATTCAGTAATGGCAATAAATAAGTATGCCAAATTAAATTGAGAGCATGCAAGTGATTTTTGCCACAGGATAAAGTTCTAAGGTTAACTAGGTTTTTTCTTCTCTTTTCATGATAGCTCATGCTGCATATTTGCAAAATAAAATTCTATAAGGTCATAGCAACAAAGAAATGCATTTCAACAAAACTTGTAACTTTGGCTAAAACCATTTGTTTTTCCAACATATGAATATTCATAGGAAAAATATCATCAAATATATTTTACACCATGCTAAATTATTCAAATTTTGGGCATACAAATTCCTGATCCCAAAATGAAAAAATAAAAAAAAATAAAAAAAATTATGAAGTTTAAAATTGTAGAACAGCTGTTTCATGCTTTTACCTGAAGAAATCGATGCTGTTTCACCAACTTTTTCCTTCAACTGACTGTAGTTTTCAATAAGAGCTGCTTTCTTGCTTGTCACCTAGCAGTCAATTATCCACAGATTAGAGTTTATACCAATGTGGTATTCTGACAAAAAGTAAAAAGAAAATCCCTATTGCAGTAATAAGTGGGATTAGGGATGGCAAAGCACGGCATGGAATACAAAGGAAATTTTTGTCAATTGCAGTGGAACTGTTGCCCAGGCTGAACTTTTGAGCACAAGGGGAATTATTTTTCAATCATTGTTCATGTGTTAGAGTGTTTGACAGTGTCTAATTTGAAGCCAGTTCAGTTAGTACTTGTTAATGGAAAAACTTTAAATTGTGCAGAGTAACCTTTTAGGTTGATATTATATTTAGACGTATTTTCATAATTTGATATTTGGGTAACATAAGCAGTAGCATACAACTCCAAAATTGTCAGAATTTGATTGTTTACAAAACATGAGTTCCATTGCTTCAAGACAGCAGATAATGACTATTACATTTATCTTGCCTTCGTAACCAAAATAATAATAATAATAATAATAATAATAAAGAAAATAAAATAAAGGAAATGGAAAGAAAATCAAAAGAAAAGCAGGAAAAAATAGTGTGTTGATCACGCAGGGGAACTTGCAAGCGTGCAGTAGGGTTCCCAGTGGTGGCCAAGAATGGGATGCATGTGGCTGAGGGATGCAAATTAGGTTTACGGAATTTGAGAAAAGCGCAGATTGCAATCCGTAATGTAGAGTGCTTAATAGATTAGGGAACTTGTTTCTAGTATTCTAGTAGCAACTAGCAATACAATAAAATAACCTCGAGAAACAAATTTTACATGGCTAAGCACATATTCTCAATCTCCAAAAGGTAGTAAAGAGCTCAAATCTAAAAGTAGAGTCATTAAATCAAAGCAAGCCACACCTCTATGAAATCTAGTTCAACATAAAGATGAGGTGCTTTCCCTTCATCCTGCCAAAAGAAAGGAAAGGGCAATCTTAGTTAAATATATATGCTACAGATTAATAATAATAAGTATGCTATTTTAAATGGGATAAATTGAACCCAAAACACATAACAATAGGAACTCAAGCAACTAGAAAGGACTCATGGGAAACCAATGCCCTGGGCATTACCTGAAGCAAAGCCTAAAACCTTATTTATTATTCTCTGTCCTAGTTGATAAGCACCACCATCTATCACCAAAAGCTTAACAAGAGCCCTTACAATAACAAGCATCAAGTAGTCATATCAACACTGAATACTCTTTTAACCAATTACTAATGTTTCTCTGTGCTATCACTGCCATGTACATTTTAGGTGTTATGAGAGTGAAACTGCTCTCTCTCTCTCTCTCTCTCTTCTAATTGTTTGCAAATCACAAGTTTTATCTATGTTCTAATTGTTCTATGTCCTATGTCCCCTGGCTTGACAAGTGAGTATTCGTTTAGATGCTACAATGAATGCATGAGGGACTTGTAATCCTAAAATGCATTTGAATTTCCAACAATGCTGAAAGATCATTAAATCATAATGTCAGACTTTGCAGCAGTGGATGTGAAAGATTCAAATCCAAGAGCAACACTACATAGAGACCTTATATGCAACATGAAATTATAGCAGGGATGCCAAACATGAAATCATTATAAGTGAAATCAACCATAGCTCACAGTGAAGCTTACCCACCTTCAGCTGAAAATACATTGTATCAAAGCCAGCTCCCAGAGATACTATTTGTTTCTTAGTTTTTTCTTCTTCACCAGTATTTGGCTCACTGTCAAGAAACTGATACAGAAGCTTCCTAAGTGCCGCCCATCGAGCAAAATAACCTTATTACTCAAAACAGTTTACACAAAAACAAGTGCAAAATCAATGAGCGTCTATTGTAATTAAAAAACAAATCAAAGCTAAGCCACTATGTCATCTATGAGCATCTGAAGACTACGGTCGTACCGCGATTGATTATGGGAGATCGTCTAACTGGCCTTCTAACAAACAAGTGAACATAATCATCTTTGATGTATCCTTTCCTCACGCAAGACCTTCAATTACGCACATTAGCCGAAAGAAAAAACATAAGAATCATCGACAGAACAAAAAATAATAATAATAACAATGAATATAAATGAAAACTTCTATTTCTGAATGCTTTTTGCATAATAGATTTTCTGGTTCGCTTGTTCTACAGCCATTGTTTCTGAGTTAAGAGAAACTGAGAAAGTTGGGGAAAATGAGGAGGAAGCGTTTTATGTATGAGGCTAGTACAGTTTGCTGGCGGATGCATCGTCGTTGGTGGCCTGAACGGCGGCTATGTTGCTGCGGGATTCCGACACCGGCTTCGCCATCCGCCGAGAAGTTTCACGGGAGAGATTTTTCACTTTACGGGGTCACGAGTAGTATTTCTGCGCTTTCGTTGAAATTTGCGGTTCGTCCTCAAACTTTATATAGTCTTCGGTTTTCCCCCCATAAAGTTCACAAATTCGGATTGGCGTTTAGAAATGTTCCATATTACTATTACTCCGTTTTAGATATATAATTATAACTAGTTTTACAACAGCATCATATAATGGTTAATATTTGTATTTAAATAAGTAAATTAAAAAAAAAAAAAAAGCTAACAAGTGATAAATCTATCCAAAAGTGAATTAACAAAACTTAGAGTAATTCCAACCAAAAATAATATCTAATATATAATACCATACTAATTGATTGTATAAATACGTTATAAGGTATTGAATACGTATAATTCAAGAAGTCGAATCGTATGTAAATCCTTTAATAGTTTGATTCTTATATTAAGTCTAGAGCTCGGGTTAAGACGTAAAATGTGAGGATTCGAGCTATAATATGGTACGTAGAAAAGTCAAAAGTCATCACTCCTAGTCACAAATGTGGTATTTATATGAAGAAAATGAGACACATGTCAGACTCTCGGCATGACTAACACGTATTGCGCATGTAGTTGGCAAGCTTTGGAACAGTGCATCGGCGGCCACGTGTGCTTAGATTCCTGATCACCCACTAAGATGGGGTTGGATTAAGGCCTAAATCTAGCTCTAAATCCCCAAATAGCCTTATTGCACGGGATCATCGCCCTGATCTGAACTGAATGGGTCGATCCATAAACAGCGAAGTGTTACCATAGTCTCTAGCTAACTCGATTATCGCATTTAAGCTAGAAATATTGAGCTTACCGTCAAGAATGACTCCTCTCGATGACCTAATCGAATATCAAGCAGGTGTACCGTACATAGAAGGAGACATACTCGGGAAATATTCCCTATCAAGTAGCCTCAGTCCGTGTCCTTACGCCAATTCAATTAACGAGGAAGGATTCAGATTGAAACATTCGACTACCCAAACTCTCTAAATCCTTTTTACCAGGTTAAGATTGAGTGCGATGCAGGTTCAACAACTATAATTATTTTTTTAGTTTATAATCATAATTATTATTGTGTATAAATGATCACGGCATTTGATGAAACCAGCTCACATATTTTTATTTTTATTTTAATGTTTATTTAATGATTGATTCTATTTTTCCTTATAAATAATCTCCATTCCTCTTCTGTATGGTTAAATGAATTCTGTACCATAAAAAAAAAAGGTATTTACCCAATATATTCTTGCACACCCTCATGTAGTGGCTCGTTGAAATATTTCGACATATTATATAATAGTAGAGTTTACTTAATATAACCGCATATTACGTCAAGTAGTACAATTATATAAAAGCACAAAGCTGGTTAGTGAGTGCAACTCTTGTATGTTACATTTTGATGGCATGGTGGTTATACTAAATATGAATTATGTGGTCTTGAAATGGTTAGAATATTGGATGTTAAATTTTAATCATTTAAAAGTACAAATTAAAATTTATATATAAATTGTGTCATAGAGACAAAATAGCAAGAAAGTGGATCCTATTTTATCTCCAACTAAAATACTTCACCTATAAATAGCATCGTTCACGAGATAGAAGCAAGAACATCATATTATTCCAAACCAAATAAACAGAATAACAAAAAAAAAAAATGGCGACTTTATCTCCCATCATTCTCCTACTACTACTTTCCATCTCCCTCTTCCCACTTATCGTCCATGGCGACAAGGAGAAGGAGAAGCGCGCGCACGCGCTGATCCACAACACGTGCAAAACCAGCGCGAAGAAAGACTCCAACGTGGACTACGCGTTCTGCACCGCCGCCCTGCAGGCGAGGACGCCCGGGGAATGCGACACGCTGCGCCACATGGGGATGACGGTGATCAAGCTGATCATGAGCAACGCGACGGACACGAGGCGCCACATCAAGGATCTGGTGAAGCGCGGGAAAGTGAAGAAGTCGTTGAAGCGGTGCGTGGATGAGTGTTATGAGCACTACACGGAGGTGGTCCCGCACGTGGGGGAGGCGTTGAGGTATTTTAAGCATAAGAGGTATAATGACGCGGACACGAAGATCTCCGCCGTCATGGAATACGCGGTGGACTGCGAGGATCTTTTCGTGGAGAAAAGCGGAGGCGGATGCGGCGGCGGGGCGTCGCCGTTCCCGGCCAGGAACTACGCCACGTTTGAGCTGTCCGCGATGGCGCTGTCCGTCATGCATCTGATTAAGGAAGGGAAAATGCATTGATCTAGATTGGATGCGGTGATATGATGGCTTTCGTGTCTTGTTTTGGTTATTTGTTTAATAATTTGTCCATTCTTGGTTTTTGTACGTGGAATGTTTGTCTCTGCTGGCTTTGTTCTTCAGTGTCCTAGGCCATGTTTGGAACGTAACATCAATGAAATAATCAAGATTTCCCTTTCATCAATTCGTATAGATGGGTAACTTTGACATTTTCTTCTGGAACATTGGTTAATACAATTCATTCATAAGTATACAGGTGGCACATCTAATAAGTTGGAGTGGTAGTGCGTGCCACTCGACAACTAGATCAATGATCCATGATGTGGTCACTTAACTACAAAATTAACCAAATCATTGGATGCGGTCTATGTTAGTAATACTAAAAAAATAAAATCATTGGAATGTATGATTTGATATGATATATGTTAGTCATTTCATTGTGAAATTGTAAATAACCAATGTTAGAGTATAATGGCAAATGGGCGGGGAGTATACTCCCCGTCCCCATCCCGCGAATTAGACGTTTATGTCCCAATCAACTCTTAGTTAAGTGTTACATTAGTGTAATTTTTAATAATAGTAAAAATGTAAACATAAGTTCTAACCTCTCTTTCTCTCACTCACACACATACCCACACACACATATATATATATATAAATATATAATTTTTAAATTATAATAATTATTCGGGGAACAAAGTAGGGTGGAGATCGGAAGGGTATTATCGTCCCCAAAAGGGAATTACATATATTCTTTGCCTTTTTTTTTTAACCAACGAACCGAGATATCATTGTAGAGAATGTTAAAGTTGCTGAAAATGTTGACTTACTATGAATGTTAAATTTTTATGTTTAGTTTAAAAATGAGTATGTAATATAAATAATTAAAGAGTAATTTATTTTATGTTATGATGATTATTTTACTTGAATATGTTTAACATATTTTTGTGTGTTTTTCTATTTTAATAAATTTCAAAATTAAAATATATAAATAATGTAATGGTAAAATATAAAATAATGATTAAAAATTACTCCGTAATTAACTAAGACAATGAATTAAAAAGATAAAATTAACAATAACACAACGAAATATAAAAATATATAAAAAAGAGGTCCTTTTAAAGAAAATATATAAAAAAAAGGAGGATATACCATTCTCTTACAATAACTAAATAATATATGTGAAACTTATGGTACATTCAGGGAGAAATTACATAACTTAAAATAAACATGTAAATCTTATTGCCAAGCAACTATAATTTGGTTATCTTAACCAAACGCCCAAAGTAAAAACTACAAAGGGGAAAAACCTAGACCACCTCTCTTGGCTCTCTTCGTCTCTCACTCCCCGTTCCAGCAAATCGCAATCCAGCCAACAGCTGCGCGATTTCTTCGCGGAGTGCGCTGTCAGTGCCGCCGTGTCATACGCCCTCCGTCGCCGGCAACCACTATTATCACCGCCCGCTGTCTGCAATCGCCACTGCGTAGTCACGCCCTCCGTCGCTGGCAGGCAGAATACCAGGTTTATTGAGTTTGTAGTCACTGCCTGTATTTGCTTTGTTTGCTTCTTTTCATTCATTTCCAGGATTCCAGTTTTATTTATTTATTATTATTTTTTTGTTTCCGATTTTACTGCCTGACTGGTATACAATCCAATAGTCCTAGTTTCGTGAATATAATGAATTGTTTTTTTGTGTGATGGATTAACTTTGACAGGAGCATACAGAAATATTGGCTTTGTGATACTTCATAGTTCATACTGTATTAATATGTTTTTGCTTTGAATACAAGAATTGTGATAATTCTGGGAAGGAAGGGTGCCAGTTTTTGGATATTTGGGTGAATCTTATGCTGATTTGATGTTTAAATATATCAGATCACTAACTAATTAAATAATTAAAATTATATAGTATTATTTTACACTCCATCCAAAAAATGGGGCAGGCCCGCTTTGAATCCCTGCCCCCGGAATAATTCCCAATGCCTGCTAGGGAACGGGGCGGGGAATGGTGATTGAATTTGGGGATGGGGACCGAATTCCCAGCCCTGTCCCGTTGCCATCCCTACTTTCAGCGGCCAGCCGCTTCAACCAGCACCACCACCAAGCTATCCGTTGCCACCACCACACCAGCATTAGCTGATGGACCTGCATAAAACCACCTCCGCCAAACTGCCATCAAGAAGATATGCTTGGTGCTTCGCTTCTCCTATCTGTCTTGCTCTCCATAGGTCATCCTTGGCCCTTTTCATCCATTTCCCCTAAAATTTCCCTCTCAAAACCCTTATTATCACCAATAATCTAACTGGTAACAAAGAAGTCTCAAACGATCGAAAAGCTCAGAATAGAACTAGTGGAGTCGATATCTAGTCTGGATTACTTTGCGATGTTGGAAAGGTGATAAGCATTAAAGTATTTCTAATTTTCTTATGACAGTATGAGGAATGATTATATATATATATAAACTAAGACTTCAAGCTTGAATTGAAATATTAAAGTTGAAGGGTAGCGGTGGTTAGTGGTTACTGGCTTTGAGGTGGAAATAGTGATTGATTGTGGTCTTTATTTTGAAGGAAGGGGGTGTTCTAATGGGTTTTTCTTAAGGATGAAAGCATAGATTTTGAGATGATGTCATTATGGCATAGAATTTCAAGAAAGGCTGTTCCAATTGTTTTGGATTTTTTAAAGTTACTTACTGCTGGTTTAGTATTAATACTCTGTAGTATAAATTTCTGTTAATTTGAGTTATTAAATTCTTCTGCTTCAGTGTATACCAAATTACCTTTGGATATGGATTACTTCTGATGGGGTCATGCTTTAAAGGAAATTTTCTGGCACTGGTTACTATATTTTCTCTGATTATATTTGCATGTATTCTCTGTTCTTATTATTTGATACATCTCCTTTTTCTTTTTCCTTTCAGGTTTTGGATTTGCATTTGAATAGTTAAAGTACCAAGTGAGCTTTTAAACTTATTAGCTAGAGATGTCTGTTACAGCAGGTGTGAGTGATACTGTAATTGCAATTAGGGAGAAGCTTAGGGGTAAAATTGGCCAGACAAAAGTTAAAAGATATTGGCCTGGTAAAGCTCCTGAATGGGCAGATGAAGCTGAAGAAGATGGGGATATTAGGACAACCAGAACAGCTGCCCTGGAAAAGGCCTTTCCTAGCCAGGATGGCTCAGATGTTGGAAGAAGGGATGATCCCAGGTTGCGTCGGTTGGCAGAGAGTAGGATAGATAATCGTGAGGAAGTGAGGGCTGATCACAGACGCATCCGTCAAGCTGAGATTGTCTCGACCATCGAAGAGGAAAACAAACGACTGGAAAGGTTAGATGAGGAGGATGAGGATGAGGATGCCCTTGACGAGAAGAGGAGGAGAATAAGAGAAAAGTTGCTTCAGAGAGAGCAAGAGGAGGCTCTCCCGGCAGAGGAGGAAGAGGAGGCAGAAGAGGAGGAGGAAGAAGAATCAGAATATGAGACTGAATCAGAAGAAGAGACCACTGGGATAGCAATGGTGAAACCTGTGTTTGTACCCAAGTCTGAGAGGGATACCATAGCTGAGCGTGAGAGGCTTGAGGCTGAAGAACAAGCACTTGAAGAGTTGATGAAGAAGAGATTAGAAGAGAGGAAAGTTGAGACAAAGCACCTTATAGTTGAGAAGATTCGAGAGGAAGAAGAGATTCAGAAGAATTTGGATACGGAGGCTAATATTGCTGATGTAGATACCGATGATGAGATGAATGAGGCAGAGGAATATGAAGCTTGGAAGGCCAGAGAAATTGCCAGGATCAAGAGGGAGAGAGAAGATAGAGATGCAATTCTGAAGGAAAAGGAAGAAATAGAGAAGTTGAGGAACATGACTGAAGAAGAGAGAAAGGAGTGGGAGAGGAGAAACCCCAAACCTGGTTCAGCATCCAAGCAAAAGTGGAAGTTCATGCAGAAATACTACCACAAGGGTGCATTCTTCCAGTCAAATTCTGATGACAGGGCTGGAACTGCTGGGGCAGATAATATTTTCAGTCGTGATTTCTCTGCACCAACTGGAGAAGATAAGTTGGATAAGACCATATTGCCCAAAGTTATGCAGGTCAAGCACTTTGGTCGTAGTGGAAGGACGAAATGGACACACCTTGTCAATGAAGACACAACTGATTGGAACAACCCGTAAGTATTTTTATTTGTTTTTATGTACGGAGTATTTATTTGTTTTTTATATTTAATGTTTTTTTAGATGCCTGTTTACTTATAAAGATTTATGCAGTAGACCAAGTAGATTTTTGGATCAACACATAATCATATCTTCTATATTTCAAGGTTTTCTGTTATTTTCACCCGTATTAATTCTTAAATTATAATTATAGCTTGGCATAAAAATGTAATTCTGTTAGTGATACATAAAATTGTTATTGGACTACGTTGTAAAAGTAACATTTGCAATTTGTACAGTGACCATTAAATCATTAATTTAAGCTAAAAGCACTGTAGAACTCATTTTCTATTTTCCTAAAAGAGTCAAAATGTAGACGTTCTACCAATATAATTGATTAAGTGAGTAAGTGACTATGTAGTCTATGCCTGTTGTGGTAACTGATTATCAATGCTGCTGATTGTAGTATTTCCTCTTCTATTCATGAATGTCTTTGATGTTATTGATTGCTCACTGGGCATTTTGTCATGCTTGTTATTATTGATTTATTGAGAACTAACTGTTATTTGATTGGGGGGTGGGGGTGGGGGCAAGGTATTATTATTCCTATTGCTCAACTCCAAAACATAGTATCTTTAGGCCTGTCCTTTAATGACATCACTATTTGTCTGAACCAAATGTGGGATTAACAGTCCAATACCCTCCAATCCCATCTTTTATCCAATCTTAATCTCACTCAACCCCAGGCTCACAATTCCACCATGTATCTTGTTTTGAACCCATTGACCCGTGATGCTTATCGTAATAACCAATTCTGCTAAGGTGCTTGTAACTGAAAGAAGTAAAGAACATAAATATGGGTCCATGGTTCATGGTAGCATGATGGATTTAACATTACAGAGGTCTCAATATTGACATATCTATAACTTACCTCAACTAGCTTCAGTAGCTTGGGAAAGTTTATGTTGAGCTTGGTTACAATGTAGAGAATATTGTTGTAGGATGAAAAGATCTTGAATACAGAACTACAAAATTTTTGAATAAAGTAAAATTTGCCTTCTAAATGTGTTCCCACATAGGAGGAATGCATTCTTTTGCCTGTCAAGGAAGTAAGCACATATAATATATGGTCTTCAATATCTTCAATAACAAGCATATTCTTACCCATTTTCATTTTCCATCTGGTTAAATTCACTGAACCATGAAATAAGTGGGAATCTATCTTTTGCTTTAAGTCTCCCTTCCTTGTGGCTTCTGAGTAATTGCTTGTGCATATATTCTAGAAGTGTGCAGTGTCCAAGTTTTTTGTCTTCTTTACTTTTAAAACTCTAAACAAGTTTAAAATGAAATGTTGTTTTAAGAGATTTTGTCCTGTGTGACGGTCGACGGTTCCATTATACATCTTTAGAGATTCTGTTCCATTTAACAGTTCCCATTTACATTTGGGTCGTGACTCATCAGAGCATATTTTTTTAACATTATTTTAATATATCTAACATGAAATTGTGGCATGGTGCAGGTGGACATACAACGATACTCTTCGGGCAAAGTACAATGCAAAAATGGCTGCTGTAAATGCACCTATTGCAAAGCCCAAGGGAAAGAAGCTGAAGGATTGGGAAACTCGATGAGTTCTCAATGTTTTATGCAGTAACAGGACTTCCGGAAACAGAACCTGAAGAAATGGGATATTCAACAAATTTTCAATGATTACATAGAAGAAACTGTCAAGGAAGTTGAATGTGATATTTTACTTGATGTTGATATGCAGGCTGCTAAGTTGTTTAAGACATCTTATTCATGTACTAACTACTAAGGTAAATCTGATATGTGACTGTGATCGACTTGCATTGCAGGGGGTGGGAACTGGGTACATTCTGGAGATGAAGTTCTAAAAGCACTCTGGTACGGCTAAAGCATTTTGAGAATGCTGTTGTTGGGTTCAATAAGATTGTTTACTACAACTTTTGGGGCCCTTTTGTAGTTGTAATTTGAGTTTAACAGCATGTTTATGGAATAGGCCTATTCTGTCAACACCCCCCTTGCAAGGGGAATAGTTATTCTGAAGGAAGACCCTAATATTAGAATATTCTTGAATTTTCAAGAATAATTTATACTCCGTATTTACTTAGTACTAAAAGCACTTTGTTTAAAACCTCTTATTCATTTCTCTTCATGTTTTTGGGTTAGATTAGCCTTAGATTTAGATTCATTAACATATATTAAAGCTTGTATTGAAGGATTTACACTTAAATGACTTTATCTTTCATTTCAATAGATAAGCTCTAATTTATTTATCTCTCTTTCCATTATGATGTATGATTTATTCTTGTATTTTTATGCTATTTGTGCATATGAATCATGAGTAATTAGTTTAGTTAATTTTAGGGGCTTGTGTTAGAGATGAATTATCTATTTCTAATTTAGAGTTCTTTAAGATTATGAAGGATTTGTTCTTGTGTATTGTTAATGTTTAATTAGTGATATTCATTAGCATGTTCTATTTTTACTATGATAAATAGTTTTTGATTTACTTTGAGAGTTTGCGGATATATTTCCTAATGAGAGGCCTGTTGGTTTACATTTTATCTGAGGAAATCGGGGACAAGTTTTCCTAATATACCCACTCACAGGACTAATCATGTTGAGACTAAAGAAATACAAAAGCAAGTGGAAGAAATTTTACAACTTGGCTTCTTTCATGAGAGTCTAAAGTTCATGTGCTATGGGCAAATTATTGCATGGACCATGGTCCACACAGCTGAACAAAAAATAAAAGGTACATTATTTTTGTACTGAAAGTACATTATTGTTGTACTGAATGTACATTATTTATAGTATATATCAAATAATGTACTTTCAATACAAAAATAATGTACCTAAAATAATGTACCTTCAGTACAAAAATAATGTACTTTTTATTTATGGTCCACATAGCTGTGTGGACCATGGTCCATGCAATAATGATTGTGTGCTATGCTAGTCATACTACTACCAAAGAAAAACGAGACTTAAAAATGTATGTTCCATGTCATTAACAATATTTTGTGCCTTTTACACTGATCAATTGAAACTTGAAAGTAGAGTTATCAAAAGGAGTCGTGACGGTGGAGCTCACCTTATGCAGGACAAGTGTTTTAGTACGGGCCTAAGAAAGACTAGCTCGCTTTGTCAAAAGCTAAACTTTGTAATTTTGCTCCATCCTTTTAACAGAGGATCGTGGCGGTGGAGTTCGTCAATTAACTCGCTCCGTCAAAAGTTAAATTTTAAATTTTGTAATTTTGTTTCATCCTTTTAATAGAGTGGGACTAGCCTAGAGGGTTATACCTGTTTTGACAACTCTATTTGAAAATTGGAAGTCATAATTTTGGGGCGAAAATAGGAAATTGAATTGCTTAGAAGTGCCTCATTAAAGTAAAGTCTTAAACGCTGTCTCCTCTGGATCGACACATAGCGCATACAATCACAAGCACCCGCGAAGAAAAGCATTTTTACTGCGTCTCCAACACCATCCCGAAGGACTCGAATTTGCAGAGTCCTCTCGCGTATTTATAAACCCTAAGAAAACCTTCAATTCAGCAGCCCTAATTCCTCCGTCAATGCTACCGGACCCTTCACATCGGTAAAGAGCTTTTACACATATATTTGATAGAAGTTTATTTGTTTATTTTCGTTGGAATTGGAAGATGGATATTGAACAAAGGCAAGCGGAGCACATCGAGTACTTCGTGAAACAAGCGTCGGCTGTTAGAGGTTCCGCCTTGACCACTGTCATCGTCGACGCCACCTCCCACCCCTCCCTCTTCGCCTTCTCCGAGATTCTTGCCGTTCCCAACATTCTAGAGGTCTGTAATCCACCATTGGACCCATATGCTGCTTATATGTTTTATATATATATCATGCTAGTCTGTCTATGCTCAATTTAGTCTAGACACATTGCACTCGCAGTATTTGTTTTGGCAGTTCCCCGTAGCACCAGTGGGATGTAGTAATTCTATTGTCAATTTGTAGAACGATATGGCCTCGATATGGTTAATCATGTGGTTGGATTGTTAGTAAACTTCTCCATGGTATTCTGGAACTGTTTAGTTTTAACTTGATTGTTATGTTGGGGTTGATCCCCAGGTTGTAAAAAAATTTATGCTCCTTACCGGCATTGGGTTTATGTGCTTGGTAAAATTGAGTTTTGGTTTTCCTCTGACTTTAACTTCTTATCATATATTGATGCGTTTTTTTGATTAGCGGGAATTTGGATATTGGTTGTAGGTGGGTTAACTGTAGTATTGAACTTCATCAATTTGAAAGAAAACACAAAAGATCCTATTTCCCTAGTATTTTGTATTAGTATTGCATTTGGGGGCAGTTTGGATGACTTGGATCACATTCCATTTTGAGAAGCATATGCAAGTGGGGGATGTAGAAAGTGCTTGTTTGGCCTAGCTTATTTACTCCAACAACAGAAAGACGTGCCAAACACTAAAAAGAGTAAAGGAGCTTTTAAGACTAGATATGGGGCAAATGTCTCTTTTTCAAAAAGATCAAAAGCTGAGGCTTTCCAGTACGTTTCAAGTAGCTCAAGCTAGGTCAACAAGCACTAAATAATTTTTGTCATATGCATATTCTTGTTCTAATGCTCATAATTGATACATTTGAACTGTCTTTAATATCCATGTGGACATCTTTGAAATAAGTGTAATTTAATAGCCATGTGCAATTTTATATTTTTTACATCCTTGTTACTAATTCATTTTTGTTAACTTATCAAGCTTGAAGGAACTGAGAATTCTATGTACCTTTATTTGCTTCGTTTGTTTGCTCACGGAACATGGACTGAGTACAAGAGTAAGTGTTTGTCTTTCTATTTTGCAATTCTAATGTGCATCCTCATAGAGTTTGTTTCCCTGTTTTGTCTCACATCTTTAATCTTTAAGTCTTTACTGACACTGATCTATATATGGGTGAAGAGAGAAATCCTAGTGAAGTTTTTATTAATAAAAATAAAAATGACTTTGTTTGCATCAGCCTCTGCTTGTAGTGCTGCATCTTTTCAACTATCCTGTCAATTTAGTAATTACTCCGTAAATGCTTACTTGAAAGTATTTTTCAACCTGTGTAATTTAGGGAAAAGTGCCTTGGATCAGCTAATTAATATTTTATACATAATGCATATTCATACCTGGGATACTAAACACTATTTGACTGACTTTATAGAACAGTGTGTTTCTGTTCTTGATACCTTGCCCTCATAGGGCCATAGGGGTAATAATTTTAAATGATTAATAAATGCATGATGAATTGGGACATTTAATTGCTTTACAACTATTCCATGATGAAATGAATTTTGTTCATGCATCCATATATGTCTTTTGACTTGCCATAGTAGTTCCAACTTCCAATTTTCAATAGAGAGGTTCTTGCTTGATTGGAAGGCTGGAGAAGTTTTGGTTTGAAACTAATTGATCTAGGTTATTTTATAGTCAACAAATCTGAGGTCTGTTTTGTAGTGTTTGTGTTTGTTTTTTAATCACAGAATTTTTATTTATTTATTTATTTATATTTATATTTTTTAATTTTTATGTATGACTGTTTTGGATTCATTTTTCTTCTCCTTGTAATAAGTATGTGGTCAAATTTAATTGACAGTTGTGTGATTTTCCAGGTTTTACTGGAAACCTTCCTCAATTGGTCCCTGACCAAGTTCTGAAGTTGAAGCAACTTACTGTGCTTACATTGGCTGAGACGACCAAGGTAAGTTCTTGTTAACTCTTGTTCTTTAATAGGACAACATGCACTTTCAGCATATATTTTTGGTGTTTCAAAATGCCACTTAAGCATGCATATGAATTAGGAAAGCAACTCCTTTCATTTTCAATTTTAGAAAATCCTCTTGAAAACGGTAGCTATATGATCATTGGTAAATTTTGGTGCCCCCTCTCCCTCTTCTCTCTCTTCTTTCAGGCTTAGTGACCATTGCAGAACTTTTTTCACTTTAAGTTTGCTCCAGTTATTTCGCCATGAATTCTTCTCACTACCTGTCATAATTCATGAAAAACTTTATCACCTCCACCAAGAGTATATTAGAGGTTGTGAATTCAAATTTGGTTTTAAATATTTTGTTTACTAAGGAGGAAAAGTAGTGCTGGGTTCTCCATTTGACATAAATGCTCTAGTATTACACATCTTTCATTAGTTAGTCAAATGCATTATTCAAAACTAGTTCATAAATCAGCACTAATTTTTGTATAATCTTCACATGCAATTGGATCTATTGTTACCTTTACAGTCTTGGTAACATCATAACACAATTTTAGTTTCTGGACTCTTACTACTTTTCCTTTTTAGTGGATACTTCTTTTTCAACTTGCAGTACACCTTACTTACTCTCTTTATTCTTTTCCTAGGTGCTGCCATATGATTTACTTATGCAGGAATTGGATGTCTCTAATGTGCGTGAACTTGAAGATTTCCTCATAAATGAGTGCATGTACGTGGTGAGTATTTAACTTTTGTTTCCCAGTTATTCTGTTAATCAATCCAATTTAAGTGCAAAGCTACAAGTTCCCTCTCAAAGATACAACCATCTGTTTTTGTTTTTTTCCCCCTCTTTTCTTGTTGACTGCTGGTGAGTAGTGACTGTGCTATTGACCATAAGTGTTATGGTGAATGTACTTATTTTCCTATGCTGCTGTCTACATGGACAGGGCATAGTTAGGGGAAAGCTGGACCAGTTGCGAAGATGCTTCGAGGTCAGTATAATTTATATTGCTGTTCTATCATTACTCCTATTTCATTGATAATGAGTGTGGACTCATGTCGTATCGAATTTGATCTCAAGTCTCAACCTACTGTTTAGGTGCAATTTGCAGCAGGGAGGGATCTTAGGCCTGGTCAATTGGCGAGTATGATAGAGACACTGAGTGACTGGTAAGCATATAG
>CP025647.1:1532251-1618970 GCA_003576665.1 Ipomoea trifida | reverse complement strand
TATGCTAAAATGGAGTCTATTCCTGATTATATATCAAATATTATACAATCCTTGTGGTAAATAGTGTGCTTGTGCTTTTGGTATTTTGTGCTCTACCTTCAAAAACTTTGCAGAAGGCGGCATCCTATAGGTTGAGGCAATCGAGATGGCGATTCTAGGAAGGATTAGTTATGCGCTACTAGGCAGTTATTTTTGTTCATGGGCGTACCAACAACGTACACAGGATTGCCGCCACTGAGAATCATGTTGTCTCCATGAAAATGAACCTGCAAAATCCATTTGTCCCACAATATTGAAAGCTTAGTTTGTATTAAACTCTCTATCTTCTCTTCCTCTTAGTTTTTTGTTTAATTTTTTTGGGTGACTTTTCACAAGAAGATCAAGCACCATCTTGTGGTTGAGATGATATGGAGATGATACACATTTTAACATATTTAATCTTGTCTTCCATGCTTTTGCTTTGCTTAAGAAGTCTTGTTAACTAAGAAATCATGAATTAGAGTTAATACCGGACTTTGTTGCCAAATAATTTTATCATATTGGATCCTTAAATTTGGTGATTTTTCTGAATATAGTCTTTCGTGAAAATGACCAAAAACCAAAATCAATAACTTAATGTAGCAACACAATATAAAACTATATATTAAGGTTGAGAACTCAATGTAGTATGATCTTTCATGAGAAGTTAGAGCCCGTAATCACTATTTAAGATTGTGTACTGGATAAACTTTGTAGCTCATATTCTCAAAAAAAAAACTTCGTAGCTCATGTATGAGTTCAACCGAGAGTGAACTATCCCATCTAACTATCCCTTTTGGAACAAGAAAATGATATTTATATCGTAAACATATCATTGTTAAGTTATTATTTTTACTCCCTTCTGTTTATTTTTCTCTTCTTTTGGGGAAGTAGATCGCCGGAAATTTAATAGTTAAGGGTTTAAAAGAATAATAATAATAATAATTCATATTACTATTGGTATGACCACCTAAATTAAATATTATATTACTACTCTCTTCTAGCATGTTGGGCATGTGAGAAAATGAGTAATTATTGGATGCTCATCTTAATACGTCCGTCCATTCATTTTACACTGATGATTTGATATATGATCTTGAATATACATTAATGTAGAATTACTATTATGACAACTTATCGGATACGGAGTATATAAAATATTAATATAAGTAATCATTGCTGTAATCTTTTTGAACAAAGTGCATAATAAGCATCATGTACGACGTTCATTCCAGGCTACAAAACTAATATATTATCACGCAATAATTGCATTTTTTTTTTCTTCTTCTTCCATTTTACTTTTTTTTTTGAATACAACTGACTCTATTACATTGTAGGGATTTCGAGATCTCCTCCACTGAGACTCGAATTCATGACTTCCCATCTAAGGGTGGTCACTACATGCCAATTGAGCACAAGGTGCTTGGCTCCTCTTTACTTATATATATATATATATATATATATATATATATATATATATATATATATATATATATATATATATATATATATATTTATATATTTATTTATTTATTTATTTAAAGGCAGCTAGGTACAACAAATAAAAGAGAGACAACATAGCAACAACATCAACAATGATACGAATTAAAAAGAGATAGTGCGACTTGATAAGAAAAAGAGTTAATTAAATATCACAATATACTTATGAAATATATAATAATTATTAACAGCTTATGTTTATTATATTTTTATTTAAAATTATATTTTAATATTAAATTATTATTGACTAAAGAGTATTTCTTTATAATTACTCCGTATAACATTATTAGTAATAAAATAATAGTTAAAATATAATTAATATAATACCACAACAATGACAATAAATTGTAAAAGTATTTTAAGAGTTAAATAGTATTATAATATATTTAAGTCCTTATAGGTTATTTTATATGCAATCAGCTATCAGTTAATATTTAATTTTGCTATATTTTTACAACCAGTTAATATTATCAGCTGGTCAAACCATCTAACTTAATCAACTAACAACTACTAGCTAACTCAATCAACTATCAACTATCAACTATCAACTAACATCTATTTGTCAAATTAAACACCCCCTATATATACACACACACACACAATTTTAAAATCTTATATTTATTTAAATATGTAAATATTTTTATAAATTTGATATTAATATTTTAGAAAATAACTTATATAGTACTCCAATATAATATATAATGTCTATATATCATTACCATTGAAAAAGATAAGAAAATATAATTTCAGGTGTTTATCACTAGATAGATTCCATCCATCTCAATAGGGTGTTTATGCGACTTCCAATTTTCGAGTTCATTCATCACATGAATACCCTTGTTATTATGGACAGAATTTATTCACCACATCTGTTTTGTGCAGATTGACTAGAAGAAAAAGGATAGATCACAATTTTTTTTTAAAAAAAATTCTTTTAGGGGGTGTTTGGTAACCTGGAAAATAATTTTCGAAAAACATTTAAATGCCTAGACTAACCTGATAGTTTATGATCTTTGTATGTCCCACACTGATAGTTTCCTTATTGGGTATCGCACAGGAGCCAGAAAACTCCTGCACTCATCACGGATGCTTCTAAAGCAGATATAGTAGTGGCAAAAGATGGGTCAGACCATTTCCATACTGTGATGGAAGCGGTAAATGCCGCACATAGGGGAAATAATACTAAAAAATTTATAATATATATTATAAATTTCGTACTACTATATTCTACTATGTGCTGCCGCATTCACCGCTAATCACATTATGAAAATGGCCGGACCTATCTTAAACTACCACAATATCTGCCATCCGTGGTCAGGAGTTTTCGGGCTCCATACGAACCCAATCAGGGAAACTATCGTACCCAAGGCTGGTTGTTAGATGCAATTAACCATTTGTTAGGGTTAAAGCATTTTCGATAAAATAAGAAAAATTGTGCTAACATAAATTTTTCTGATCTGATCTCTTTAATTTGGAATAATAATTAAGAAGATTGTGATGAGTTGTTAAATATATAGGGAATTGGGTGGCGTTTGTGCGAAGCAAATGGCATGAATGGCCAGCGCAAAACGTATGTATGGGGGTGGGTTCTTCATGCAATAGTGTGGAACTCATGCAGCCCAATCCCAGCCAACACTTGAGATCAAACTCTGGAATTAAGCATGTTATGAAACGGTTGAATCACACTTTTGTTTTGTTTTTTTGTTTTGTTTTTTGTTTTTTGTTTTTTTGTTTTTTTGAATCATACTGTTTAATTCTCTGCAATAGTTTATATATTAATTCATATTTAGCATGCCCATGTCATCAAAATTTAACCTACATGATTTGTGAGAATAATCCAATAATGTATGGTATACATATATAATTATATGAGTATGGGTGACACGAATGTCGATTATTACTTTAAAATTTTTTCGCATAATACAAAAAATATATATTAATAATAAATATTTGCATTTGTTTAAATATATATTCTCGCTCTTTTATCGCAAATTATATCGTGGACCGTGGTCCCAAAACGACGTCGTTTTGATTAATGAAAACAGACAGATGAATTCGCGCCACTCACTTTCAGTTCATATATACTGCAGTTACATTTCAACACAACTGCAGTTACATTTTGATATAACTACAGTTTCATTCGATAATATAAAAACACAAATGTGAAACTGTTATTCAGTATCTTTTTATATACACTGGAGTTACATTTCAACACAACTATAGTTACATTTCGATATAACTACAGTTTCATTCGATAATATCAAAACAAATGTAAGGCATCAGTATCTTTTGAGATGAACTGTAGTGTCAATTACGCGCTCCGTCTCCCACTTACTGAAACGACGTCGTTTTGGGACCGCGGTCCACAATGCATTGTGGACCGCGGTCCACGATATAAGAACTGCTCTTTTATCAAATAAACAGTTTTGTCAATTATTTTTTAATGGCTAAATTTTTTTTTTTATATCAAATATATATTCTCGCTAAATATGAACATGCAATAATTGGAAATGACAAAAAAATTAATAGAAAAAGGCAAATTTAAGGGTCAATGATCAAATCTCCTTTTAAATATTAATATATTTTCCCTTCAACAATATGGCATTCTTAGCATAAGCCCACAAAAGAAGAACAATATATTATTACACGTTGATTTTTTTTTTTTTGAGTTTATTTACACGTTGAATTATTAGCTTTAATTCATACTATAATAACAATAATGGCGTGAATATTGATGCTCGCATGTCGCAGGATGGAGATAGATCATATGATGAAGGCCATCGTCTCCTTCACATTACTGTATTTGATTTAATTTTGTTGTGAGCATAGTTGAAAATTTGTTGTGAACGATTCCACCTTTTCTCCTTTTGTTACTAAATTACTATTACAATTAAAACAGTGGACTAAATACTATACACCTGCATATTTTTTTCAACTTACCAATTTCCTGATTTCATATGGAATCCCTTTCAAGATTTGTGACAATATAATTGACTATATATTAAATATAATAATAATCGTGTCTGGAAAGATGTAATAATCGAATAGGTAGAGTATAATTCATGTACTTAAAATGAGTTTAATTCTTACTGAAACTTTTTAGATAATTAATTATGTATACGTAGTTGTAAGTGGTCAAAGCTAGAAATGAATTATTGAACAAACACTTAGAAGGTTAAGTGTAAACATCTTGTTGTCGGTACATGTTAGTGTGAAATATAGTTGGAAAAATCACAAAATCTAACAGTATATATTTAATGAACAACTAATTAAAATAATGGAGGGCCAAAGACCATGTGGTCTAGTGGCATTCGGTTTACACTTCTACATAGAAGGAAGTGGGTTTGAACCTCTGCGACTGTTTACTCTTTGTGCTTTAGTAAAATAAAAATAAAAATAAAAAGAAATAATAAAATAATGGAGGTAACTAAGAAGTTGATCTAACTACGTCATTGTACAACCAATAAGATTGTAAACTTTCATTGTACTGTTAATAGTTACATATAAGAATTCATTTAAAACATATACATCAATCACTTTTTTTTTTCTATGGTCAACTTGATAAATACCAATGACCACATTAATGACGGTGTCAGAATTTAAATTAAGTGGGGTTAGTATACTAAATTTAATATTACTTTTAATAATATAAAAATATAAACGATAAATAAATTTCTTCATTTTACAATTGCTCACAATGCATTTTCATACTTTGAAAACGTAGTTTCAAACGCATCCATTTCAATAAAAAGTAACCAAACAATAATTCATCAAATTAGAATGGTACTTTTCTGAATAAAAGTGAAACTCGAATATGAAATAATCTTTATAGTCCTTGATATTGAATACTGGATGAGAAGAAAAAAAATTAATTTTGTGTATTATTATAGCTATACACTTCAGTTTTGCTCCTCTTAGAACAACCATTTTCCGGCGACGGTAAAGAACGTGAAAATCCCGGCGACCGGAGCGAACTTCCCCCACGGCCGCCGCCTCACCCCTCTGTACCGCCGACAATCCTGAGTCCCGTACAAGACGGCGGCGTCACAGCCGACAACATTTCCGACATATATATCGGAATCGCCCAGAAGTCGTCCGACGAGGAAAAGATCAATGTCTCCGGATATGATTTCTTCATACATTTCTGGGTTCATAACTCCGAAATCTAACATATATATATGCACGAAGATCTATGCTTATTTATATTTTATATATTTTCTGCAAATTCCAGGAAGCTCGAGTTCTTCAATATTTAATAATAATGGAGTTTTAAACGTGCACAGTATGCTTCAATTTGTTCTTTAAAAAAATTGAATATTTTTTCTGCAATGGCGGGCAATTAAGAATCTCCGGTCACCAGAAGACAACATAGGGTGATAGGGACATACCCATGTTTCATATATGCTCTTATTATTATAAGAAAAAAATATGTAATTTTTAAAGATTCTTTGCCCTGATCATGCCTCATGGCATCATTAAATTTTAATTTTTTATTTAATGTTGTAATAATAATAATAATAATTAAACTTATTTTTTAATCAAAATGTGTCAGCAACAATTATTATTTAATATTTGTCCTGGTTGTTTAATTTGACGTCTTAGGTTAAAAGTGAAATTAATCCACTTTTTTCTGGAATTTACCAGCCATTATTATGAATCAAACTATGCACCCTTACATTTATCACTTATAAACATTCATTTTTTTTGTGACAATGTAAAATCATTCACCATAGGCATTCCCACATCCTGATTCATCATGGTGATTTGGTCACCATAGGCATTCCACATCCTGATTCATCATGGTGATTTAACTAATCAACAGAGACTAAATTTTTATTCACTGCGCATAAAGAACCCCTGTCATTTGAGAGGTTGCTCCCATATTATTATCGTTGGTGAGAGTTGATTCTTGATCTCCTGTGACAAATTTCACATCTGTGACTAGTTGAGTTGCCCATATAAGCCAAACAGTCATTTTCTGATATGACAATTTCATGTTTGAATTGTGATATAGTGTTTTGCCACATCAAGAAGTGATATGATTGTTGTGAGTGGCAGCTGTAATAATGGTGATTAGCATTATTTCTCATTATGACGACCATGTTACATATCTTTACATTTACTGCTTGCTAACAGTCACTTTGTAATTGTACACATTTCTACATTTATCGCTTGTAAACGGTTACTTCACAACGTGGCAATTGCATGTTTAAGTAGTTATTACGTTATTGCATGTTTGTGATGTGATGTGATGTTTGTCACATGCATTAAGGAGTGATAGTTTGTAAGTTGTAATTGTAAGGGTGAATGGTGACTAGCATTTTTCCATTATAAGTTGTAATTCTATGACCTGATTCACGAGTAATAAATTTATCAATCCTATTATGTATCAATTGGTAAATATAAAATAATAAACTTATGTTAGTCATTCTTTCGAAAAGTTGTTGGTCCTTTGTAAAATTACTATAAAGTATTACCTCCCAGTGATAATATTGCTATATTCGATATTGAATCGAGTGGTTAACATAATTATTTCTTAATTCATTTTTATTTGAAAATAAATAAATAAATAAATAAATAAAGCATTGTTGAACTCCACGTTAGGTAATTAGGTAGTAAAGTGCTTTTGACTGGGAAGATATATAACATTTTTATTATTAGTCAATTAAAATGCAATAGTTTTTCCTCTTAATTATTCAGGGAGCATTTGGTTAATTATTAGTTAACACAGAAAAACAAATGCAATGTAGTAGTCTCCAACCAAATGCAATTTGTTGATTTATGAGAAAATTCGTAGTCGAAAAAAGAACTACAAGAAGGTAAACTAAATCAAGAAGATGGTAAAGTACAAGTTGGTTATGTTGTTAACTTGGTAATTACAAGGTTCCAGGCCGGACAATGTGTATCCCGTGAAACAAATAAACAAAAGGCAGTAGAGCAGTCTAGATTGCTTGATAGAGTAAATTATTTCGGGTCGGGTTAGCTGTGACCGGAAAATCAATTAGAAGGTTGAATGGTGTAGTCCGGAAATGCACTACATACTGAGGTTGGGAAGTGCACTAGCTAGTGAGGTAGGAAAACACACCGGTGAGCTCCATAGGGCAAGTGAGTTGCCCTATAACCCTATCATCGCTCATAGCTGATTGGCTCAAATAAAAAAAGTCAATGAACGACTCATATATACAAAAATTCGAATTTAGAACCTTATGGTTAATAAATCCACTATTCAATCAACTTGAATGGGGTTGCTCCCGAACAGTAATTAAAAAGAATAATCTTAAATCAATTAATATATATTTCTTCATGTGCTGCCTGGATATATAGTTAAAGTTATATATATTATATCAAGTTTTCTTAAGTGTTGTTTAGGGTTAATGGGTTTCGTTAAGTGAGATTAAATCAACAACTTTCAATAATGATAACTAAAGATTAAATATGTGCACTTTGAACAAGTAAAGATTAAAGTGAAAATGACATTTTTGTTCTCTAAATTATCGATAAATAATACTTTAAAAATATTATTTAATTATTATACTATCTAACTATCACCATATTCTGTATGTGAAGTAATACATATTTTTTCGTGACTTAATTATTTGCGAAGAAACTTTTTAAACCTCCGTATGTACAATCTTAAAAGTGTCATAATGGAGGAACGAAAAATGACAACTCACATAATCATGAAATGGTTGTGAAATTTGAACAAAAGAGGGTCGAAAAAGTTGAAAATAAATTACATAAATTCAATCGCTACTTTTAAAAGATCAATAGACAACTGTGACTGACTCAAAGGACATGATTTTCTAGTAGCAAGGACTCTCAACTGGTAAGCATATCAAACATACTCACACGATCCAAATTGATTTTTGCGGCTAGAGAGTTTATGATGCTAATTTTTCTTCTTTTAGGAGTACCAATCCCACTCTCGGACGCCGGAGACGACAGCGCCGCCTTTGGAAGTGACCGCCGCCGCGGTTTAACCCTAACCGGCGCCGGCACATTTGAGCCAATCAGGTGCGGGAAGTTCAGCAGCGCACGCGCGCCTCGCAGCTTAAACGCCTCCCGATCGTACGCCAGCGCCGCGTCCTCCGGCCTCTCGTACGTTCCCAGCCACAGCCTCGCGCCTCTTCTGTTCGGATCCCTAATCTCCGCCGCGAACTTCCCCCAAGGCCTCCGCCGCACGCCCTTGTAGCGCCTCCAGTCTCGCGGCGGCGGCGGAGAGCAATCCTCCCGCGCCGCGCCGCTCGTGGCCTTCTGAACCTCCCATAACTCCGGGGAGCCGCCGCCAATAACGGCGCTGCTATTGCCGCACTGATCAATAGCCGCGAAGATCTCCGGAAAATCGGAATCGTCGAGGAGATGCTGCTGTAGAGAATCGAGAAATGCAAAATCAAATTCCGATTCCATTCGCTCGAGGATTTTCAGGCGAACTCTTCTCACCGTAAAAGTATAGTGTCTGTTGATCGCAGGTTGGATTGTCGGAATGTTTAAGGTTAAATAGTGTATTTATAGTAAGGCTTACTGTCTGTGAGCTTTCCAAGAAAGCGGGAATTCGGGTGATATTTTTCACGTGTGTGATTTATTTATTTATTTTTAATTTTGCTTTTTTGAATTCTAGAAAAGATAATACTCCGTATTTTTTTTAATTTAAGAAACGACATGAACAAAATAATTAGAAGATACTCTTTTGTTTTAAATTAATTAATTTGACGGAGTAGTCGTCATTAAGTTATCCTTATCTAAATTATTGTTGGATTTTCTGATTAATTAAAATTTCTTTTTATTATAAATATTATTAATTACGGAGTACTTTTTAAAACCAAATGATAAATGTCATGTAAGTTCTCATGATTAATGGTTAAATTAAAGTATAATCTTATATAACTTAAGGTATTACTAAATATTGCACTATGTAATTTATGAGTAGCGGTAAATTAGACATTTACAAAATTTGAATCTAAACTTAAGATCACAGGTTCGATCCCAGTGGGGTTGCTTAGCTGAAATGAACATATTAATTGCTTTTGATAGATTCTCACATCCAAGAGAAGAGTGATCAGCTCAAAAGATCAGATCGACCAATAGGTGGTGTTCAAATGCGATATGGGCATGTGGCACTATAAGCGTACGTAAAAATATAATGTTTTAATAACATTATATATATCAACCTGTCAGCCCACAAAAGATGAATGACACAACACTATCATCATTTTCAATAATATTTTATATGACGAAGTTGAAATACCCTCCGTGCGATGGTAGTTACAAAACAGTACTGACAGATTGATATAATTATATATAACAACATGGTTTGGAAAACCATGAACCGATAATTCACAAAAATATAAATCTTAACCTTAACCATAGTTATTAAGTTCAAATTTTAACTAGTTAATCGTAACCTTTTTATATGGGTACGATTCATATTTGGTTAAGATAGTGTGCAGTTCAATTTTGATCTGCCGGTTTAATTGAACTGCAACTACCTTAGCCCTCAGGGGCCAACTAATCATCTTTCGCAAATTTTACTGTGCATAGTAGTCCATGATTCAAAATAACGTCGTTTTGATTAACGAAAAGAAACGGCACATGTTCCGCAAAAAGTAACTATGTGTGTATAACATATTCAGTTTCATTTTATATACACGGTAGTTTCCTTTCAACACAGCTACAGTTTCTTTTCAATATAACTATAGTTTCATTCGACATTATGCACTCAAATATGTGAAACTGTTATTCAGTTTGCCTTCAACACAACTACAGTTTCTTTTATAATACACTGCATTTTTCCTTTCAACACAACTACAATACCATTTCGATATAACTACAGTTTCATATTGAACAATATACACTCAAATTAAATATGTGAAACTGTTATTCAGTTTCATTTTATATACATTTCAGTTTCCTTTCAACACAACTACAGTTTCATTTTGATATAACTACAGTTTCATTTGATAATATACAAACAAATGTGAGGCAATATCGTTTGAGATGAACTGTAATTTCCTTTACGGAGTTCCGTTAAGATGCGACGGCTTCTTTACTTAAAGAAATAGTGCCATTTTTGAACCATGGTCCACGATATAACAACTGACCATCTTTCAAACCTTCCACGGGCCGATATCCATTATTTGTATTTGATGAAATTATACTCTCTAATCTTTATACTATTAATTAGTAACAAAATATATGAATAATATGCTTTTGCATAATATATGACAATGTTGTTATATATAACATTATATATACGTGTCAGTGCGTATGCATGGATTATGAAATTATTCAGTTTGTTCCCCATGATTAAGTGGGTTGGCCGTGGGTTGATGTGGAAGTGAATCGTTCAAGAATAAAATATACTCCATGCTTACATTAGCAGAGAGCCAAGTTGTGCATTCTGTTGTAAAAACGTGACCTTAGTTATTACACAAGTAAAATTAAATAAAGTGTTTTTTCGTTACGTTACTAATTAGTAATTATAACGTAGTGGTAAGCTTGATCCTAACATGCATTATACAGCCATACAGGTGCGACTTGTGAGTCAACATTAATTAGGAATATACATAATTATATTTTATTTTTATTTTTATGGAAAAATTGTGATATTTATATAACATATTTTTTATATTTTTACAATGTAAATTAATATTTATATCTATTAATTGTTTGAAGTTAGATTAGAAATAATGTTTAATTTGATTATATTTTTATGAGTTTAGTATCACTCACTCTACAATATACTTACATACACTAAAATGATTATACAACAGCCCCAAAAAGGATGATCGAGTGAGTACATATACTCGAATACGTGTAGCATGCTTCTCATAATTGGAAGGATATGAGTTTGATTTTTACCCGTACGCGTGTTCTCTTCAAGTAATACATCTTTTTTTTTTCCTGACTCAATTATTTGCAAAGTAACTTTTTTAACTTATGTATAATCTTTAAAATGTCATAATGGAGGAACAAAAAATGACAACTAACATGCATAATCATGAATGGTTGTGAAATTTGAACAAAGAGGGTTGTAAAAGTTGAAAATTGCATAAGTTTAGTCGCTACTTTTAAAAGTTCAATAGACAACTAGCAAAATCACTTTGATTGACTCAACTCACTCAAGTACATGATTTTGTAGTAGCTAGGACTCTCATCAACTGGTAAGCATATCAAACATACTCACACGATCCAAATTGACTTTTGCGGCTAGAGAGTTTATTATGCTAATTTTTCTTCTTTTAGGAGCACCAATCCCACTCTCGGTAGACAACGACGCCGGGGACGATGCCTTTGGAAGTGCCCGCCGCCTTGGTTTAACCCTAACCGGCGCCGGCACGTTTGAGCCAATCAGGTGCGGGAAGTTGAGCAGCGCACGCGCGCCGCGCAGCTTAAACGCCTCCCGATCGTACGCCAGCGCCGCGTCCTCCGGCCTCTCATACGTTCCCAGCCACAGCCTCGCGCCTCTTCTGTTCGGATCCCTAATCTCCGCCGCGAACTTCCCCCACGGCCTCCGCCGCACGCCCTTGTAGCGCCTCCAGTCTCGCGGCGGCAGCGGAGAGCACTCCTCCCGCGCCGCTCCGCTCGCCTTCTGAACCTCCCACGACTCCGGCGAGCCTCCGGCACTGTCATGATCGCCGCCAATAACGGCGCTGCTATTACCGCACTGATCAATCTCCGCGAAGATCGCCGGAAAATCGGAATCGTCGAGGAGATGCTGCTGTAGAGAATCGAGAAATGCAAAATCAAATTCCGACTCCATTCGCTCGAGGATTTTCAGGCGAAATCTTCTCACCGTAAAAGTATTTTCTGTTGATTTGTCTGTTGATCGCAGGTTGGAATGTTTAGGGTTAAATGCTGTATTTATATTAAGGCTTACTCTCTCTGAGCTTTCCAAGAAAGAGGGAATGCGGCCATGCGGGTGATATTTTTCACGTGTGTGATTTATTTATTTATTTTTATTTTTGCTTTTTAGAATTCTTGAAAAGATAATATTTTTTTTAATTTAACAAACGACATGAACAAAATAGTTAGAAGATACTCTGTTTGTTTTAAATTAATTAATTTGACGGAGTAAAGAGTAATCATCATTATTTCATTAAGTTATCCTTGTCTAAATTATTGTTGGATTTTCTGTTTTATTAAATTTATTTTTATTTTTATTAAAATATTATTAATTATTTTTTACAACCAAATGTCATGTAAGTTCTTTTGATTAATGGTTAAATTAAAGTATAATCTTATATAACTTATGGAATTATTGAATATTGCGCTATGTAATCTATGAGTAGCGCTAAATTGGGCATTTACAAAATTTGAATCCAAACTTAAGAGTACGTATTTCACGGCTCTTGCCTCGAAAATTAGTAGAGCTGTAAAGGAGATAATTCATGAGATGTGTTTCAATTAACTTTCAAATTTCTAAATACTTGTACACTAATGCTCATAACGAGGTAAAATAAACCATGTTGCTTAGCTGAAATGAACATATTAATTGCTTTTGATAGATTCTCACGTCCAAAAGAGGAGTGATAAGCTGATTCAGCTCAAAAGATCAGACCAATAGGTGGGCATGTGGCATTCTAGGCGTACGTAAAAATATAATAATGTTTTAATAACATTATATATATATCAACCTGTCAGCCCACAAAAGATGAATGATACACTTTATATGCACAGCACTATCATCATTTTCAATAATATTTTATATGAAGACGAAGTTGCAATTTTGTCCGTGCGATGGTAGTTACAAAACAGTACTAATACTATAACGAAAGATTGATATAACTATATATAACACGGTTTAAAACCGTGAACCGACAATTCACAAAAATATAAATTTTAATCTTAACTATAGTACAGTTATTAGGTTCAAACTTTAACTAGTTAATCATAACCTTTTTATATGATTACATTTCAGATCCAGTTCAAACTTCAAATAGTGTATAATTCGATTTTGATCCACCAGTTGAATTGAACCGCAACTACCTTAGCCTTCAGGGCAACCATCTTTCAAACCTTTCACGGGCCCATTATCCACTATTTATATTATATTTGATGAAATTATACTCTCTATATGGCTAATCTCTGTACTATTAGTAACAAAATATATAAATAATATGCTTTTGCATAATATATGACAACGTTGTTATATATAACATTATATATACGTGTCAGTGTGTATGCATGGATTATGAAATTATTCCGTTTGTTCCCCATGATAACGTGAGTTGGCCGTGGCTTGATGTGGAAGTGAACCGTGTTCAAGAATAAAATATACTCCATGCTTTACATACATTTGCATAGGGTCAAGTCCAAAATTCTATCATAGAAATGTGACATTAGTTATTACACAAGTAAAATTAAATAAAGTATTTTTCCATTACTAATTATAACGTAGTGGTAAAAGTTGGATCCTAACATGCATTATGTAGGTGTGAGTGTGTGACTTGTGAGTTCAACATTAATTAGGATACATAGTTATATTTTTATTTTTATTTTTATGGAAAAGATTGTGATATTTATATAACATATTTTTCATATTTTTACAATGTAAATACATATTTATATCTATTTAATTGTTTGAAGTTAGATGGGAAATAATGTTTAATTTGATGTTTATGAGTTTAACATCACTCATACTACAATATACACTAAAGGACGACTGAGTGCTCGACTAGGTATAACATGATTTTCGTAATTGAAAGGTCATAAATTTGATTTGCTCTGATCTCTTAGTCAAACATGTCACAAAAATTGTCCCGGGATGAATTAGAGCAGATCACAGACCACCTAAGTATAGAATATAATAAATAGAAAATGAGAGTATGTATAATAATATTACTCCGTTAGATAATTAAGGTTGAAGTAACATTGAAGTAAAGCACAACGCATGCCAGAAATCTGAAGAGAAGAATATATGTTACATTTGGGACCAATTCAAGAACATGTATGGATTCCTTGCTTCAATGACTAATTCATTAGATTGTCGTCAAGACATCATATTCCCATCCATGGCAATTCTGTGTCAATATAACAATGTAAACACGCTTTTTGGATGGTCAAAAATCGTTTGCTCTTTCATATCATATAGTTTCCTGCCGGCAACAACATGGGTTTGGTCATGACAGTGATGGGAAAAGGTTAGTTTTTTTTTTTTTTTTTTTTCCAAATTTCTTCCATTTTATGCGTTGCGTTTGAACTGATAATGAGACTACATACCGATGTTGTTAGGGTTGCCGACGACGCAGATGATGGGTTTTGTGATTGGAACACTGCACAAACAGTTTATTGAAAAAGATATCAACACCTTCGAAGATTTTCACCTCGCAATTCTTGATATTTTTAAGTAAGATTTTTTATTTTTTTTTCATGTAGTTTTTTTTTTTTTTTTTTTTTTTTGACAAGGGAGACTCACCCAGCCTAAGGTCTAAGGGTGTGTCAACCGGCAAAGAACTACAAGAAGGTAAACCATACTAAGTTGCCTATAACTAGCTGGCTCAAACCAAAAAGGTCAATAGGCCGCTTCCATTGGGAGCCAAATTTAGAATTTTGTGATTACTAAACTAACAACCCGAGTACCCGACCAACTTGACGGGGTTGTCCCTCTTCATCCATGTATATATAACCACTTGTTATTCCATGATTCACCAAATTTACAGCACTGTAAATGGAGCATTGCCTGGTAAACATTATGATGCTCCTCCTCTCAAGGAAATCCAGGTCTCTCTCTCCCTCTAATGAATATATAAACAATGTTTGTGTCTGCGAGATTAATTCAAATTCAGACGGACCTAAATTGTGCTAACAGAATTTGACTCTTACTCGAGTAACGTACTAAGTAAAGGTGCATTTGCAAAACCTGCAGGCATGTTTTTTAGAATGGAAATCTGCAGATGAATGTGATAAGAAGAGAGTGTTTGTAGAATTCATGAAAAAAAGGGTGAACCCTAGCAAGTTGGATGATTCAACTCTCCTCACCGGACTGGTTACGCCCCCGGCAGCTATGGCGGCCAAGAGAGCCGGAGAAAGCGTGCCACAGCTAAAGCTGATAAAAGCCATCCCCGACGTCTTGTTTGTGCCATCGGCCACAGTTCTCGCCCTCATGTCTGTTAAAGTGTCGAGAAAAATGTTCCTCGGACAGGTTGCAAACGGAGAATGAAATGACCATTCACATCGAGAGAAAGAATTTACAACTCCTTTACAGACAGATCAAACTATGATGAATTTGTAAACGATATATAGTCTCGATTATATTACTCACATCTCTAATGATATATACCAATCAGATCCCCTATTCCATCCTCAAAGAACATCAGAACAAATGAAGGTATGCCAAACATCATTTGAGACATTTACAGCTAAAACCCATATATGAACCAGCAGACATGTACAGATTTCCTCTGAAAAAAAATCTAATGTAAGATTATTTTGTCCTATGAAAATGGCCAAGCTCGATCCGCATAAAACACTCCATACCAGAACTAAGCTCAGGATCTCTCGCTCCTCGCACTAGAAATTGATCGCCCTCTCCCCGTTTTGTCGGTAATGGAGAGAAGTCCCTGAGCTGATTGATCGTCAAAGGGTTCCATCAGAGCTGGCGGGATGGCACGCCTCTGCCCATGCCCTCCCTCAATTACCCGAACTTTTCCTTCTGGCGGAATCTCAACCTCTTGGAAGCTTCTCATCCGTTCTTTCATCCTAGAGTCGTATATCATAAAAACGTCTTCATTCTGCAAAAGAATTCAGTCAAAATGTAAACAAAGTCGCTTTCCATCACACAATATAGTCAAGTTCACAACCAAAACTAGTTATTTGCCCGATCAAGTGTAGATAATTTAGATAAACAAAGAACGAAAACCGGACTAGACTAAACAAGATAAAAACGCAAATTATTCAACTTTCCACTCCTCGTATTAAGCAAAAGCAAAATAAGCACTTTAGTCTTTAAAAGGTGTAACGTTATCTTGAAAGGAAGGAAGGAGTGGAAGGGAAAAAGCTCGGGCCATGCTAACAAACCACCAAAAGCTAGAACATGAGCGGAAAAACAGGTAAGAACGGAATAGGTTATGGATAGAGGCCTTACATTTACACGTGTGCCCACAACAAGAGATTGGTCTGTACTTGCAGTCACCCCGTCTTTGCAAGGGATAACACTATCCTTACTATATTCCGCCAAAAGCTGAGTTGCAATAGGAATATGAGATCTTTCTATCATTTCCCCATCCTTACTATATTCTGCCAAAAGCTGACTTGCAATAGGAGATCCTTCAATCATTCTGTCCTCGTTGCCAGTAGACAAAGCAGTAAGGTTCCGTGACTTGGTAAGTGCATTGCTCGGTACATCCAAACCCGGGTTATCAGCGCAAGTAAACTTCACGGGATTTTCACGCATTACCTTCCCCAGCCTAGCTTTCAACCCACTTACCTGTGACTGCAAACCATCAATCTTGCGAAGTATTTGCTCCATGGAGTTATTTCCGTCCATATGCATAAGTTGTACCAATTCCTCATCAATCTTTAACTCATTGCCGCTTTTGAGCTTCTCAGTGGAAACCATTGCTATATGAAAAATCAAGTAGATAATTAACGACACATCGCAAAAATGAAGGCATGGGGAAAAAAAAATAGATTCAGCACAAAAACAGGGTAATGCAAAAGGGCATAGCTGAACACGAGGAATTTTCAAAGCCATAACGTTAGGGCCAACATTCCGGCTCCCTCGGGAATCGGGATTTCCCACTAACAACAAAAAACGAGCTCCAGTCTATGATTTTTCAGTGCCAAATAAATTTTACATTAAAACCATAGTAGATATTCAAATTTTTCCATTAAATAAAGGATACAGAAAAGCATCAAATAGGTGCCTCACCTTGACTGAATCGATCATCATTCCGAAAAGCACCATCAGTAGCAGACGTTCTATTTTCTGTAGATTAAAAAAAGTTCACTTATAAAGCTCAAGGTATGAATAATAATTGGCATTAGAAAAACGAAGAAAAAGTCCATACCATAAAAGGAAAACAGGTTATGCTTCGACATATACTGTGCAATATCCAACTTGTCTTCGTTTCTCCTCCTCCTCTTTCTCTCGAGTACCTTGTTTCTTTGTTGGGTAAAGGGAAATGGAATTGATTTTGAATTTGAATCTTCTGATCCAAAGTTCTTGAATGCAAACTGCTTTTTGTCGCTGTATTGAGCCAGTTCTTTGTCGTACTTTTGTGCTAGAGATTTTAACTTCCAAAGTTGCAATTCCACCCACTTACAACGCCACTCGATTGGTTTAATGAAAGAACTCCAGTGCGATGTCACCTTCTTCCCCCTGGAAAAACAACAAAACGCATAATTTATGAAGCTAAATGATGAATAAGTGCACAGAGAGAAAGCTAAGTAACCTTGCATATAATTTCGTGCTCCGAATATTTATATTAATTCCCTATCCATAAGTAAACTTCAAAAGTGATAATGAAAAGATAGCTCTGTTGCTCAACAGTATAGTAGATTCAATTTTAGTAAGTTTTCGATTTATTTTGGAGGGTCATGCAAAACACCCATGATTAGAGTGATTCGCCCATTTACTTCACTACAAAGGACAATGCAGCTTTATTTGGCATAATAAAAGAAATCATAGCTTCATTTGAATTATATAACACAATCCTAGGGCTGAAGGATAGAGAAACGTTAAGCTCCAGTTAGCGGTCAAACAGCCAACCTTACTGGCTAAGCAGAAGCAAACAAAAGTGATTTCAGCTTATGCCAAAGCTTAAAATTCTCAAGAACGAACTCTTGGAAGATAATATTTAAGAAACGATTTTTACTCATGGATGATTCAAATTGCGCTAGGGTACTTCAAAAGAAACTTTTAAATTTTATCCGTTTTGCTTTCTACCACATAATTTTTACATTACTTATTACAATAGATTTTCTAGTTAAGGATTTCCTAGAGTCCTTCCATGAGCTTTGTGAACTTCACATAGGGCTTACTACATCACAATTTCCTAGTCAAAAAAAGACCGCATTTGACTCTCACTCTCCCAATACCACCCCCACCCCTCCGGCTTTTCCTACCCAACTGGTTCAAAAAAAATTATACAACAGATCTATACAGCCCAACGAAGAAAATTTTTACAGGTACTTGACATGTAAGCACCATTCGTCAAGCAAGAAAATATAAACAATGAAGCTGCCAGGGAAAAACAGTACCTCATGCTTAATAAATCACCGACTTCACCAAATGCTACTGCTGACGTAACATCACCACAAAGATCAGATTCATCAACTCCGGAAATAGATTCCTCAAAAGAACTTGAACTCTCGGTTGTGTCTTGGCATCCAGCAGCTTCAACCAGACCATATCTAATTCTATCAAGATTTACACGCTCTGTTACGTTGACTTCTGTATTCTCACTCGCATCAACCACCTCATTTTGTTGAGCAAACGTCGTATTCATGATAAACGTGAAATCATCATTGCCAATGTTAGAACATTTCAGATGATTCCCTTTAGGTTCCTTGACAGCATTTCCACTCCCCCAAATCTTTGAATCCTCCACGACCATATCTGATCTTCCAATAAACCTTTAGGCTCTCGCAAAAGATCACGCATTTGATACAATTGCTGAGATAGCCCACAAAGACCATACCAATTAAAATCAGAATGATATTAGCTGAAGATACACAACAGCATTTATGTAATGATAAATTTTCCCCTAGCACATCTAGCAAACCAAGAAATAAAATTAAAATTACACATCTATCTAGTGCCTCTAAAAATCAAGATTTCAGTTTCCTAATTTCAGAGAAACAATGGTATGCATCTAATAAAATAAAATTCTCATAAAACTTATTCCTTTTGGGTATATGTACATTAGGAGGCAGCTTTGTCAAGAATCAAGTCATCATTCTTCAATAGAATACCCCACAAAAAAAAAAAAAATCATTTAAGTTTCAGATATTAAAAAAAAAAAAAAAAAAAAAAAAACATGACTGCAGCAAAAATAGAAGAAAAGCATATGATCGTACCAAGATTCCTAAAAAAAACAAAAGGGAATTGAAGAGAGCCAACCAGAAACACACACAGAGAAGTTAAAGTTGTAAATTTTATGAAAAAGGAAACGAACAAAAAACATCAAAATCCTAAAGAAGAGAAAAATACCAAGGTTTTGGAGGCGCCGGAGCCGCTTCTGAAGCAACCGGCCGTTACTCCTAGTCACGAATTGTCCTCTCCGACTCTCTCTCCTCTGGGAATATCCCAGAAGGACGCGGAGAATGGGCAGTGAGCAAACGCCGATTTCTTGGTCTCCACGTGATCCAAATAAGGCGACAGTGATGCCAATCACTCACAAACAGTTCCTATCCTTATTTAGGAGTCTTGTCATTCCATCACAATTTCTTTCTATAAGCTACAAATTTCTCCTTCTTTTTCTTTTCTTTTTATTTTTTTTTTTAATTTTGTTTAATGAAAAACACGTATCTACTATTTGGTAGAGCTTAAAATAAGCTATAAACTCTGGCGAGAGAGTTTAAAATAATAGCTTATTTTGAAAATTTTCTCCCTGTAACGTTTCAAAATAAGTTATTAAATTTTAACATTTTTTCTTCATGTGTACCCTTATTTATTTATCTGTTTAATTAAAATCTTGATATCTAAATATTTTTGAATACTTTTATGCTTCCCAATTCTTTATTCATCAAGGTGGGAGTCAAGAACCCATTGTTATTTAATACAAAATTTAAGTATTTTTATATTTAAATATCTAATGAATGAATAAGATTAAATAAATAGATAATATGAAGTAATATATTAAAACATTCCATCTTTAATCTATTTCATAACATATTTTAAAATACACAAAAAATAAATCCAAATGTTGCTTCTTTATTATGATATGCTAAATCATGTCAAATATATATTTTTTTAGATTTTAAATTGCAATATATATCAATATTTAAATTTGAATATATAAATTTATAAAAATGACCTTTTATTTCTTTTTACATTTATCATCTGATTCAACAATTAATTTTACCAAACACCATAATTTCAATCTGTTAGCTTAGGCAATAACTTGTGTAAACCGTCTCACGGGTTTCAATCCGTGCAACGAATCGGATTTTTTATTAATGATATCAGTATCCGTTTCACTGATTAAGACCCGTGAAACGGTCTCACACAAGTGTTACTCGTTATTAGTTACTAGATTTTCAGCTTCCGCTATTAGCTTTTTAGCTTTCAGCTAACTTATAAACTAGATATGTCAAATAGAGACTATCTAAAGATATGAGCTAGATAAACTTTGCTTCTATACAATAATTCATAAATCACACGTTAGAGATAACTATTTCTTTTTTGTTTAGTACATACATTGTTTTTTCTTGATTTCATGCATTGGGTTTGTCCAGCTTAGGCCTACATGCGTTGGCATTAATGTGGGTCAGCGATGTCGTGTTGACTCAACTTATGTTTTATAAGTCTACTTTAATATATTAAAATATTTAATTTAATAATTTAATTTTTTTAAAAGTTTATAAATTATATTTTATATTTTAAAATTTAATTATAATTATAATTTTTTCAATTTTTTTAAATATTTGTATAATTGTTAAATTATATATTATTTATAAAGTAAAATAGAAACTTATAATTTTAAAACTATTGTTAAACTATATACTACAGTATTTCAACTTAGGCTGACCCCATCTTGAAAGTATTGCATAGCCAAAAAAAAAACAATTTTTTATTTGTTTGTTTTCACGGTGTAAAATGAAAGATTGTTTGCAAGCTTTCAAATTCACAGCTTTTGATGTAAAATGGCAGCTTGGCAGTTTTTTTTACTAATTTTATATATATATATATATATATATATATATATATATATATATATATATATATATATATATATATTACTTCTCTTATTTATATAAATACATAAATTTAAATATATATAAATATAATTAAAAAAAATTAAAAGGCCGACTCGTTCAAGTTAACTCGGCCGAGTTAGACGCTAGGCGGCCGCCTAGGGAGCGATTCACCTCGGCGTAGGAGCGTCTAGTGCCTTCCCGACAATCTGACATGACCCTATTTACTTGATAATGTCATACCACCCTAGTTACAATAACATGTGAGTGATGTTTCAATAAACACATTTGAAATGAATCTGTGTAGGCCTAACTCACATTGTCATCTCTAACTTTTCCTTGTTTAACATTTTGTTCATTCAACCAAAGTGGGATTGGTAGCATCTTGGTAAACAATTAAGCACGGATTGAATTCATGCTCTATAATGACTTAGTATACACATAAGTGTGTGTCAAATCATCACAATATTGTTTTTTTAATGTATTTTTTATATCGTGTACAATATTACAATAGAGTCAATTTATCTATCTAACAATAATTGATCTTCCATTCCTTGTTGAATTTTTCTAATAAAAGACTTTTGAATTTGTTCCATAAGTCATTTTCCGAATTTTTAAACCGACCCTAAAAGTGCAAATCAAAGACCAAAAAAAAAAAAAAAAGAATTTAACCTTATTGTGAGCACTAATATACAAACATGTGGAGATCTATAATCAATTTAGACAGCTCACAATTTATCTTATCCACCAGTCAGAAGCTTTAAATGCCAAGTTTGAAATTTAAAATTATACAAGTGCAAACCTAAGCAAGGGATAACACCAAATAACCAAAACTCAACTAGTGAAATCTACAAGGAAAAATGGTGGTGGTGGGGAGGGGGGGGGGGGGGGGGGGGACGTAGAAAAAAAAAACAAACAAACAAACAAAAAAATAAGAAACTTTCTAATTTCATATTATGTTATGTCATACAACAAAATAGAAGTTTTCATTATAGAAAATTCTGGAATGTAGACATCACAGAATTTTCTGTAATGTTAATATGTGTACAGTACCAAGAAAGGCAAAATACAATCCCACTCCAATAGCATATTGTACAGTCTCACCTCCATCAATGGCAAAAATTTTCATGGCATTAGCCTTATAAGCCAATGCCACCTCCATATCAAATAGATACAAAGAAAGGTAGAAAACCAAGGGCCAAAACATCTCGAAATCTATTTACCAAACACAAACAACTATCGGTTTTAAGAAGCCTGTGTTTCCTCAACAAAAATCCCGTCTTCTTAGTAAAAATCTACAAAGAGAAACCATAATATGCTGATATCTGATCGCTAACCAGAAATGGAGGCACTGCATGGCTAGGATTTGGTGATATCGCTATTCTGAACTAGTCTTTCAGTGAAGATTCGGTCTGATGGTGTTCCAGGTTACGAAGCACGATCCTTGCAAAGATTTTGGTTTCGAGAGGGGCATTGGCGGATGCTGATACAGCACGTAGAACACGCGATGCCCCTGTATCTCGCAAAAGGCTGACATGGTGCGCTGCATGCCGACCACCTAGGATTGTGAACTACAATGAAAAAGTTGCAGACAGAACATGAGTTGCATGCTATCAAGTACATTGGACCATAGGGGATAACCCCAGCCAAGATGGCTAAAGATACAAATTTGTAACCACAAGTTCACGAGTTCGAATCCTAGCCTTCTCAGTTTGAGCCGATTACCTATAGGCAACTTAGGTTGATTTACCTCCTTATGGTCCTTTACAGGCTAGGGTCACAAGGCAGGGTTTACCCCGTACACACTCTCGGGTAGTGCTTGCGGGTTCCCCTCGTCACCCCAAAATAAAGTACATTGGGCCATTATCATATATAAAGACACAATACATATATGACAGAAAACGAATTTTATACCTGAAGAAGAGCAAATGTAGCGCATGCCTTGAGCGTAGAAGAAGGATTCCGGAGCATAGTAACAAATCTTCCAATCTCAGCACCACTACAGAGAAGACGAGCATTAATAATGAAAAAATTGAAGGGATAATTCCAAATTCAAAGATACGTCTATAAAGATTACCAACAAATGCAATGTAGATATTACAAAGTCTTCTTTACGTGTAAATTTTGTAAGGGAGGACTAGAATGTCATCTAAATATGCCGAAAACTTGGTCAGACAAATTGCAGAGCGAGAGAAAACAGGAGCAAACCTGCATCTAAGATGACCTGCTTCATGAATCCGAGCTAATTCAGTTACTTGCAACAATGCTGCATGGGTAGATGATGCAGCTGCAGAAGAGAACGCTTGTGGATCAGAAAATGCACGTACAAATGCTTCAATATGCTTCAAAGCCATTCTTCTAGCCCCATCTAAGTTCAGAGTCTTTGAAGTGCTCTCCGTTGAAGTCCCAACAACTGCAACTTCATCCATTCTGTACAATATATACAGATAACTTAGCATTGCTTCCTTTACCGAGAGACAGAGAGACAGAGAGAGAGAGAGAATTCTTCTTTGCATGCAGAAATCCATGTAAATATGGACACAGGGCAAATTATTATGTGAACCCGGGTCCACCTTGCAAGGTAGACCTGGGTTCAAAATACACAATTTACATACTGAATGTTCACAATTCAAATTGTGAACATTCAGTATGTAAATTGTGATGGGTCCACCATGCAAGGTGGACCTGGGTCCATGGTATAACTATTGCTTGGGTTAATACTAAATGCTACCGAGACTAATCCCCGTTCGCACCGGGCCGGCCCATTTAAGGGACAAAGTGCTGACCATATTGGTTTTTACATACGAGATGAGGTTTTGAACTCCCGACCTCTCTTAAAGGATGAGAGTTCACGGCCACTCCCGCCAACCAAGCTGGTTAGTGCTTCTAGAATTTAATCTCAATATTTGCTACATTAGAAAAATGCCAAAGATCATTAAGTCCACCCCTGAAATTCTTCTGAATGGCATTAAATCTCCAATTTAAGCATGGGACTTCACAAATCAGATGCAGATTAGTCTTATCAAAGTGAATGTAGCTAAATATCAAAATAAATCTGAAGCAGATAATCTCGTTTGCCTGTTGCTAGCAATTATAGTTACTTGCATAACCAAGTTTGCATCTCACATTATTTGTAGTTAACACATGAACCGAAGGCATGCATTTACCTTTCAAAGCCTGAGGACAGAATCGCTAACAATGATTATAAGAGGGCTCTTATGAAATAATTATTTATCTATTTGGACAAATATGTAAAATCGCAAAACAATTACCAAAGAATATACTATACAGCATGTGCTGCAATCTCAAACAATAAAAAGCAGAATAACAGTGCAAATATATAAACAAAAGCTTCGTTGCATGAAGCGCACAGAACAAGAATATGTTTACCTTCCATCAAACATGTAAGCTAGTGCCAATGCGGCCATGAAGCGTGCCATTTTTGATAGTGATGAAGAACATAGATGAACTAAGGCGGGAACTCCCCCTTCCTCTACTATCCTGAGAGCATTACCGGGGTTGAAAGCAAGATTCCAAAGAGCTCCAGCAGCAGTCTCATGGACATCCTGAAACAAAGTAAAACTACTAAGCTCATTCACGATACAATGAGGCAGGCAAGTTTCAGATGGATGGGAAACTGTAATCAATTTCAAATCACATTGCAAATCCAAAGATTTTGTAACATGAAATACAACAAATAGGATGGTTGAACAAGTCAGTCATCCACAGTACAAGTTATAGTGCTAAAAAGCATTTGTAGAAGTAGCAAATGTCTTTTGTCAAATACAAGGATCTATTTGTGCATTTATTTGCCCAAAAGGGGAGCCTCCTTGAAATACTCTTTGGTTGATTTTTTGGATAGGCTCAAATTTGTATAGAATTTTGGTTTGTTTTGTTGCCTTGAGCCCTTGATGTAAAGCTTGATGTGATCATGTGGTTTCCCAGTTGTACACCTTGGTGCCTTCTAATACAAATATTTTTTTTGTTCAACCATGAGGTGTCCTTAGTAACCCCAACTATAGGAGGCACCTTTAATCCCGTGCCATACTCAAACTAATTCCCGTTCGCACTAGGCTAGCCCAATTAAGCGGCAAAGTACTGGCCATATTGATTTTTCCATACGAGAAGGGTTTTGAACTCCCAACCTCTCTTAAGGGATGAGAGTGCACGGCCACTAACGCCAACCAAACTGGTTTTCTAATACAAATCTTTACTTATCAAAAAAAGTAGAAGTAGCAAACATGCATAGATTTGAGATTTCTTGGCTCCAAATTATGAAAACTATTAGCTATATGTTGGCCTAGCTAATTGCAGGTAGCATCAAAACAAAGAGTTAAACATGCAGCAAGTACGACTTTGAACCATTCCTTACCTCAGCATCAGATCTTGCCAACGCTATAAGTGGTGCCACACCTCCTTCTCGTCCAATCGCAATGCTGTATTATGATAGCAACACATGTACAAAGAATTGATGTTGAAACAAAATAAGACAATGCAAACTATATAGTAAGCTCAAATTCCAATAAAAAGTGGAACCATCATGACTAATAACAAGTTTCACGTGACTAAAAGGTTGGAGAAATTTTATATATGACATTGTGCTAGAGAGGCATAGGACTTGTATAAATATTATATCTGCTTTAATTTCTAGAATGACTAATTATATCATCTTCCTATCATAGGATTCAGATGCTACAGAACTATCATTCTACAAACCCAATACCTGTTTGCTTCTGAGACGGACAAACCCCATAGAGCACCAGCAGCCCTCTCCTGAAGGCTAGGAGAGGCATTTGAACAAGATTGTGCAAGAGCAACCTAATGATCAAAGAAAATTGAATTCATGTAAGACCTGTGAAGTGTGAAGAAGACTGCACATGGAGACAGATGTTCCTATCATGACTAGAGGTCCGGTTAGAAGGTTGGTCATCGGTGTTTACAAGCAAAGATTCATCTTCCTACAATCTTTGCACATAGCGTGGTTTTTAATGAAAATTTGTTATCTAAGCATCAAGAAAACGTTAATATATAAAAGAATTACTTCATGGGATTTAGTAGCAAAAAAACACTATGTTAAAGAAAGAATTAAGTAAAGACTAGCTTTTTTTTTTGAAAGCAAGTAAAGACTAGCTTTACTTTTGACAATTGTCAACCGAGAGGAATAACCAAATCAAGAATGAGATATCCTAGTTGATAGATACTCCCTCCATCCAATAATGGTTGCCTTATTTTCCTTTTTAGTCTGTCCCATTGTACCAAAATAATGCATACTTCCAATTTGAACACCACTAACTTTTTATTTTCCCAGCATACCCTTTTGTCTTTTAAGATTACCCTTTAAACTTTTCACTTGGTGGGCCCCATTAGATTGTTCTCCTAATACAACCTTTTAGGGGTAAAGTTGAAAAAAAAAAATTAACATCTAATTTGTTTCCTTAAAACCAAACCAAACACAACTACTGCAACCTTTATGGAACGGAGGGAGTATTACTCCAAATTTTCAAACTGAAGTTCTTCAATGTTAACGCAAATGTAAAAGTGAGACTTGAGGCTCAATTCAGAAATGTTTACATACCAAAGCTTCAACACCACCAGCAGCTGTTATTGCTTCTCGATTTCTGTCATCAAATGAAAGATTCCATAATGCTCCAGCAGCTTCTTGCCTATCTCAGAGCAGAAAACTGATGAGTGATCAAAACAAAATCATGAAAAAGAAAGTATTACATTAAATAGGTAATACAAGTGAAAGGTTTTAAGGACCACATGAAGTTCCCTTAACTAGTATGTGCAGCAAAATAGCTTGATAGGAAAGGCAGTATAACCCAGACTATGTCTCTTCACATATACAGTAGATACGCCCGAGAACTAAATATAAGCGCATCTAAACAGACGGGCAAACAAGGTTTTGTAAAGCAGACAAACGACTTCCATTATTATAGGGGAAAAAACCAAACGCATGCTAGATTGCTAGTCTATAAAGGTAAATGCTTTAATGGGGATGTACAACCAATTAGAAATATGCAACTACTAATGCACTTAGGAGCTAAGGCCTTGCATTCTAATAGTTGCAAAAGAATTTGTCAAGGATAGAAGCTAAGAGATAGTGCTATCCATGAAAAAAACCATGATAAGTCTGCACTGTTCAATTAAAATGTTTTAAAACTAAACTTCAACACAAACTACCTGAAACCATAACAAGGATAAAAATTCTAACAGCTACAAATGCAGTTGGTAAAGGAGCAAAAAATCTTAAATAAAGGCAAACTGTAATACAAATTCCAACTTAATTGACTGCTGTAATTCAAAAATATGATACCTCACACCATCATGAGGAGAACGCGTAAGTTGTACAAGCGTCTCAAAAGCTCCTGCCTCTTGTCCAACAGTAGCATTGTTACTGTTGCTATCTCCATGAGCAGCGAGATTGGCCAATGCCCGAGCTGCCTGGAGAATAACAGAGGGTACTTGCGATGAAAGTAATGCAAAATTCTTGTTTACATGTATGGAATAGGAAAATAATGGCCAAAGAGCCATGAATTGGAATTTAACATTTAACAGAATTCTGTTCCAAAACGGCATTTGAGTGATTAAAATACTGGACACTGAGAAATCTCATGTAACTAGTTTCATTCACGACAACTCAAGCACAAGGAATAGTTAGCAAGAATTTAAAAAAATTCTTAAAGAATAGATTACATTCAAAGCATTGCATAGAAAGAACATGAATTAGATAGCCAATATCTTAAACTTAATAACTAAACATGTATGCCACATGCAAAAAAATTTAAAACTTTGGTGCATGTGATTACTGTTAAAGCCCCCACATCGGTGTATCTCATATGGATAATAATGACTAATCACTGCGTGATATGAATATCATTACACAAATTGCACTAATATCCCATCAATTGGTTAGAACCTTCTTAGTCAGAATTTACATACCATAGGGCAATAAAATAAAATAAAAAGTTGAAGCCTGCTATGCGTAAAAATAACGTCCTTAATTCTGAGGAATTTGTGATACCTGTTCTTGCACTCCTTCAGCCTTGCAGTTTTGAGCAAGGGTAATCAGTGCATGTACACCACCTACTGTAGCAACTTCCATGCTACATTTGTCATCCACTGCGAGGTTTGCCAGTGCACCAGCAGCTCGTTCCTGACAACAAGAAAACTATTATGTTCTTTTATCCAAGGAGCAACTTCATTTGATCTATGGTTTAATTATTGCATAACATTAATGGCATATAAAAATGCTTTTATGCATATACAAAATCCTACAGGTACATACCAGAACCCCCTCACTGTCATTAACAGACCATTTGAAGATAAGATCAACTAAAGCTTTTATGCCACCAACTTCAGCAATTGAAGCCTGAAAAATAAATAAACAAAACACAACTTTTACATGAATCAATGAACTTAAAGAAGATCCATGTCTACAAATATGACAACCTTATGCTCTTCGCCAACTGAGAGATTCCACAGTCCTCCAGCAGCCTCTTCAGCCACTAGTCTGTTCCTAGACCTTGCCAAATTTGCTAGGATACTTATGCCTCCTTCCTCTGCTACAGCTTTTGCAACATTGGCATTCACAGATAAGTTTGCTATAGCCTACATTAGCAGCAAAATGAACTACATTTATGAGAAATGGCTATGATGAATTGGTAAGCACTCATTTGAAAACTAGGCAATCAAATTGGTGTTTAATAGCCTTTTGAACGGTTAGACTATTATCCCTAAAAATTAAAATGGAAAGATAAGAGTATGAATGTACAATATGACCTCACTTATCAAAAAAAGAGTATGAAATGACCTATATCATTCATTAGGTCAAGTGAAGCAATGTTCTTTCTTAGGAATTATAGATCACAATAGGGCGGAATAAAAATATATTTGTAGCACATTAAGTACCACACTAGAGAGTTTACCTTTGCAGCTTCACATTGGAGCCCTTCGCGCCAGGATCTTGCAAGGTTTAGCAGAAGTCGTATGCCACCATCTCGCATAACTGCTTCAGCCCTTCCACCATCAATACTAGCATTTTCATCGTCAATTACAACAAATGTTGCAAGGCCTGTAGCTGCTCTTTCTTGAACTTCTTCTTGTGTGCTCTGCATCAAGCTGAGCAATAGATATGCACCATGATTGAGCCAGAAATTATCCAAACCTTGGGGATTGCTCTCAGCAATACGTAAAAGTGAATGGGATAGGACCCATTCCAGCCAGTTCATGATATCTTCCAGATTTCTTTCCTTGGTCCTTAAACTTCTCCATTCCAGAAAAGCATTCCTCTCTTTATTTGGAGTATCGACAAATAGGGGAGTTAGTTCTTTAAAAATGCCTGTGAAAATGGCAAACAGCAGTTTCCCTTTGTGATTATTATTGGAAACAAAGGTGGCATCTTGCTCAAGTGCAGGGCAATGTAATGCACATGCAATCTTTAAGCTTTGTGAGGATGAAAACAACCTTGAAACTGCACTAGGTATGACATCTGTTCTGGAAACATCTAAACCCATCAAGTTAGGCAGTTTACCCCAATGCTCTAAAGCCAAATTCCACTCTATATTAGTTGTCCCTGCAAGGGAGAGGAAGCGAACTGATGCAACATTTCCTAGTGCAACCTCATCTACATTTAGACAGTCAATAAATCCTACGTCCATCAAGTTTTGGCAATGCTTAGCCAATGCATTGATTGCATCTCCATCAACTTCTCGAATACCAGAAAGCCGAAGTTTACGCAACCTAGGACAGCAAACTGCAAGTGCTTTTATAGCATTGCTGCTAATCCTTTCACAGAAATCTGGGCCAAGTTGTAAACTTTCAAGTGCTTCATGTCTAGCTGCAATCACAGCAAGGGTAGCATCTGTAATCTTTTGGCAATAATCACCACTAATTTCACGCAGATCCTTAGACTGAAGGTGTATAATAGCTTCTGCAGATTCAGCACTGCGAAACCGAAGCTTTTGAAGATTGCCACACCTAGATGCAAGAGAAGCTGCAGCATCACAATCAAAATTGTGAGCACGAAGATCCAATGCCTGCCATAAACACTGAGATTTTCCCAAAGATCTCCAGGTCCGGCATGTTGATGACAAGCTTGCCCGATCACGATAATTCAGACAGGAAAACAGCTGAATCACAGTATCATCAGGCAACCTAGTCCAATCAACCACACCTCTCTCATCTAAAATTAAATTTTCACCAACCCCCAATCTATCTGCCTTCTCCTGTCCCCTGCTTGCCAGTTTCCTTCGCACCCTTCGACTCATAGATATCAGCTTTTCCCACAAACTACTCTAGAACCAGGGTCTTCAACCAAAGCACTAAATGCAGACCAACACAACCAAAAACCAGGACTGTTAAATGATCCACAAGCAGATACTCCTATGCTTTAACACCAATGAGGCACAAACAAAACCTAAAAGTCTCTGAAAATCCCTTGCCTTAACTTAATTCCCAGTACCCAAAGTGGGCCAAACACTGGCTGACAACCAAGGGAGTTTACCTCAACAGACCAAATTTCTTTAACAAGCAATGAAACAGACAAACCCTTGCTGCCAAAACCAAAATCCAAATTCAAAATCAGCAAAATCCTCACACATTACCTATCACTCGATACCCTTTATTAACCTCAAGCAAACCTAGTTTTCCAATCAAAAAAAACACACACTTTCTCTGCAGATATCAAGCAATACCATTCATTTACACTGCTCAACTTTCAAGATTTGTGCAATGCAATAAGGAACCCAAACTATAATCGAAATCTCTCCAACCATAACCGCCTGGAGTGCACAAAGTCAAAAGCTGCTCGCAAACCTGATTGCCCAACTCCCCTTTTCTACACACTCTTGCCAATAAACCTATCGTCCATAATTGAGGAATTTGCAATCAAGAAACTTGAAAATTTGCTATGAATGCTCCCGGGCACAGATAATTCACGCGGGTATTATCATCTATACGTATTGATGTTTATTGTACAAATGTGTATTCGTATGTATGGGTAGGGAGAGAAAAGAAAAGAGAAGCACAGCTTGAGCAGAAAGAGTCGGAGAGAATTCAGGGGCGCAATCAGAGAAAAATATAATGGAAGTACACAGCTTAACCCTCAAAGTTCTAGTCTACCCCCCACAACCTATTCATTGCAGATTTGATCAAGATATTTATCCCAGGGATAAATTTGTGGAGAACTGGGACAAGCAATCCAAGATAGAAATGCCCAATTTATATATTAAAATTATGAGAAATTCACAATTGTCATTTTTGTTGCAATATATACGTGACTAGAGAATTAAAAATACTCCGTAGATCATGCAATTCTACTTTTTTTTCTCTTTTTTTTTTTTTTTTGTTGCAAAATTGGAGGTGAATTAGGGCAGCTCATGTGCAAACTACTTGGTTGAAGCTAGTTGTAGATGGCTACAAGTTTTAGGAATATAGCTTTATATTGTATGTATTTGAGTCATCTCGAAATATATTTTTACTTTATTCTCAATTGACGCTAATTATAGATAGTTAATTGGCTACATGTTTTGTTGGTATAGCTTTGTTATTACGTGTATTTTAGTCATTTCAAAAAGACGTTTGCATTTTACTCTCGGTCGACGCTAGCTATAGATGGCTATAATTTTATCGATATAGCTTCGTATTGCATGCCTTTGAGTATTCTTCGAATGACATTTTCACTTTACTCTTAGTTGACACTAGTTGTAGATGGCTACGCATTTTGTAGATATAGCATCGTATTTGATGTATTTGAGTCATCTTCCTAAAACATTTACATTTTACATTCAGTTGACGCTAGTTATAGATGATGTGGTTTGGTCATGCTTTACATAGTTAAATTAGCACGTAGTCGTTTTGTTTTTATCAAATATAACAAATAATAATAAACTCATTATCGGATGACATAGTTGGAAAGTGATTCCATTATCACTATTTGGAGGATGATGTTTAGCGTTACTTTGACTGTAACATTGTAACTTGTGAGGGCCATTAAGGAGTCGATCCACAATGAATGAGATCTTCATATTCATAGATAATCTAATACGTGCATATATTGGATGTGTAAGAGTTGTCATCTTATGTCGTTATACCTTATAGGATGCATGATAAGGGATCAACCTTTCTTTTTTGAACCATGATCAAATGAGAACAAAGCTTTAGGCCAGCGAGAAGTATGGATTAATTTGATCTGTCCATCTTAGATGATCAATGACTAAAAATTAAAGAAAAAAAAAAGTATGATCAATTTCGTAAATATTACTCCATACAAATTTTAAAATTTTGTAATAATATTTGTGAAATTGTCCCATCATTTTTTCCCTTAATTTTAATTTATTTATTTTCCATATGTTATATCTACTAGATTGATGGCAAGCATTTATCCTCACTTCTTACACCTGAAGTTATATATATATATATAGTCCAGCCTTATTAATCGAATCAGAGTATCAGACGCATCAAATGAGACAGAATGAGTGTTTACATATCTTCATAACTTTTGTGTAATATTATAACTATAATGTTGTAATGTGCTATTGGATATTATAAATATAAACCACACAAATATCATGATAATATCAATCAGTTAATACTAAAGTTTCGTAATACTAAACATGATAATCACTTTATACAACAAAAAAAAAGTGCATACAATCCCGAAAGCGATTGTCAAATATATAGAATATAATTATCATAATTTAAAAATCACGAGTTTGATTATTATTATTTATCAATACTCTCTTCACCAAGCCGATCGCATGGCCGGAGATGTGCACAATGCATAAAAATACTTATATAAGGAAACTAAATATAGAATGTTGTTTATCACTTGGATTTTTGTATCCATCACCAATCATGTTCTCACACGTACATATAAAGAAATTCATAGTCCATAAATTAATTATAAATTGTAAGTGAGATATCAATATGCACAAAACTTAAATGCTTTAATTTGTCATGAATTTTGTAGCGTTTTCTGTTTGTATGTGTATAAAAAATAGCGTTTTTTGTCTACGCGTATTTAACTAGTACAAATATCATATCATACATTCGTACATGAATACTAATCAATATTTCATACTTGCTATAGGTGTGAATTGATGCCTATATGCAAACACAAAAACGCACCGCATAAAACTAAAGTCATCCTAAGATAAGTAAAAGTGCACTAAAAAAATGTGTGAATTCTAAAAGTACACCTCACAAAATTACAAAATACACGTGTTCTTTCGTAACACTTATACATATAATAAGGTGCAACGTTCTTATTTCATAATTAAAAGCACTTTTAAACATATCAGATGTATTTGATAATTTTACGTTATATATATTTATATTTAAATACACATTTTTATTTGATATGTCTCCACATGTAAGACTCGAAGTTATTATTTCAACTAGGATCAATCTCATAACCTCATGTCAATGGTTTGAAACTCATAATCATATCAGCAATTAGAGTTAGATAGTGAGCTCTTTGAATCCCTGCATTAAAAGATGGAGACACCAGAGATTATTAATGCATAATGAATTGATATATATGTCATCATTCATCAAAAGTTTATGAAAAATGGGACAAAAGAGTTAATGACAATATGTATAGTGACTGTCACATTTAAGTCATAAACTTACAAATTGATTATTTGTTATACTTTGACTTTTAAATTGTTACTATTTATGATCAAGTTAATCACAGAAGATCTTTCAACTTTTAAAATTTTAACTACTGTCTTATTGAAAGGATTATGTGTGGTTAAAATTTGATAGTCGAAAGAACATAAATAATTAATTTGAACCATAGATTGTAACATTTTAAAAATTTAAGGCAAAGACTGATCAATTTGAAAGATTAAGAATAACCGCTTTAAAATCTGTATACTAGAAAACCCATATAAAAGGAAACATAAAAATACTCATTGTTCTCTGCTATAATCATGTTGTCCGATAGAATTTGCTATAAAATTTTGAAATTTAGTGAAACCCAATTCTACTGTAGATCAACCCATGATCCGTAGAGGAAAAGAATACTCGATAATGGATTACGGTTGGTGGGTAGTGCATTCTAGAAAGAGCCAAAATGGCTGTTCCATTCGAGTTCCGTGTTGTTGTAGTGCCATAGAAAGAGAAAAGATTTTGTTCATTTCATAGAAATGGGAGAAGAGAAGCGCTTAGATGCTTCTTCTTCTTCTTCTTCGTCGTCGACGCCATGGTTTTCTCACTTTTGGGCGTCTGCTCGGCGCTTCAAATCTCTGGCTCCACCGTCCACCACCGATATCCCGAGGGGCGATGGACTTGTTCGCCGTCTGGGCCTCTTTGATCTCCTTCTACTCGGCATTGGCGCCTCCATCGGAGCCGGAATCTTCGTCGTCACCGGTACCGTCGCCCACGAAGCCGGTCCGGGTAAGTCCGCATCATACTCCGATCGTGATGCCATGTCAGTATGGACTCACTCAATAAGTCTGAAAAATTTTAGGATTAGAACTAAGAATTTTGTCCAATAACTCGAACTAGCCCAAAATTTTTAGTGAGTAGTTAGATAATTTGAGACACTTGAGACTTAAATAACTGATATGAAACAACATATAGGAATTTTATATGTAAGCCTAATTTTTATTAAGTTTGTAAATAAAATTTTAATAAATTTATTACAAAATAAAATATTTTAGTTAAAGAACCTTATTATAATTATTATATTATTTTGTAAATATATTAATTATTTTTAGTTGGAAAAAAAATAAAAATAGAGGCTTATATTAATTGAATAATGTATAAATTTATATTTATTATTGTAAATGTGCTAAATTGAAAGTTTAAAATGTTAATTTGAAAACTTCAAATATTTTAGACTTCTAGCTTGTCTGCCAAGCCTAACAACCAAAGCTTTTAGAATTAGTGTCAAGAATTTTAAACTCAACTAGGAAAAAAATAATTAGCCCAAAACCGAATTGGCTGGCCTGATTGGCATTTCATAGCAAATTATTGTGTGGATTATGCTCTACACAGTGCTATGTGGGTCATAACAAAAAATATATTTTTAATGTACTATACTAAATGTATATTATACAAAATAATGTACTTTTAGTACTCAAATAATGTATTTTTCTTGAATACAATGTACATTTTTAATATACTAAAAGTAACCATGGTTCGCACACTAATGATGCCCGGCTTTTGTTAAGTTTCTAATGTTGAAAGCTTAAGCACAAAGAATTGATCTTTCTGGGTTTTCATTGCAGGGGTCACAATCAGTTTCGTAATTGCAGGATTATCTTGTGTTCTTAATGCACTCTGTTATGCCGAGCTAGCCTCGCGTTTTCCTGCAGTTGTTGGCGGGGCTTATTTATATACCTACACGGCTTTCAATGAGCTTATGGCATTTCTGGTTTTTACACAGTTGATGCTTGATTATCATATTGGTGCAGCTAGCATAGCACGCAGCTTAGCAAGCTATACAATTAATGCACTAGAGCTCATTCCTTTCCTTAAGGATAACATTCCAAGCTGGGTTGGGCATGGCAGCCAAGTGCATCTTGGAGTGTTTTCTTTTAACCTATTAGCTCCACTTCTGCTTGTAATCTTGACAATGGTGTTATGTTGGGGTGTTGGAGAATCCTCCGTATTCAATGCAGTGGTGACTGTGACAAAGGTGACCCTGTCATCCTAAAGTTTTTCGCCTATCTTCATTTGATAAGAAAGATGATAGGAAGACCGAAGATGAGTTATGTTATTGTTTTTTTTTTTTTTAGTGACTAGAAAAACCCGCAGTCACTACTTGAAAGTGTGCATTGGGTAAACCCCGCCTTGTCCAGCCTAGGTTGCTCATAGTTGACAGGCTCAAACCAAGAAGGCCAATAGGTCATTCCCGGGAGTCGAACTTGTAATCTTGTGGCTAGTAAGTCAACATTCTGACCAACTTGGTTGGGGTTGCTCCCGTGTTATCTGATTGTTGATCACTCATGCAATTTTATTGTGAATTGGAACTTATTTGTTTTGTATTATGTGGCTTTCATTATACCGCTCCTTTGCTCATAACGATTTCTTATGCCACTTCAAGATTGAACTTAAAGGTTGCTGCAACTTAACATTGAATGTGCTACATATGCTTGTATCATTGAACTACAAAGTCTGGCTTCAGTAACAAGAGCTGCGTCTGTCTTCCTTTGTAACTGACAAACAACGGTATTTTTGCAGGTAGTCATTGTTTTTTTTGTGATCATTGTTGGAGCTTTTAAGGTTGATGCTTCAAATTGGACCCCTTTTGCTCCACATGGTTTCAAAAGCATATTGACTGGGGCCACGGTGGTATTCTTTGCTTATGTTGGATTTGATGCAGTCGCTAATTCTGCTGAAGAATCTAAGAGACCGAGGTAAGATATTTGCTGATGAATCTGATTCAAATGACATAATCTTAATATGCTACTTTGTCACGTATGCTCATTCAAATTCTATACTAAACATGGCGTTTAGAGAGACTTACCATTAGGCATAGTGGGGAGCCTGCTTGTCTGTATTGCACTATACATTGGTGTCTGCTTAGTGATTACTGGAATGGTTCCGTACAAACTCCTTGGCGAGGAGGCTCCTTTAGCCCATGCTTTCAAGGCCCACGGGTTGACATATGTGTCAGTGTTAATCAGCGTTGGTGCTATTGCTGGACTCACAACTACACTTCTGGTCGGGCTTTATGTTCAGGTAAGACGCGTTTCCTTCCTTTGATCTGGTTTACTTCAAATACATATGGCGAGGGGTAAGTAACTTGAGTTTTCTGGCGAGCAGTCACGACTATATCTTGGGCTTGGAAGGGACGGTTTATTGCCTTCTCTATTTGCTAAAGTACATCCCACCCGACACACTCCTGTTTACTCTCAAGTTTGGGTTGGGATTGTTGCCATCATCTTGGCCGGGCTGTTTAATGTGCGTTTACTCTCACACATTCTTTCGGTGGGCAGCTTGGTACGTTTTCTTTGTTTACTTCCCAAGTTTCTTTAAAACCAACCAAAGCAAGTCATTAGCGTGGGGGGGATTGGTCTGTTGCAGACGGGCTACTCTGTCGTTTCAGCTTGTGCAGTAACCCTACGATGGAAGGGCAAGAATGTGAACGAGGTCTCTACCGGGTTTATCTCAGGCAGGAGTGAAGGCATCATTTGCCTTATTTTAGTCGCCTGTTGTGGATTTGCTGCTGGAGCCCTTTACCGTTTTGGAGCTTCTTTTGGTTTCCTCATTTTATCTGCAGTTATTGCGATATTTGCTGCTGCTGCTCTCCATTTCCGACAAGTAAACTCAATCAACTTACTCACTGCTCCAGACACCATAGATAGATACTCGAGTGTTTTCTTACTGTCGTTCTTCTCATCCTTTACCTATTTCTTCCCTTCGGTGATCATATATTGCCCATCGTGTTGAATATATACCATTTCTTCAGCACAGCAGATTTTGGTTTTGCAGGTTTATGATGATCCACCGGGATTTTCCTGCCCCGGGGTTCCAATTCTACCTGCTGTCTGCATCTTCTTGAATATTTTTCTTTTTGCCCAGGTTTTGCTTGTGAAGATTTACATAGTATCACAGAGAATATATAGTGAAAGCCAAGCTCTCATCCATAAATTTTTATTTTTTTTTGGGTTTTTTGCAGTTGCACTATGAGGCATGGGTGAGATTTGTTGTTCTCAGCATTGTTGCTGTTGGTATTTATGCACTATATGGACAACATCATGCCAATCCTGATAGTTCAGGCACATCCCTAATTATTTACCAAAGGGAATCTGCAGGCGTTTAGACTTAATCTCGATGATACAGATGTAAATGCAACGTTTTCTATGTATAAGTTTGGCATCCAAATATCGGTCTCTATTTATTACCTTACTTTTGGGGACATATTGCACTGTTATCCACAATATCGGTCTCTATTTATTACCTTACTTTTGGGGACATATTGCACTGTTATCCACATTCACGGCGTCGAATTAACCTAGTTGAGACTTGGCCAAGGCTTACAATGCCAAGTTTGACTAGGTTGGAACTAAAAAATGGTTGTGAAGATGCTCCCTTTATATACCAATGAAATGATTTGTTGTCCAAACGAAATGAATTTAGTTCTCATCGAGTAAGATTTTTGGATTCAAGCTATGACAAGAATAGAGCAAAGGTGTAACGAAGAACATATTTGACTATAGTAGAGTTCAGACTTCTGCATGTAGTAACGCCTTTAGAAAAGTTGTCACTCGAATGAGGCTCGATTGAAGTTCAATGGAATAATCTCATCTCGCGAGATACGGATACTAAGAACCTAGTATGCAAGTACTTTATAGGAAGAAAGAATGGGCAATACTAACAAAACTATGATGTATAGAAGAAAAAAAAAAATCAACAAACACATGGAGTAAAGGGAAGAAAAATATGATTTCATTTTATAGCACAAGTCATCTTAACACATAAAAGCCCTACTTTTTTTCTCTTTCAAAGACAAGACTCAACTGAGTACACAATATGTTCCCACTGTGAACCACAGTGTTGTTGCCTACTCACACTTCTTAAACATCGCGAAAGGGCGCCTTTTCTTCCGGGAAAAGGCGATCTGCTTACACACATCTGCTCCTCATACAAAACGGGAAAAAAGAAACCCTATTATTGCAACTCACCTCCCCTAACGCTTCTATAAGCGAAAGGGCATTTCCCTAAGTTCCCTAGGCAGTAGAGAGAGCATCTCAATAAACACGGATGTCGACTCCAATACTCTCTAACTGGTTCTGCGTCACCGACCCTTCCAGCTTCTTCCCCGACGTTTTCTGCCCCGGATTACACCTAAGCCATAGGCACGAAAGCCTTGCAATGGCTGCCTGGCCCGCAAACTGAACTCTGCAAGCTAGGTTCAACTCGGCCAACACGTTGTTGCCCCCTAAATCACACTCGAGATTTTCATCGTATCCATCAAGGTCAGACTCGGTGACTAGGACAAGGGAGTCGTCATCAAAAGCAGCCAGGTCCCCTTTAGAAGGGCGGCTTAAGGCCTTCTCTAATGACGAATCAACAACGCAGGCGCTACTTTCGGTTTTCCTTACTCTGTAATAGTACTCTTGAACAGCCTATAATTCATCCAATAAACAAACAAAAAAAAAAGCGTTTTCAATTTACAGCAAAGACAACCACCCGGTTCTCTCTAAAACTTTCTTTTCACGTGTCATATGCAAAACTAGCCATTTGATGGAACGCGAAAAAATTTACGAACTTGAAGCACAGAAAAATCGTTTTAAAGGATACCTGCCACTGGGATGAGGCGAGTGAAACTCTTGGCCTAATGGACCTCACATAGTCAAATGCGGCCTCGGGCGTCATCTGCTTGTGTTTGACCTGTTTAGAGAAGCAAATATAATGAAAAGAGAAAACTTTTTTTTTTTAAACGAAAAGAGAAAACTTAAGATGCATATTAGAGGGACACGCTTACAAGGTAACAGAGGACGATGGTTGTGCTGCGACCACGGCCAGCTTTACAGTGAACATAAGTTGTTTTGCCAGAAGATGCGTTTCCTTCACAAATAAGATAAAAATAGCAAAGAAATTACGATTGAATTATTAAAACTTGCAAATAAAATAAACATGGTCAATTTTCCAAACATATTTTGCTCACAATTTCACTGCCGAGATTCTAGATATAAGGTCTGGGGGGAAACAGTGTACTTTCTGAACTGCAGGGAAAGAAAAAATCGAATATAAATTCTTACCCTGGATAAAGTCCACAGCTTGACTGATATCGAGAAAGGATGGTGCAAAAAGATAGTCCCGGGTAGGAATTACCAAGTGATTGATGCCATGATCCTGCAAAACGACACTTTCTTGCTTTATTTAGAAACAATAATAGGATTTCGTGAAACAAAATTGCATTGTTGGTTGGCCTATCGAAGTTTATACTACTCTGCAGTAGTACTCATTCAAGTGCATAGCTACATTTACAGTAGAAAATGGGTTACATCAAACACACAACGTTTCTTTTGACAAGTATGCATATACATATGACAATATGAACGCTTAACAAATAATAAGTTTTATCAAGGCCAGAGAAGATTAAGGTTTTGATGAGATAACAGCGTGACGAATAATTAGGCTTAACTTACACGGTATAATGATGTTGGCACCAAAGTCTCGTATGGCTCATTCAAAGTCACCACACCAATGACACCAAGAGCCTTCAAGTGAGGGACATCAGCAGGAAACGGTACAGCTCCTAAAAGGATAAACTGACAATGAAAGGAGCGGAGTTATCAACATTAGATATTGCCAATATGCACTTCCCAAGGAAAGATAGAGACAGAGAGAGAGAAGGGGAAAAAACCATAAAAATTATGTGAAACACTCGGGATTAAGAATGAACACCAATATGTGGATAGAGCAATAAAACTAATATGACAGACTAGAGCAGAATTCAATTTTATAAAACCATTGAAAACGATGCTATATGGTTTTAAAAGATTAAAAAAAAAAAGGGTATTACTATCATCTATAGTCAACTTTAAAAGATTAAATATATTCCTAATCATATATTAAAATAGTAAGAGACTAGGATCACCGGTAGTTACTATAGGATTATAACCCTTTGGATAGAAATATAAAATATTTGTCCGTAAAGAAGCTATAAGAGTATGTTCCATCTCCAACTTAATCGAAGCCAAGTCCGACTATAGCACTCAGAGCATATTGGCTACTATAGGGTTAAGAGACAAACTAGCCACTCGGAAAGGTTAAAAGCACACTACAAACATCTAAAGAAATTTTGCACTTCACTGAAAATTATGGAGCAAGAAAAAGTCCAGCTTTCTATCATATCAAAACGCCAACAGCCTCTAATTATACTAATCAGCTTGAGATAGTTGACAACACCGTAATTTTTTAAGACAAGGAGTATACATTCAAGAGAAACCAAGTAATATAATTTTATAGTCCTAATCATACACATCATCACAATTTAGGAAGCTGGACCGGGAGGGGGATGAAATCTTTAAACTAAAACATCTCTCTTGTGCCTAATTGGATAAAATTTCTACAAGGAAACAGATAAACGATATGAAGAATCAAACTTTATAGCAAGTTGCAGGGGGGGTTTGTAACTGTGTGCATAAAGGAGATGGCTTTAGCGATAAGGGAAGGGGTACAACAATTTATGACAAAACGATTAGAACAAGTAAATACAGCGGGTTCGAAGCCAATCAAATATGAGCAAACAGTTATGAACAGATACTACATTGTAACAGTGTCAATAATACTCAAATATATATATATGAGCAATCAGTAAGGTTTACATACTCTCCTAGTAATCTATACCTCATCGACTCGATCCCACCACCGGAACTCAGCCTGAACCTTGTTCCTCAAAACATTATACAACAACGTTGGATAGAAGAGAGCTCGAGCCCCCGCTCCAACCAACACCCTTTTCACATCAGATGCAACCACAACACCTTCACAATCAGAACATGGCTCCTCCTCACTCCCTGTTTCCCCCTCCTTCAGTTCCTCAATATACATTATTTCTCCTAGCAAAGTTCAGAAACAGTCAAAATTCACCTACACCTACAAGCTCAAATCTAATCGATTAATGAACTGCAATTCCAATAAACTAATGAATTAAAATCCCAAAACTGCAAATTAAACCCACAAACAAGCATTCAAATAAAACCCTAACACAAGGAACTTTACAAATAACAATCTTCACAATCCAGCTACTTCAATTCGACCCAGACCAACACCTTCTCCGATTCCTACAGCAAAACAAAACAAAACAAAACAAACAAACAAAAAAAAAAACCAAACTTTTATTTCACTTCAAGAACAAGAATGCAGGTTTTCTTGATCACGTTTCGCAAACTAAATCCCCGCATGGGAGAGGGGAACTGGGAAAGTTGATAAAAGGAAGCAAATTTAGAAAGCCCGGAATTCAATGAATTGTGTGATGAGAGAGGGAAGCGGTACGGGGGACAAGAAAATCAACGACGAAAAAAAAAAAGAAAAAGATTTTGTTTATGTAATACAGCGGTTTAGGAAAGGAACGAGGCTATTCTGGGGTTGTCGGGCAATTCTTGAAGTGTATTGGAGGGGAGTTGGTGTCAATAAACCCCATTCCTCTTTCTCTCTCTAGAATTTGGATCGGTTCTCTCTCAACCTTTCCTTTTCCCTCAACAAACTTTTCAAAAAACCAAAGTAATTTACTCTTTTCTACTAGAGGTTACGAGGTCGAGCCTCGGAAGAGTTAATATTGATTTCATATGCTTTAATAGGTACCTTGTGGTCCAGTGGCATTAAACCCTTCCTTTTATACGGGAGGTGGTGGGTTCGAGTCTCAGTAGAAGCAATACTGATTCTTGTGCTTTAATAGGTTGAGAAAAGTAGTTATCAATAGAGTCAGTAGTATTAAAAAAAAAACAAATACTACAATATAATATGGTTAATTGTATTCAAAATGATTTTTTCCATAGATTGTAATTAGATGGCATAAATAAGCTTTAAAAGCAACGATATATTGCATGAATCTTGAATTATATAATTATGCAAAATTTTAAAAATATTGCTTATGCATGAATCTTGAATTATATAATTATGCAAAATTTTAAAAATATTGCTTATAAGTATGTTGAATATTTATGGTAAAAGATAAAGCTAATAACATTAGGTGATATGGAGTAATATTTTGTATGTTTATTTGGAAGATAATATTAATGAATAATTTTGTTTATGATTCTCGATTGCTAAATTTTCATCATCTTGCTTGGTTTCTTTCTAATTGAATTTACATATTTATTAGAAAATTATCAAAATTAATACACAATGTAGCATTTTATATGCATCTATCGTGAAACGAAATTTTACTCAAATTAGATAACAACACTAGTATGTGACGCAATAATTAAAACTTCACGTGGTTGACATACTAGTGCACCACCAACCGCCCACATACCAATATGGCAGTATACGACCAACCGGCAACTAGTTTATATTCAATTTGTACGTGGTTGACATATCACTAGTTGTGCTATATCGAATCTCACGTGGTTGACATGCCACCAATTGATTTATAGTTGTTCTTCACGTGCTTGACGAGCCACCTACTAGTTTACATTCGGTCTTCACGTGGTTGACATGCCACCAACTAACTTACATTCGATTTTTCACATGGTTAACATACTATCAATTGATTACATCCGGTCTTCACGTGGCTAACATACCACTAGTTGGTTTACACTTAGTCTTCACGCGGTTGAAAATACCACCAACTAGTTTACATCCATTCGTGACAGCATATTGCATCAGCACGACGACTTGATCTATTTCTTTTTTTCCTTAACACAACATTTTTAATTTCACACTTTCACCTCAATTGAAAACCTATATTGTTAGCGATTAGGCTATCATTATCCCTGCAATTTTAGTGCTTTCAAGATGACATAGAACCTTAAAGTATTTACATTTTTTTAATGTTGAGACAAGTTAAAAAGAAAGCATTAACACAAAAATGAATAAGGAGTAATCTGACTCAAATACATAGATCCACAGAGTCCTAATAAAGAAAACAAAGAAGTAACACATTTTGTAGTTCATCAAGTCAAATCTTTCTTCACCCATAGAATTATATTGCAGGAATTGAGAATCCAAGCTTCCAGTCTAAGCTAATTGTCTATTTGGACTTGTTATGATTATGAATTTATGATTGAGTATAGTGGACCTAACCCACATTTAATCCAGTTAAATATGCCCATTTATTGGCATTTCAAACGAGTGGCAAAAGCCAACTTGTGAAGGCCCAAAATATAAGCAAATTGGGCCCTATCTTACAAAAGTTGCAAGTCTCTCAACTTTTGAGTCACTTTCGAGCATGACTTTTCCATACCCAATATGGCAACAATCTTTGAAATTGTTACAAAAAAAATCCATAATTTGACAACAAAACCTATCATTTTACTTCATAATATTGACAATAGAGAATAACTTTTCTTTCTTTCTTTTGTTTTCTTTTTCGTGTCTATCATTGATAATAGAAGGGAACTAGATTTTTTTTTTGGAGTAGTATTGACCCTGTTACACTGTAGTATATGTTCATAGTTACTTTCTCAACTAAATGAAGCACAAAGAGCCCATATCTCCTCCACAGAGATGATGACTCAACTCTCCCAAACCTCTCCCATGTAGGGTGCAACCTAGTGCCACTAAACCAAAAGGTTATAGCTCGCATGAGCAGCTCAGTTGGTCACATATGTAAAGTTTGAGAAGAAAAATCAGGGATCGAGTCTGTGTACAGTAAGTAAAAGTTTAGCATTTTATATCCTCCTAATGCTGTCAGACCGGGACGTGGGGGCCTTGGAGATTCAACATTTTGGGAAGAAAACAAATTAAACACTATATAATAATCTATTCATTTCCCCAATTTAATTACATGCCAAAGATATTAACACAAGGCAATGGTATATATCTAAAACAATAAATAACTCTCTACTCAATTCTGACCAAATTACCCTCCTAAACATACCCCCAAAATTAATCCAAAATCCTCAAAACCTTACAAAACACCCTATGCTACAAGGGCATATATGCCCCAAAATTACAGTTGGGGCCGGTGCGGCTGAGGCTGGAGGATAGCAGTCCACTGGATGAGCCCGGGCGGTGGCGGCGGCTGGTGGCGGTGGACGGCGGCGGTCGCAGGCAAGGTGGGCGCGCAGGAAGAGGCGGAGGAGGTTGGCGGCGGCGACGAGAGCGGCGCGCGCTGGCACTGAGGGCACATGATGAGGGTGGTGGGTGGGCTCATGTTCATGTACAGCTGCGGCGACAGTTTGAGCGCTCGGAGGTCGTTGACCTCCTTGTGTAACCGCCGGTTTTCGTCGGCGAGGCGCTCGCAGCACCGCCGCAAGTACTCGCAATCTATCTCCGTCTGCTTCAGCTTCGTCCTGCATTATATTATATTCTTCTTTACAAACCTCGCTTTAATATATATATACTTTGAATATTATTGACTCTATTACAATCAATATCTTTTTATAACTATTTTAGCTTATATATATATATATATTCTTCTTTACAAACCTCGCTTTAATATATATATACTTTGAATATTATTGACTCTGTTACAATCAGACTATATTACAATCAGTATCTGTCTATAACTACTTTAGCTTTCATATATATATATATATATGCCATGCATATATCATTCATAGAGATTATTCTTGAAGTGGTATAAAACTTGCATGCATATCCGACCACCTATGAGAGCAAATTCTATGAAATCTTGAGTTTTGAGTGGTCAGAAATTTAGAGTTTTCAGTATTGTACAAGATGTTGCAAACTTCAAAAAGCTTTACAACCAATCTTGATTATCATCATATAATGTATGTGCACTTTTCTCACCAAAAAAAAAATAATGTATGTGCACTTTTAATGCTATATTGCATGTATATTTTGTGTCCAAAACCTTATATATATATACCTATGTTAATTTATAACTTTAGGTTAAAAGATTATCTTGACTCAAGTTTGTTTGGGATTATTCATATTAAACTCTTAAAGCATAATATATATATATATATATATATATATATATTACTCCAAAAATTCTAAAATTTCATAAGATTTTTATCACGTAATGATATTTTATACCCAAAAAAGTTATATTCTAAGCATAAATAACAATGTTGTATTACATGTTAAAGGCTTTCCTTTTATTATTATTATTATAGTCCCAAAGTCCCTTAAAATTAAGCAAATTTCATGTATTGGGATAATGGCAATTGAAGTAGTAAACAACAAAAACCATTCATTAATGCTCTAGTTTTTTTATGACAATAATGCCCTTGTATAGAGTGAAGAATAACACACCTTGCCCTTCTGTTCTGGAACCAGACCTCCACTTGTCTGGGCTTAAGATTGAGCTGTTTCGCCAAGGCCACCTTTTGCTTCTGGAAATCAGAGGCAAAAATTGAAAAGACATTATTACCCCGAGTGTTCCGAAAATAGCCTCGATTTACGAGGAAAAATTACGAAAGGGGCCACCGACGAACCGGGTTCAGCGTGTTGTGGCCTCTGAAAGTGTCCTCAAGAACCGCCGCCTGTTCCTTGCTCAGCCGCAGCTTCTTCCGGGCGGCGGCGGCATCGTCTCCGGCGTCGTCCTCCTCCATGGAGGAGGTGGCGGCCATCTCCGCCTCCGCCGCCGCAGCCGCCGTCTCCGTCTCGTACTCCCTCTCGCTTCGCTTCCCCGTCACCGTCGACGCCGTGCTCTGCGGCGACGACGCCATCGCATTGTCGTCGTACTCCGCCGCCGTCACCGGCTGGTTTATATCTATCCCTCCGCCATTTTCTGCGTCAAAGCAGATATTTCAGACCATAGAAACTATAACAAAAGTCTACAAAGCTGAAAAATATATCAGAACATAGAAACTATAAAAAAAAAAAAGTCTACAATTTCTCCTCCCAACCAAAACAGTTTATTAACTTTCTTGGTTTGAATCAGACAACTATAAAAAAAATAGTTTATCTAGTTAGTTTATGTCTTTGTGATTCTTTATAGGTTTTCTGGTGACACAAAAATTAAGAAACCGTGAAAAAACATACCAGGAGAAGACCGGAGATTCCTGGGAGTGTTTCCCTGCATGAAAGGCAGGCGAGGGTGGAGAAGATTCAAGGGGAAAGAACGGCTCGTCGGCGGCTCAAACCCATTACCGTTTTTACCGTTAACGGTGGCCGGCGGCAATCCGAGGCTCAAACTCAGGCCAAAATCATCATTATTGCTCTCACCCATCTTTTTTAGCTTTATTTTCTCCCACGCACCCAGTGTTTGAAAAGAAGCCAAGAAGCCTTTTTTAGTGTGTTGTGTGGTGGCTTTGGAATTGGGGAAGGGTTTTGTGTAGGGGACAGAAAGAAGGAAAATGGGGTGTGCTCTTTTGTAGTTACAGAAGGTGTGCAGCTTTTTTATATTGACTAATGCATTGCCAGTGTATGTGTAGCATATAGCCAGCCCTAATAAGTATACATAGTAATATGTGTGTCTCTCTCTATATATATATAAGGTAAAATATTCCAGAATATATAAAGCGCCTGTACTTTTATAATGCTACAATCATATATATATATATATATATATATATATATATATATATATATTTCAAAGATCTTGTGGTCGAGTCATATAACTGTCACTTTCAAATGAGAGTTCTCAGGTTTGAACCTAGTGTAGGGGCTGATCGATATTGATGTGTATATATATGTTATTTAGGTCATACATTATAATAAAATAGCAAAATATCAATCCATATTAAATAATTGCGACTTAAATAATTGCCTATTCCACTATTTTACCAATACAAATATGTTAGTAAATTATTAATAAATACATATAGATTTAAGTAATTTACCGTACCAATTTATTCATCCTATGTTGACTTTTTTTGATTCGATAATCCTGATTTTTCGGCTTTGTCAGAACTATATTATAAATCCTATGAACTCACTCAAAACTTAAAAGGGGGTAAATCACGTCAATTTAAATTCAACTTTTGTTTTTAATTATCAAATATTGTTGACATTTAAGTTGCATAATACTCGGTACAACAGGAGATATCTCACACACACACACACACATATATATATATATATATAAAATAAAGGTGATATTATATATTGTGATCAATGATGGCTTGTGTCCATGGGCATTGGCTCAATGATGGCGAAAGCGATTGATTGGCTTTTGTTGAAGTTAGGTTTTAGCACTGTTTTGGACCTTTCAACCCTTTGAATTTTAACTTTTTAACCATGGATTAAGACCTTTCCCTAGGCATAGGCCACAGGTTTACATTGATCAGAGGATTACATTGTCTACTTTTTTGTCCCATATATATGTTTACTTTTGGTATATTAGAAAGAATCATTTTTTTTTTTATATTTGATTTTTATATTAGGGTGCTTTATAATTAAGTATATAAATCTTATTTATTATATCAAGTTACTAAATATAAAATGTTAGTTATAAATTATTTAAGTCAATTTTCATTAATTGAATTAAAAATTGAGACTAAGAACTCACAAAGGTGTCAATGAGATGATATCAATATATTTACGTTTAACTAAAGGTCTCGAGTTTAAACTCTAAGAATGCAACAATTTTAAAACCTATAGAGGTACTTTGTGACCCTTTGAGGCCTTAGTGTATCCATTAAGAATCTTTTTTGAATAAGCTATTATCAATACAACCTTGTCCAATACTAAGCATTGAGATTGACTTTAAGGCAATTCAAGAATTCTCTTAGGTTGTCCGCATGGTCAGCTCAACTGGTCACAAATGTAAAATTTGAGAGCAAAGATTAATGAGATCGAATCTCACCAAGTGATGGTGGTTTATTGAATTATCATGATTTACATTCTCCTATATGTTTTGTCCAAGCATGAGGAATCCTTAGGATTGGAGATTCAACCTTTTGGAGCAAACCAATGAATTGTCTTAGGTTTTAAAATTTAACCTATTGGCTATTGTTGTCATAGAACAACTGTGGGGACACCAAACCCACCCTTCAAACCATGTTTGTTAACAAGTCAAGAAGTCCCCAACTTTATTTTTTTCCTCAATGAAAAGTTAATTACTTTTTCCATTGTTGACCATTGACTAGGGTAATCATTGCTCTCGTGAGCAGCATTGGGAAGCTACCGCACCTCTGGGTGTCGCACACGCGCCTCCCTTCCGGCGGCTGTTGGATTGGAAACAACACAGGTTGCCGGGGCGGCGGTCAAGAGCGTGCCGTCACCCGCGGCTGTATGTATAGTTTTCTTTATATCATTTAATTAATGCATGGATATTAGTGTCATAATTGTGTTTTTGAGTGTAGGTTTTTTTTTTTTTTTGGGTGGGGGGTGGTTGAATTCGAGAAAACCGATGATCTTTAATTCTTAATTGGCATTTAATGATGGTATGTTACAACCTTAATTAATCCTTTGACTATAATTATGTCTAATATCTTTGTGATTATTGTTACAAAAATCTTATAATGTGAATTATTAATACATCTACAAATTCAATGTTTAACTCATCTTGTAAAAGCGTACTATGTTAAGGAAATTAAGATCAAATTTGTTTCTAAACCTCTTGACTAAGAGCAATGTAACCCTAATTGTACACTGGGTTGATTATTTTGCCCGTGTTATAACAAGTTTTTTATTTCATTTTAAAATTTATAAATATTGTGAGGTGGGGTAAAAGGAAAATAAATAAATAAAAGTAAAAGCATAATGAAACATAAAACACGTCACATTCACTTATAAGCGTTTATTAAATATGTCACTTGAGATAATAAACTCGTCATATTAATATATAATTATGGAGAAAATTGACACACTATTTATTTAATCATTAAATCGATTTGACAAGTCATACACATTCATCAAAAGAACTAGAAGTGCAACTAATTAATCCTATTATCATCAAAAATATTAACCTTTACACATGGTCAAAGATATATATATGTGAATGCTTCTTGTACACAATTTGATTTTATTTACGCGATTTTGTTAATTTATTTTGTAACGGATTTGACCAATTAAACATTAAACATAGTTAATAAATATAAAAAAATTGTGATACATAATTTGTTCACATCAAATCATGCTAAATTTGGTAAATCAAATTGGCATAGTAAATACAATTTTCTTATTCTTCAACAATTAGTACGAACCTATTAAATATAACTTCAATGAAGAGAGAAGAAGAAATATGACAACTCAATGTAAATTAGTTCATTTAAATAGAATATATAATTATATATAGCCCTAGATCTTGACCGTCTAATCTCACATTTCAACAATGCGGAGGGTTTTACATGTTCACAACATAGCAATGGTTCACACTCCTGAAACGGACCATATATATATATGTGTGTGTGTGTACACACACACAATTTAATTAATACTTTTAACAAAGTTCTGAAAAATATAGAAAAACGTTTATGCATGGTTCACACATTATAATATTGTGATTAGACCTTTTAGGCAGTGAAATTACATTATCTTTTTTTTTTTTTTGGTACTCTTGTGTCTAATTGAACTTTTTAGTCGGTGAAATTACATTATTTCTATTTGTACTCTTGATAAAACACGTTGTATAATATTTCAATAATCATATCTTATGTTACGTTACGTTATTGCATTAAATTTATTTACATACAATAAATATAATTATTGAACATCGAACTCTTGTGTAACAGATAGCATTTAATTTGCTATTACTATTATTATTCTTGCATTTAAAAGATAAGTTACAATTCATTATTCCAACAACTCTTCAACAAGCTAGCCCACTTGTGTATATTTCATGTTAGTGATACATAATTTTTTTTGGTAATTATTAATGACTATATATATGTGTGGGGGGTCCCATGATAACATATCCCACAACGGAAAAACTAAAAATCAATCTCAACATTTAAAAAATACGGTGGCATTATTTTAGTTAAAATTATAGAAAATGTATTCTAGATAAATTTTAAAAATATATTAAAAAAAATTAATCTAAATCGTAAATACTAAACAATATGCATAATTCATCTCAAGACATGCACAATTCATATTATTATTTTACAAATTGATCGATATATATTCACTTACTAATTAACATTGCCTGTATATGGTTAAAACAAATAAAAGATAATTTGGCATTCTCAAGAATCTCACTAACATATATAATGAAAACATTTTTTCTCAAGAATCTCACTAACATATATAATGAAAACATTTTTTCGCGTTACAGACGTACAGTCTATCAAAAATTAAAATAATACTACATCACTTAAGAAAGTATCATGTCCCCGTGAGTCATTATATAGCATATCAATATTCACATTGCAAAGTTACGTTATTAAAATTTAATTCTATTATCAGAATTCATTACTTTTGACTTTGATGGATATTATAAATTGGACCGCGGAGCGCCGATCCGGAACAACAAATAAAGAGTGACATGGAGGGACTTGGAGCCCCGTACGTGCTCGACCCGGGGGCCATGCTTGGGTCGTGGCCCAAAGGCCCCGGCCTTAGGCCAAAACCGAGCCCACGCTGTGATGCTCGGTCGAGGCCCAAGGGACTCGGATAAGGGTGTTGGGGGTGCTCAGCCAAAGGGGAATTCGGTTGGGCGAAATCCAAGTAGTTATAACTACGGTCCTTTGTCTTGTAAGTGCATTATAGCCTATTAATACAAATTTATCTTTGCCACTTTTACTACATTATCTGTTCATAACTACTTTATCAACTTACTAAAGTACAAAGAGTAAATATCGCACTTAGGCTCGAACGCACCCCCTTCAGTATAGGAGTGCAACCGGATGTCATTAAACCACAAGGTCTTGACAAATAAATTATTTATTCCTGCATTATTTCTCTAATTTATTGGCTTTATTAATTCAGACTCCCGAGTTAAATAAATCCATCAATCTCATTAAATAATGTGAGATTCTTGAAATCGTTTGATATAACTTCATGCTCCATAATTGGTATATGGAAGTGCAAGTTGGAGTCCCACATCGATGAAGACATTGGTGGATGTAAAATCGGGCAATAGTTTTTCTCTTTTTCTTTTTCTTTTTTTTTTTCTTTTTTTTGAAGAAAGTTAATTAATTTCTTGTCTATCACTTTTCCTTTTGTGGCAAGAGGGCTGCGAGGCAGCCATGGGTCCTATCCAAGGAAACAGGAAGAAAAAACGTAGGAATCAAAGTAGGTGGCAACAAGGATAAGACATCACGTGGATATCACGTGGCCTAGACATGGTCTCCGGGCCCACACCTAAGTTCAACGCCCCAGGGCCCCACCAAGACCACTCGTGCCGACGTTGTCTTAGTACTATCCGACATGCACTTGTGTACAATCATTGGATACTCCCATAACACAATCACTTCCACACGCGCCGTACGTGTTGATCAACTTGACAATCAATAATTTCTTTTTTCCCCCAATATTCAGTAAATTTTATTCGAGAATATAATTGTACTATGTATGAAGGTATAAACAACTTGTATGGGTTGATAGGTACACCCTTACCTTCTGAAGTTAATATGCGTATTCATGTGAACTAGTTCAGGTCCTTATCTTTAGATTCTTGTAAATTTAAGAAGGTCAGCTCTTTTTGTAAAAGAAGAATATAATCATTAATTTTCTGATTGAAACCAACTAACTTTAATATAGTATAATGCATAGTGTATCTATATATGCACACAACTTGTATATTTTGATAGGTATGTCTTATCCAATGATATAGACTCAATTTTTGAAATATTTCTCAACAATCTATGTATATTATAATTTATAAATATTCAAATATTTGTGTATTTCTACCACTATTTTTTTAAATGGTGGAATTATAGTATATTAAACAAATAATTTATTTTTATTACTAAATGACTGGAGTTTATAAACATAGAGGTATAGTATGAAGAATATTTATCGGTGATTTTGGTACAAGTTAGGTATTGTAAGACCTAAGCACAAAAACAGCTTGCAAGTTGATTAGTGTAGTGTTCTTAGATTGCCAACAGTTGTAGACTAGTCAATAGGCACGATAATATATTTGAAGAGTTACAGTGACCTATAACTTTAGTTTTGCAAGCGGCATAGATTGGCTAGCTTAGTTGTTGAACGACTTAATGAACTTGCTTGATATATTACTCAACTTGCTAGGCTCGAGCTAGGCACTTCAATAAACTCACCCAGGTCTAAGATGCTAACTGCTAGTACATACATAGCTTATTATTTATTTATTTTTTTGTCCAGTTAAACTGCTCAATAACTCAAAAACAAAAGAAAGTGTCTGATATCTATTGTAAGTTATATTATTTAATGTTTGTAAAAAGATTGAATGGAACATTATAAGTAATATTTGTATGGTTTTTATGAGAAGAAAGGAAATAAAGAGAATTGGCCTACATGACATTAGTCTAGTGGGTGAGACGGACTAATTTCCAACAACAAGATAAGATTTTGATCTCTATCAAGTTTGGAATATATTTTTGTGTGTATAAGTGTACAATTTGGTGTTGAATTTCAAAATTACATTAATTCGATTTACTTTTTCATGAGCAGGGTAGGAAATCATGGGTTATAAAAAAAATATTTTAAAAAAAATGATAATGATTAGAATGATGTTGACCATCTTGTGAAAGGTAAAAGAGGTTGGGGATGTCAAGTGTCTTTCAAGCACGTGGTCGGTGGCCCCAACTGCCCCTTTCAATAATTGGGTTCACTGTTTCATCCAACAATCACTTAACATTCTCTTAGGTTGCCTCCACGTGAATTTCACGTGACTTTTGCCCCACCTTACTCCCCCATCTACATCATATATAATCATATATAACTTCACTATGGACAAAGACAAAAATAGGAACAAAATATGCTAAGAATCACACATTAAAAAAAAAAATAAGTTAGAAGGAAACATATAATTAATTTATAATAGGTGAGACTAGCGAATTAATTGAGTATAATTTTTTAGTATAATTTGATAGATGTGCATTATAGTCTAAGTAATGGAAGAGTAAAAATTGAGTTCATTAATAATTTTTCAACTGAGCCTTGAGAGTTGAGAGAGGGGTTTAGTTGTGATGGATAAAGGGTTCAGTAGGGGTGTAGGGTGGCCGTGAAGTTGAACTCAAAGGCGGCGTTCAAAGCAATCAACACCACTCAAACATGGTTTACATAATTATAAGGGATCTTCCCTTCTGTGCGTCTAATGGGGACTAACGTTGCCGTGATACTTTGGGTACCTAGATACGTCGAATTAGGATCTAGGCGATTTGGTTCTCTTCTTAATTTTTTCATCATAGATGAATAAAAAAACTCTTAAAGTAAATTAATTAAGTTGATTCGTGTGTATTATGGCTCAGTTATGGACCACACACAAGTTTAATTTTTTTTTTTTAATAAAAAGAAAATCCGAACAACAATATATTCCAATTCGAAATCATTAAGTTGATTGATGTGAAAGCAATAGTCCTTTTTGGTAATAAATATATTCATAAAGGATGTGGCAATGGTGGATCGGAAAGCTCCGTTCATGAATATGTTTGTCCGTTGTTACAATCATGAGGATATGATTATATATTTGTGTATGTAAGAATTAACAATATTTTTGGAACTTTTTTTTAAAAGGAGATGTTGTATTTTTTTTACTAATTTTGGACATGCATGATTGTATTGCTATTTGATTGTGATATTAATTAAATCATTCATTCATTCATTTTTTGTTAATGATTGACAAGAGAAATTCGTGATCACTATTCGAATGTATGCACTATATAAACTATACTCCTGTGTGATGGTTTGCAAACCACACTGGAAACGTAAACAATACCAACTGATGGGGTGTTGATTTAAAAGACATGTTTCTTAAAAGGAAATGTATTTATGAGTCCATTTGAAATATATTTCAGATGTTTAATTGAGTGTAAAAGAAAAAAAAAATAACTTTTCGAATTGATAGATGTTTCCATGTATCTTGATTTTTGTGTATCTTTTACTTAGGTTAAGAGTAACAAAATAAGTCTAGCCAAATGTCCGTCATGCATGGAAATGAAAAATTACAACATATGTTTAAAAAACACATAAAAACAAGAGAGTAACAACAACTCACTATTATTTAATTTCTTAGAGAGCCGACAAAAGCAGCTCACCATTATTTAATTTTTGCTCTTGAGAGTATTTTGACTTGACCACTCGAAAAACACTGGTTAGAGAATTCAAAATTTTGAAATGTACTTTTAATTACCGATTAATTAACATTTGCTTATCAACCTAAATAACTTGACATATAAAAGAGTAAAATTGTATGTGAATTTCAATAGTAAAATTTCACTTGATGTGACACGTTGTAATTGATTGATTGTGTAATCAGAAGACCTCATAATTTGATAACCAATCAAATATAACACATCACATCAGATGATATTTTTATCACAGGAAAATATATGTATGTGTACCAATTTCCCATATGGGGGAAATGGATCAAAGGGTAACGTGGTCCCTTTGAAAGTTAGGTATAATCAACAAATATATTTGAATCCATTATCCATGTATGTACTAATTTGTATGTATAGGCCAGGCCACCAATGGAAAGATGTTAACATTGGCGGTTTGCCCCCCATGAATTTTCTGAATTTCTTTTCAACCACAAAACTATATGCAACTTCATATCTTATCCAAATCCTTAGCTTCTAGAGTTCTAGATAGAGTACGAGGTTAAGATTGTACCATGAATATCACTCATATTAAACCTCCATCTCACCTGCATGCAGCATAGATAGATCACTTATCTTTAAATATCTACGATGTTGAAAGAGATTTCTTTCTCCACATAATAAAAAATAAAACAAATCGAAAAATAAGTCAGTATTGTCGAAAAAATAGTGAAGAATTGTTAACCACTATAATGTGCCCTAGCGGAATGCGTGTTAGTTGTATCACTCAAACTAAACCTCCATTTACCAATGACTTTGTGGTCTAAGTCACTCTCCTAATTAGAAGGTCATGGCTCGGCTCAGTGGGGTATTGACTCTTTGTTTCACCACCTTCTTCTCCGCATCATCTCCCTACTTACATGAATAAGTTAACATATGGTTATATGATGCCCCACATGCCATACACGTATGCATGGTCAACAGTCCATGGGTCAATCATCTATTATTATTATTATTATTATTGTTATTATTATAACTTAATTGTTAGTCAACATAGATTAGTGTTCGTACAACACAACCTGAAGCCCAGGAAGTACAAGCATGCATGCAAGGGGCGATGTTCCAGGGGAGTGTTTTTCATTATGTCCCGCGTGCAATCCATCGCATTGCGCACTTTATTTGGACGGACTAATTAATGACACTGCTCTGCTACCCCCTTTTCATATTAGAGGATGAATAGTAATGTTCTGTACTTTATTAATGATATGTTGTAATCAATGAAAAGAAAAGTATTAAACAAAATACATAATTAATTTTAAATGTATAACATATAATTTCAACATCATCACCATTATTATTATCTCAAAATTTCATTTTCAATTCATTTTAGAAATAACACCTATATATAAGAGCATGCCCAATTACAATTTTTTTTTTTGGAGTTTTTGCATACAAATTGGGAGAAATTTCAGAGATTTCTCAGCCCCAGTTTGGTCATTTACATCAATATGAAAATTTTCCCACTAAAGTTATAATAATCCAAGCACTGATACAGACATGGCTATCTTATCTAAATAAAGTACTCACAAGCCTACAATACACTTCACTTGGATGATAGAAGCACAGGTATGACCAAACTGTTTTAAGAGATTTGAAAACCTAGAAAATATAACTTAATTCTCAACATTTCAACAAGGAGGCAATAGAGGTTTGAAGGATACTCTACTATGTCCTACGACGTTTTACCAAGTAAAATCAAAATCAATCGTTAAAATACAAAAGCTACATCACAGTTCATAGGAAGAGTAGAGTTTGAGCACCGCATAACTCACTATTTGTACATCCTTTAAAGCGGAAGGTGCTAAAGAACAACACTCATGGCCATGTCTAAATTGGAGGGGCGGGATAATATGACTGACCATAATAGGCGGGAGCTTGATTGGCTGCGGTTGATGAGTAGACTTGTGGGTAGGATGCCATCATAGCACCTCCTTGATTACTACACAGGAGATTATCCCGTTAATTCATTAGACCACGGACCACAACAAGTAAAATAACGTAACCAAAGGTGAAAGCAGACTCGTAAGATGGTTGAAAGCAAAAAGTAGGTAACATGTTCAAATGCTATTGAGAAAAGAGTAATGTTTGGGAATTCGTGAGTGCATGTCACAACCTGAGCAATATTGCACTTACCTGTTAACATAAAGCCCGTGCCCTTGAGTATATCCTTGCAACAGAGAAGCAGATGCATCGGGTCTGAAATATGTACTAAACTTATTAGTCAAAGTCCAAAACAACTACTATACTGTTGTCAGACAATGTATGACCAGCATGACTACATAAGAATGCAAAGTTACATTGGCTGTTGTAGCTGCATTGTCTGTTGCAACTGTAATGATTGCTGTAGCTGCACTGTTTCTTGAAGCTGCTGGCCACCAGTTTGTAGCATCAGCTGGGAATATACATACTCATCAATCCTTTGCTTTGCCAGGGCAACCTGTGGAAGAAGAAAGATGCTTACAGAATTATGATATGATCTTCTAAAACATTGCAATTTTCTGTGTTTGCATCGGCCCAACTTATTTTCAAGTTTATCCACTTAAAAAACTTTTAAGCTATGCCGAATATTAGATCTACAATTAAACTTTTTAAGGCTAGAAAAGAGACAAAATGCCTCCTTTTTAAAAACACATGCTGAGCCAAACAGGTAGTAAATCACGTTTCCAAAAATGTTTCTTAGTCTGGGAAGCAAATATAGTCTCAAAAAAATCTCAGAAAGTCAAATGTTATATGTCAGTGAAGCAATTGTGCTAATAAGACATCAAAGAATCAAAATCATGAAAGAAGGATATGATTGAATCCATTAGTTTGACCTGTTGTGCACTACCGCCAAGATGGATTTGTCTTTGCTTTTGTTCACCTTTCCCACCATAAACCTGTATAAGACAAGGCATGCTAGCTTAAATAAATTCAAACAACAATGTCTAAAGTTGATACCCAGAAGATTGAGAAAGGTGAGATATGATCAACCTACCACGAATTTAATCCCAAGAAGCACGTAAGAGAAATAACTATGTACAGAGTAGTAATCTAAGGAAGATACCTACACACCTTAATTGTTGCTCCAGATTCAGTTCTGATCCTGGAAATGTTGGAGCCACACCTCCCTATCAGGCCACCAGCCAATGCCTCCGGAATCAACATAGTCGCATTTACATATTCAGCTGCAAGAGTGGTTGTCCTAAAGATGATGTCGTTATGAGAAATATATCAAGATTTCATACAGCAGCACAAGGCAGCAGTTTGAAAGTTCAGAAGGAGAAGAAAAGAAGAAGGAATTAATAACCTGAATTTGGATCAACATATTGATGAAGAGGGCGATTGAAGCCAAGATTATATGTTGGGCTTATAGTGATTACTTGTCTAGGAGGGTTATCCCTGTGCAATACAAAATTGATGCAGAATCAGGAAACAAAACATTTAAAAGAATTAATAAATTTAAACTCTCCAATGTAATCCAAATATTTTGTAAAACCTCAGTTGACAACCAATCTCCACTACTGCTCTGAGGACTGCAGGAATATCTCCAGAAACCTGCAATTAGACAACCCAAAATGATAAGTCAATATCACCACTCCAGTTCATTCTAGTGATACAAGTTCCTTATTCATCAGCTAGCACAAATCATTTGACCTCAATAATGCACCAGAATCCCAAGCATGTATGTTAAGCCACAAACTGCACCCTTTATGTTTATTTTAAACCCAAAACCCCCCACCTCGCAAAAAAAAAAACTAATAAAAACAAAAACAAACAAACAAAAAAAGAGCATAAAAGGACGTCTCATATTAAGTGAAGTTTGATAAATGGAAGAACCCAATAAAGTCCGCAATTTAAAATCATTGAAAATTATCAGGAACATTTTCTTGACCATTCTCCCTTCAGACATTAAGGCAACCAAACTATGATAATGAATGTAAACTAAAAATCAATTTCATCCTCTGTAGTTCTGCAATGAATTACCAACATAGTACTTTTGGTACAAACAGAATTCCATTTCAAGCTGCATGCTGACCACAGTACTGAATATAGTTGCTTAACAAAAAGCAGGGAGAAACACATGAAATCTAAAAGCACAAAAAAATAGTGCCAAAGAACTACATGCCTTCACAAATACGAACTGATTAAAATGTTTTTACAAGATGATGGAGATCATGTGCTGCAGACTTCAAGACTAACAGTTGTATCAGTAATAGTCTAACAAAAAAAGTTGAGCTTTAATGTACATAACAAATCATTCAGCCCATACATCCATACACAATCATATTTCTATTGATGCATGATGAAACTCTCATTTAAGAATTGTTAACAGACTTTCCAACCTAACTTTCTGTACACAACATAATTTTAGCACAAAATGCAGATAATATCTTTTTTTTCTCATGTATAGTTAAGTGATTGGGAAAACAATACAAAGAAAATTCTTAATTCAGCAAGCAAGGTAAAGTTGTCTGTTTCCTTGGATCATTTGTCACCTAGAACAAGATTTTTCTTACTTGCACCACACGATCAGACTCATGGGCAGATGCACAAAGTGGCAACTGGTGTTGAGCGAGAACCGTAACAGTAGCCCCGGTAGAAATCCTCAAATTCTCAATATTTTGGCCAGACACCCCAATCAAACCACCTGCTTGAGAACCAGCAATCAAAAACCTTACTGAATTTGCTGGCACATGCCCAGCACCAGCTTTCAGTGCTTCAATGTTGCTATCATCATCCTAAAGGAAGTAAGGAATATATCGGATATAATTAGAGCACCAGCAACTTTTCCCGCTAAAAAGGTACGACATCAATGTTGAAAAAAACACCAGAACCACTTCAGCGGGCCATACTTGAGAGAAAAGGAATATAACATACAAAAAAAAATGAACTTGATACAAGATAAATATAACAGATCAGAGTTTTCATTTTCCACTATCTATATATACATTCTTTGTATATACATACATAATACACACACACATACATACATACATGCACACATAAAGATAGATAGAGGAAATAAACGAAAGCATTTTAGCAGGGGAAAATATCTCATGCAAGCAGCACTTTGGGCTTGAGAAAAAAATAGTGATAATTCTTCTGCACCCAGACTATGATACCTTCAGAATTAATGTCACAATTTGATGAAGGGCATTCTCAGCATCACAAAATGTGCCATCATTGTCTTTCGAACTGATGATGATAACCCTCTCTTCATGTCTCTTCAGAAACAAAAATCAGAAAGAACATGATAAGTTCAAGATACAACAGTAAGTTTGGAATCGGAAGAAAATAGAGGAAAGTTTTCTCACTATGGATAATTATGCAGTATAAATCCAGGTACAAGTTCTCTCCCTAAACTGGTATATATATCAAATAATGTATTTTGGAACTATTTCCATTGTTCCTGAAAATATTTAAGCATTTATTTAGTTCTGAAATGAATACTCATGTTTTTAGTAACAAATCTCATTTAACATTTATTTCCTTATTACATATCATAAATAGAATTCTTACATATATGAGACTTATATTCTATGATGCACAAGAACTCTTAGAGGGCGTTTGTTACTTTCTCATCAATTAAATTCCAGGGAAAGTATTTCCAAGGAATGCATTTGATGGGAATAACTTTGCAAGGAAAATTAATTAACATATTTGGTGTTATCCTAGAAATAATAATTAAATTACCCAGAAAATTAATTAAGATGTTTGATTCGTTTAAGCTTTCCTAGAATTTTTTTTTAAATCTCTAATATATCCTTGCTATATACAAACATTAATAATAATAATAATAATAATAATAATAATAATAATAATAATAATAATAATAAACCATATGCCAAAAAGTTCTAGTCTACAGCAAGAATATTCAAAATACAAAACAGTACGTATGTGAAACCGTGTTGAGAGAGACAAATTTCTTCGATAAATAGTGTTGTTATACTTCGTAATGGTGGGAGAGAAAAATTTATTATATTTATAAGAGACTTTTAGTTTGGTGCCAAAAATGATAAATACGTAATTGAATAAATTTGGTAGATTCCTAGTCACCCGGGAAAAAGGATCCTAACACCCCTAGGTGGGATTTACTTTAATAATATGAAAAAGAAGTGTGTTTAAGAGTCTAATTGAAGAACACATTTTTTGGGGTTAAAAGAAATTGAAATTCGGGTTCTTATTACTTACTCCACCTCCTATTTACCCTTATACTACGTATTTTTATAGTCTATATACCTCTATAGTATATTACTTTTAATTATGTAACAAGTAAGGAATTAAGCATTGTTTGGAAACCCAAAAAAATGACTTCCAAAAGTCACTTTTTAGATTTTCCAATGTTTGGCAATCAACAGAAAATACTCATTCCGATGGTGATCAAAGGAAAAATGGCCCGTTTTTTGGCGAAAAATGTCTTCCGAGATTTTTATGCTTTTCGATTCTTATCTCACGCTCAGTCTTCCAGTGTCATCGCTCACTTCTAGTAGTTCTTGGTCTTGCTGGCCTCTCGGAGTTCTCAATCTCACCACATGCCTCTCAATGAAGACTGAAGATTGAGTTCACAAGGAAGAAAAGAATATTTATATTAAAGAATTATTTTTTTAAAATGTTGGGCGCATAGCGTGATAGCAATTCTTACAACGTTGCATTTCGCCACGTTCCATATCACATTTTTTAAAGTTTCTTTTTTTTTTTTTCGTATAGCATGTCCCTTCCCCATTTCGGTGCTACCTTATTTATATTATTGGACAATTATACTCTATTACTCTATGCCACGGAAGATACGATTATGAGGTATTTCATTTTACAATTACTTTTGGTAAGGACAGACGTGGGTGAGTAGATGGGTCAGCAAACCCTGACAGCACACTAACAGATCCACTAATCCACAAAAATGCAGGCAGATAAAACACCTTTTTGTATTTTCATATTAATTGGACAACAAGTTGTACAGAAACCTAATTGAACAAAAGGGCATGAAATGTGGATTCTCTTAACAATTAAAAGGAACCATTTCCAAAGTTACTCTAGGTAGAAATTAGCCCTGGCTTCGAATAAAAGATCCATAATCAAGACGTTACAGACAACAACATCCCATTTCATTTTACTTTCTCCTAGTGAATCTGCTAGAACCTAGAAAAGTCAGTTAGCAAAGCATAAGAGCCCATTGCAGCAGCTCAGCTCTTTAGAAAATGGCTTCAATCTAGTTACCAGGATTCTATATTTTTATCATAAGAACAGCTTCAGTTTCTCAAAAACAAAAGTGATACAACGCATATGAATTAACTCTCACTGTCAATGTCAGCAGTTGAATTGACCCAATTAAGCTCTTTTTAACTAAACTGATCAAATTCTACACAAAAATTCTCTTCTACTATTTAGCAAGGCTTCTTCCACTTCCCAATATTTCCATAGACACAAAACAAAAATTTCATACTCACAGATATGGCGTCGGCTATCTTAATTGTAGCCCTGGTCTCCTCTCGAATCTTCTGGATTCGATGCCCCACTTTACCAATAACCTTCCCGATCTGCTTCGACGGCACGATGATGCGGTACACAATATCCTGCGAAACCTTGACGCGCTTTTTCAACGGCGGCACGACCTCCGCGGAGGTGCCAGCCTCATCCGTCGCCTCCGCGAAATCCTCATCGCGGCGGCGCTTTGCGGTTGTGGACTTGTACGGATCGTCCTCCATCGATGGAGCTCCTGGTGGCGGAGGGTTAGGGTTTAGACTGGTCTCGATTGGCTGAGCTTGCTGAGCCATTGGTGGAGAGCGGTGCGAGCTTGAGGGAAAAGTGCCGACCCGGCGTTTTGTAGCTTTATACTCTGTATGTCACCGGGTCGGGTTTCCGGGCTTGACGTAAAGCATATTCTTGAGGGAGAAAGCAGTTACGGAAACTTTATAATGGGCCGATGAAATCTAAAGGAACGAAGATGGCCCAAATTATAACGAGCCCATATCATAGAGATGGCTCATTAATCACGGTTATCGATGATTTTTCATTCCTCTATGTTTTCTCAACCTGTTAAAGTACCAATGAGTCAATATCACTTCTACAGACTAACGAGACATTGGATAGCAAAATATCTTTTACTTCCGTTGTTGCCTTTCTCGGACGATTGTTGCTTAGCTTAGACGATCGGCTACACGCCTCGAGCCCTCGACCAGTCAACGGACTGCTCTTTTCCTTCCATCTCATCTGACACGGTCCCTTTAGAATTAAAAAGACTACAAATTGGTAATCTCATCTAACACGGGCCCTTGTGGTCTTTTACTTAATAGGATCACATTGCGAGATTTATCCAATATACAGCACCAGGTAATGACTGAATGTTTACCGTCACTCCGAAAAAAGAGTCCAGCTACTTATGGGGCCTTGACTCGGCCCACCAACGGAAGCCCATAAAGAGTTAATAACTGCAAAAGGGCCTAACCGGAAACCCAAAGATGGTAAGATGGAAAAGAGGGAGGGAGACGGGGGAAACGCCGAGTACTGGTGGTGGGCGGCTGCGAGTACCGGCCAACTAGGGTGGGGAATCTCCGCTCTTAGAAGAGGCTATGCCGGCAGTTCTAATCTCATGCCAGTCAAAGCTTTTTTCGTTGCCTCACTCTTCGTCGGCGCCACCGCTTCCGCCGCCGTCGCATCTCTTCTCGCCTCTGGCATCCATTCTGTAACTCTCTCTCTCTCACTCAAATTTTTTTTTTTTGTTTAAAATATCAAGCAGAGATGGAGATTGGACAAAGAAAGAAGAAATTTTGAAGTGATAAAAGAAGTAGAATACTGTTATTAATCTTCTGTATAATCTTTGTGCTAAGACAGGATGAATTTACTGACATAAACACACTCACCAATTAGATTCATGGAATGGATAGACTATGATTGATAGTAGGATTAATGTAATTTACAGCAAGCAGAGATGATTAAGCTTGTAGATCACTGATTTTGCTGTTTGTGTTATAATTTCATACAATTGAATTAAACTATTTGACCTTGATTCTCAATGTCAGATAAAATACTGCCTTCAGTTCACAATAAATATGATTTCTTATTTAATTGGTACATAAACATTGTGTTATCCTTCTTGAAATCCTGCCATCCTGGTATGCTTCAATGTAAAATGCATGTTTTTTCCTTTGTTTTGGTAACTGTGTAGATGCTTCTTTGTTTCATAACACTGCAGTCAGGGTTTAGATGCTGCAATTTTTTGTAGATGTTATGATTCGCGACGGGAGGAGCCTATGCAATGTCTGATCTTTTCATGGACCTCTCAGCATTCTAGACAGACTCATGCTTTTGTTCATATCTTCTGCATCAACTGACATTCTTCTACTCTAGTGGTGTATTGAACTATTGATTGATGGTGTGTTTCATAGGTTGAAGATATGAAGACAGTGGGTGCAAACATAAGAACTGGAGTTGGGATACCTCCAAGGGCACAAGATAACTAGATTATACTAGATTTGAGACCAATTTCTGTATAATTAGGGATAAACTGAGTACTCTGCATTTCATTAGGAAGATGGAATCTTGTAAGAGAAGGTTGATTGCAAGTCTAGCTGATGATAGATTTATAGTTACTGATGTTTATGACTATACAAGTAATGGTGTTAATAAAGGTTTCCCACCTTATATTTTTTATTGATTGTTGGCAATATTTGCTTGCAATTGTTTTCCATAATACTTTGCACACCTTAATGACCATAAAATATAAGTAATTTGGATGACCAAGAAGACCCATAGCCACTTACCAGCCAACTTTAGCCAACAAAAGACCACAATGAGGTAAATAAGCCTATGTTGTCTATAGTGTCAATATGTTGCTCTCACGGAAAGTCAAATTTGGAACCTTGTTGGTTTTCCAACAACCCAACTAACTTGGTTGAGATTGTCTCTAAAATATTTGGTGAGATACCATTATTGGCAGAGTATATTGTACCAAACATTGAAATGCCATAGCTTAACTAAAAGTTGCATTGCATTTTATATCAAGAAACATGTAAGAATAAGCACTGAAGTTCCCAAGTTATCCCTTTAGAGAGCTCCTATCCCATTGTCAATGCACATGCATTACATGAGCTTTGAAAAGATAAAAAAACAAAGATATAAGGTGACAGCATGCCTATTTCAACACCATGGCTGGCATGAAAAATGAATAACAGCAGACTGTGGGGCTGATACCAATTGTTGCATCCCATCAAATCAGAAAACACGCCCATTCAAGAATTTGTCCTTGATCACATCTTGGTAAGTAAAAAATTGGAGAACTATTTGTGTGATTGAAGGGTGTCAGAGACAGAACGCAGCAAGACATTTAGCGGTTTTTATTCAGGCTGGGACATAAGACTCGAGCATCAGTTGTGCCGGGGAAGGTGAATTGATCTGAACGATCAAATAGGTGAACTTCCACTGCTTCTCCTCTTTGTCTTGGAACATCTCTGCAAAAACTTTGCCGGCTCCATGTGGTCCCCGAATATAGAAATTGACCTGTGTTGAGTTTTAAGATTTAAACTGTCAAGAAGTTTCATATTAATACAACAATAAAATCATGATTATGAAAAGTTTTAAGTGTCTGATCTCTCATAATACTGTCCGCTTCTCCCAGCTTGTCAAATGATGAGTGACAAACGGGGAAGGCATCATGTGAAACTAAAGAAAGACATCAAAAGTTTGGAGTGAAAATTGGTGGGAAATAATCTCAGAAGAAAGCGTGAATGCAGTACCTCAACGTGTTCAACCCCGTCCTCATCAGTCCATATCCTGTTTGGAATGCGTTGGCGAGCTGCACGGTTCCTACTTTCTGATCCATAGCCAGTAATAGGGGATCCAATTCTCACCCTAACCTGTTACAAATGGCTTCTTAATTTCAAGCTATAATCTCAATGTACCAAGCTTAAGCCAATCCAATTACAACTTTAAGCTGCATATCAAACCCTTATACTTGTTTTGGATATGTAAATTTTTTATTTTAATGGGTAGCGAGGAAAATGTTTATAAAAGCAAATAAGTACTCCCATAAACAATTTTCACTTGTAATCGACAAACGCAAACTTAAATAATAGTAAAGAACAAATGCCCAGATGCTATCAAATCAAGGATATGGCATTTATAAAAGCAAATAAATGTTCCTATGCAATGCTCATTTGTAATCTATAAACTTGACAAACACAACCTTGAAAATCTAGTAAGACCAAACACCTAGATGCAATCAACAAGGATATGCCATAAAACTGTAAAATTCATGGTAAAGAGCATACCTGGCTGTCATGTTGAATCCTATCGAGAGCCTTCCCAAAAATTTTGTACCTAGAGAATATAAAAATTATCTTAAACCCAGTAATGGAAAAGTCCTCTATACATAGAGTGCAGGAATAAATCCTTACTCTTTTGGCTCAAATATAAGTTCCTTAAAAACAGCATATGCAGCAGCGGCAGCAACTCCTAACCCCGCAAGAATGACAACACTGTAGGAAGCCCCTTCTGTAAATGACACAGGCTTCTCCGGGATATTATATGTGGGAGCATCAAAGGGATCATCAACGGTAGATACCTCTTTTCGGCCCTGTATAAGGAAGAACAAGATTTAAAAAAAAAAAAAAAGTGCATCTAAACACTATATCTAGAAATATCACCTTTCTTTATGAGCAAAGAAACTATATCACATACAAAGCTATTGGCAACAAAACCTCTAATATTGGGTTTGACAGATGCCACATAAATGGTTTTCAACTTATAAGGAGACGGAAGGACATTTGGCTACTTCCCACATTTGAACAAATGCTGATCCCTCTGTCTCCTTTTTATGGTTTACCTATACTTTCTTGATGTCTCAAGGACAATGGCTTATCTATGTGATAGTGCAGAAGACCAAAAGAAATAAATAAGTAAATGAATAAAAGAATCGAACAAAAAATCTGCCACTGCAAATTCTCGAAGACATAGGATTTGGAGCTCATAATGGAAAGCGCTGCATAAAACAAATGGAATTGTGCATTCTGAACATGTGCACCAAGGATGGGACATTAATGTCATCAGCAGATTGGTTCTTCATGGAGAATCAAATAATATAGAGAATTAGAGATGCATGCTCGAGAGCAGGATATTAGATATTCTTTGGCAGTAAAGGTTATTAGTGATATATGGAGTAGAAACTTATCCAACAGGGGCTTGATAAGATTCCGAAATAAATCAGACTTAAAATGGGAAAATCCTAACTACATGAAATCATATCTCTGTAGCTTGTTAGTACATGTGATCTTAATAGTTATGATAGTAAATGCAAAACTAAGGTGACTTGTAGTCTACAGCAATCATTACAGCTATGGTTCTAGAGACAAAGGCAAACCTCTGATCGCTTTTGTCCAGTTGATTCAGAAGCCTTTGATGCAAATGTTCTAGCAAAGCAAGGCATCTTGAATTTTATACCATTGATATTGGCAACCTGAAATGGTGCCTGAAAAGTAGTTATGTGTTTCATATTTGGACGATCTCTGAATAGTAAAGGAAGTCCTGCAGAACACGACACTCTCAGCATGAATTTGAAAGTAATGCCACCAAACTTTTCAACCCACAAATGAAAACTTAACAAGAGAAGATATAGGCAGGTATCCGTAACTTAATGAGAAACGGGAAGCAGACTCTATTTAAGGTGTTGCTCAAAGACAAGAGACACATCAAATTTAACAATTTAAAGTAGCCAAATCCCAATTAACAAATTGTAAACAACAATCCCAAAAATGAAATTATTATATGGAGTTTGCAATTTGCTTAGCATGAAGACATGAGTTTTGGCTACTAACCATCACCTTTGTTTGTGACCTGTAAAAATTTGAATGAATTATCAATAGGCAACAAGAAAGCAAGCTAACTAATCACTGAAAAAGCCCTTGCCAACAACTTACCCTAGCTATGGGATTAGCAGGGATAAAAGATTTGCTTGCATAAGCTGATTCTGCTAATTCCTGCAAGTAAATCATATTATAAAACATGATTCTTAACAACATAAAGAATTCACAATAATTTTATTTGCAGCTGAGACACAATTATCCCAATAGCTAAACACAAAAAAAAAAATCTCTACAGGGCGGGGAACTGAGCCAATGGGCTGAAAATGAACGCTGAATTTTACATACCCTCCTTACAAAAGGATTGGCGGCAGCATTTTCTGAGACCAGAGAAGAAAATCCACAAATGCCCACATCAGAAACACTCTTGGCAGGCGCGTTCTCGAAGAAAGCATTCGAGTTTTTGTGTGATTTTAAGGCACATATGAATCTGTTCATAGAGAATCTGCTTCTCCGTACAGTTTGCAGCATCTTCCCACCCGCACTGCGCACTTTGCTGAGAGTTTTGATCTTGATCAAGCCAGTCAAAAACACGAGAGCTGATTAAGAGCAGAAAAGATCGAATCCTTGAAGATGCTATTAAGCTAATTTTTCTCAGAAGAACAAGGAACAGCCAAGGATAAATTTTGGGGTCATAAAAACCCCGGCGCAGGCCAGGGTCAAGGGGTTTTTGGGTTGAAGGTCACGTGCCGCCGGGACGATGCACGTGTGTCCCGTAACATAAATATGGGCTTTTTCTTTTCTTTTCTTTTGAAAGGAAACACTCAAACACAATTAGTCAGCACTCACTCATTAACATCCATAGTTACCACGTTACAAGGTAGAGAGGTGGGTTAGACCACCACTTTGAACAATTAGGCCTAAAGACAAACAGCATAAAATCGTGAGCTGTCTGGTTCGTTGATCGTTGTTTAGTAAATAATAAAGAAATTTATGAGAGTCTTCTCATTAAGTGTTCTATATCTATAATAACAAGATGAAAAGAATAATTTCCTCTACAAATTAAAGGTTTAAATGTTAGACAATTTGGAGTGAATTTGTTTCCTCTTGCACTCTTTCGAATTTTTCTCCTTAATCCATCTTAATGCTTTCCTGATAGTTGTAGCTTTTGCTTCCCTCGTGAAGTAATTTCCTTGCCATTGCATTCCTCTTGTTGTTATGAATCTTCCCCTCTTGTCCATGATGATGCTACTGAAACCCATTTTACATTTTCGTTATCGATGGCTAATGGTTGCGTCCACATTAATCTTCATGAATCCTCCCTAAGGTAAGGTCGTTTCTTCAATTCTACTTCACTTCATCAATGGTTTGATTTGTGGTAGTGTTGTTTATCGATGACAATTTGTCCTGTCCCTCACGGGGACAGGAAAGAGGATGGAGAAAATTTTCAGAGAACGGGAAGGGGACGGGAAATGTATGTAATTATATTCCCCATCGAGGATGAGGACGGGGACAATAATACCCCACCCCATCCCCGAATTATATATATAATATTGTTTTTTGAAATATGAATAACTCCATCAAAGTTAGTCAATATTTGTCTTGATATTGACAAAATTTTAAATTAGTGTAATTTATAAATTTAAAAACTTAAAAGATTCAATTTTCATCTTTTTTGTAGGTTTATATGGATAATATTAATAATTTAATGATAAAATAAAACTTCATATTTTCAATTCTAATGCTCTCCATTTTTTGTAAACAATGCGCCGTATCTAAATTAACACTTTACCTTAGTGTCCTTTTATTTCATCATGAGATTATTAAGTGTGCTTGCCCATGTCTTAACTAGGGCGGCAGATTCTTAGTTAGCCTACTCTCCTTTTAGATACCGTACTCTTCTTACATGTATTCATTTTTTTCTTTCAGATTAATTAATAATTCATTATGTTTTTCAAAATAATAATAATAATAATAATAATAATAATAATAATAATAATAATAATAATAGTAAACAAACAAATTTGAAAAGCAACAAAGAAAAAGAAAGAGGAAAAAAATGGATAATGGCAAAATAACCGCTTAAATTAACCGTCACCACGTACCCTCAAACCCCACAAAGCTAAAGAGCAATAAACACAAAACAGAAACAAAGTTAAAAACATCAATTGCAGTACAGAGAAAAACCAAAGTCCTTGAGTGCATGAAGGGAAGAAGAAGTTCATATACGTGCAGTTTTACCCACCACCATCATCATCACCACGGCAATGGAGATTCCGGCGAGTTAACGGCGGCGGAGATGAAGAAAGGGCCGTGGAAAGTGGAGGAAGACGAAGTTCTTCTCAACCATGTAAAGAAGTACGGCCCCCGAGACTGGAGCTCCATTCAGTCCAAAGGCCTCCTTCAACGCAGCGGCAAATCCTGCCGTCTCCGGTGGGTCAACAAACTCCGACCAAACCTCAAGAAGTACGAAAATCTCCATCTTCACCACCACCATCATCATCATATCATCCTCGTACATTGCCTTCCATTTCTGTTTTTATCTCTTTTAGTTCCCACCATTTTTGGTTGCAAGGAAAACCCCGGCCACTGTTAAAATAAATCTCGCCATGTGACCTTAATCAGGGATTGTAGTGATTAAATCAGTCTGAGTTGTTCATAATTTACCAGTCTCTAGTTTTTGTTTTTATCTGTTTTAGTTTCCACTTGTTTGGCGGTTAGGAAAGTCCCTAAGGATAAATCTCGCACTGTGAACTTAATCAGGGACTGTAGTGATTAAATCAGAGTTGTTCATAGTTTACCCGTTTTTAAGTTCTTGTTTTTATCTGTTTTAGTTTCCACTTGTTTGGTGGCGAGGAAAGCCCCAGCCACTGAGGATAAATTTCGCCATGTAACCTTAATCGGGGACTATAATGGTTAAATTAATTTGAGTTGTTCATAGCTTATTACCAGTCTTTTGGTTCTTTTTTTATCTGTTTTAGTTTCTACTTGTTTGGTAGTAAGGAAAACCTCCTAGGATAAATCTCGCTCTGTGTCCTTAATTAGGGACTATGCTGATTAGTCTAAGTTGTTTATAATTGACCAGTGTGTTTGGTTCTTGGACAGTGGGGTGAAGTTTTCTGCAGAGGAGGAGAGGATAGTGATCGATCTGCAGGCGGAGTTTGGGAACAAATGGGCAAGAATCGCGACGTATTTGCCCGGAAGAACAGACAACGATGTCAAGAATTTCTGGAGCAGCAGGCGCAAGAGGCTGGCGAGGATTCTCCACAATAATAACCATTCTGCAGCTTCATCGTCGCACTCTAACATGTCGCCGGAAAAAAACTCCGTCGCCGTCGAGGATGCCCCAGCTTTTCATCATGCTTCATCCCTGGAGGTACGTAAGAACATTTTGCATTGCCCTTCATGAATTTTCTTGCAGATTATATACAATCTTGAGTTTCAATCTTTTGGGTATAGTAACTGGGTAAAAGCGCAACTTGTATCCATTTGTAATAAGTAAATTGTGTTTTGTGATCCATGCTTGATTGTCTAAATTGTTATAGCTGGCTCAAATTAATAAGACTAATAAGTTGCTACGGAACATGAGTAAATTCTATTTTATGGCTCACAAGTCACCTGTTACAAAAATCGATCTAGGTGTCCGTCTAGGCGCTTGGCGCCTTAGACCGTGACGATTTTCCTCCTAGGCCTTGCCTAGTGCCTAATTAAGTCGACTCAACTGCCTAGGGCCTAATTCGGTTGAGTTAACTCGTCTATTTCCACCGAGTTAATCCGATTGGCTCAGCCTTGCTAATATATATATATATATATATATCCACATGAGTGTACTATTTTTTTTAGTTAGCCACGTGGGTGGTTGTCTAGACGCTAGGTGCTTATCTACTGTCGACTAGGGTTTAGTCCTTACTACAATCATGCCCACAGTTAATTGGTTAGGTTGTTATAGTTGGGCTCAAACTAATAAAGTCAATAATTCATTCCTGAACTTATAATCTTGTGGCTAGATCAACTTGATTGGAGTTGCGCTAATATTGATGTTGGGTGCATGCAACATATGGTAGTTTGCTAGAATCCATGGATGTTTGTATATATTTTTGTATGTAATTTACATTATTTCAGGCACAGAAGTTGAGCTCAATGGATGATGAACAAGAAGCAATGTTACTGTCAAAGCCACAATCTTGTTCATCATCGTCGAATGTGGTTGGAAAATCCGAGGAGGCCTGCAACGTTGTTGTTCCGGCAATGCCGCCGGAGAATATCCCGAACCCGTTCATTTTCGAGCCTGTTAATCTTTTTCATCCGCACCTTCTTTCCTTCCCGGAATTCCCACAGCTTCTGACGGACGACGACATTGCTCTGCCGCCGGCGATAGAAAGCCTGCCGGATGGTTTCAACGACAACTTAGGACCATTATGGGATCCAAGCTTGTTGGATATGTTCGGAAGCTCTGCTGCTTGTGATGTTTCTGGGGTGGGGAATGGTATGCAGCTTCCATTTCCGGCGCCGGAGGGAAGTTTCCGGCGGGAGGATGGTGTGAAGAAAGAGGCCGGAACCCTAACTCCGGAGAGCTTCATTGATGACTTCCCCATTGATATGTTTGATCATATTGAGCCGCTTCCCAGCCCATCTGATTGGTGATGATATGATGATGTGTGGATCTGATCAATGTAATCTTGTGTGATCCATGAATTATATGTATTTTGCTCTTTTATCCCAAAGACTTTTGGAAAAATTGTCACTTGATATTGCCACGATTATATGTAATTCTCTTTGTTTTTGGATAACAAAAATTTAAAAAGTAGGGCTACTTATTGAATTTTTTTGTTCTCTCTCTTTCTTTCTTGATATATAACAAAAATTGGGCTACTTTTTGAAAAAACTGAAATTCTTAATGAGTATCACTCTATGCCATAACTTGTTGGGTACAAATCTTGCTCGAAAAAGTTATAAATAGTACCAATGTTTGTTTTTATGAATGATTGTAAGACAACATGTTATACACGATACTTTTCAACTTGTGTGTCGCCAATAACAATCCGAAATATAATGTTATTATTGCTACCCAAATCCCAATACTTAAATAATAATAACATGTTAGACACGATTATCTTCTATCAATGTGTCGCTGAAATATTATGTTATTGCTGTTACTCAATTCTTGATTTTCCTTCCAATAGGGCTTTATGCAATTATTATGCACAACATAATAACAACCCTAAGTTCAATGTAATTGTATCTCAAGTATCCTTCATGGAATAGGAAAGAGATTAAAAAATTGTGTATTGGTAGTTTCCATGCATGGTCGGACTGATTCAGCGGATACTCGAGAGTCGTTTAAGGTTAGGAAAGTAGGGCCAGAGTCAACATAGGAGGGCAGAGGCGGCCAATTAAGGTTTGGTCGTGTGCGTAGTAAACGAGTCCACCGCCACGGAGGAAACCCATCCCTTCAAAACAAGGAAATCACACTGCTTAGGAAACTCGCGTACAGAGTGGGAGAAGAATTGGGGAGGCCCAAAGCGCTCTCCGTTCCCTCTCTCTCTCTCTCTCTACAACTCCCTTTTCCAGGTATTTTCTTCAACCCTTCGTCTTTCTTTATTCGTCTTCTTCTTCTTCTTCGCTGTATCTATCTGGACTCCTCGATTCGCTTGAAGAAATTGAGCGATTCAGCGATTGATTTCTTCGAGGGTGTTTGATTAAGGTTGAATTTCGGTTGTAAAGCTGGTGTCTTTACTCTTGATGGTTCTGTTTGTGGTTCAGTTTGGCAAAGATTGAAACTTTTTAGTTTTTCCCCCATAAATCGATTGTGTGGAGATTTTTTTCTAAAATCTGTGGTATGAAGTTTTTCTTAATTGTAGTCATATGCTCATCAAACGTTAGGCATTTGATGTTGAAGATGTGAAATAGGTTTTAACAGTACTAGAAGCTAGGTTTTGCTGAGAGAGATGATGGGATTTGATTGTCAGTATGTTTTGGGGAAAATTTTCACTGTTGCTTTGATGGTAGACTTATAGGATTTTTAGGGTTTTAATCTTTCTTTGTGTTTGCTTGCATAAAGTTGGGATTCTAACTTCTAACTGATCTTGCATAGGGTGTTCATGATTAAGGCAGTGAGAATTGAATCTAATTAAAGTAGTTAGTGAGTTGATACTGGGCTTGTATTAAGATTGGAATTGTTGAAATTCTAGCAGGCAAAGCTTTACATGATATTGTAAGATCGTTTCTAACTTTACATGCTTTCGATTTCTTAGAACATGACTTTTTGACATAATATATGTATTTGAGAGGAGTTTTTAGATAGATGGGCTTGCTTTTACCTGAAAGGGCTTTGTAGCAACTTTTATCTGTGTGTTAAGTGGCTTATATGAGTGTCAGTTTGTTACATCTTGGTTCTTAACCGGGATTATTGTTGATTTCAAGTTTTTACATACTTCGAAGTTGTTATGAAGCTCTGAGATTTGATTTTCACCTGATTTATTCACCTTCGTTGTATTAAGTTGATTATTTTCTTTCAAAGGTGCTAGCTTCTAGTGTATTTTCTGTGGAGTAAAGGACATCCAATATGTTTGGAAGGGGTGCACGAAGGGGTGATAACTCCAAATACTATGAGGTTCTTGGTGTTTCGAAAAGTGCCAGCGAAGATGAGCTTAAGAAGGCCTACAGAAAAGCGGCTATGAAGAATCATCCTGATAAGGGAGGAGATCCCGAGAAGGTGAGTGTTATATTGATGTCCCTACTTACAGACTGTTACAGTTTCTCCGGATAAGTAATCTTGGGAAGGAATAGATTTGTACGCAAAGAGAATTGAACGGGAGATCATTTATCCTTGAAATATTGGTTCTCGGCCAACATTTTAACTTCTTTTCCTCTCATGTCAGTTCAAGGAGTTGTCTCAAGCTTATGAAGTTCTCAGTGATCCGGAAAAGAGAGAAGTTTATGATCAGTATGGCGAAGATGCCCTTAAAGAAGGAATGGGAGGGGGTGCCGGAGCCCATAGTCCTTTCGACATTTTTGAGTCATTCTTTGGTGGATCATTTGGGGGTGGTCACCACTTCGGTGGACCATTTGGAGGTGAGAATGATTATCTATCTATTTATTTATTTATTTATTTATTTATTTTCGGTTTGTTATTTTATTGAATTGGAAAATGAAATTTTTGTTCACATTATTTGATTTTCAAGGTGGTGGTAGCAGCTCGAGGAGCCGGAAGAGACAAGGGGAAGATGTAATACATACTCTTAGAGTTTCTCTAGAAGATTTGTATAACGGCACAACAAAAAAGCTCTCGCTTTCCAGGAACAAATTGTGCCACAAGTGCAAAGGGTATGCTCTCATATCATTGATTTCTTAGTCTTTATGTATCTTATGTTCCTAGTAGAGATTCTAATGGAAGTATATACGAACAAATACAACATTGTAACAGAGTCAGTAGTACTCAAAAAAAAGTAGCGCTTCTAATGAGGAGCCTTTGAATACACGTATTTTATGTGGAAAACATAATGAACAAATTACTTGTTACTGTAATAACATCATCTTTGACGTTATTTTTCTTGGGGTCAGTTTCTCAAATCTCTATGCATACGTTTATGCATTCAGGAGAAGAAATATCCCCGGGAGGCCGGGACATGTACATAAATCCAAATGGAAACTCTAACATGCATAATATTGCCCGACTTACCTCTATCCCATGTTCCCATTTGGCTTAGATTTCTTTTATTGTTTTATGTTTTACACTCGGTTTTGTGTGTTTGTGTGCTGATTTTGAGCTTCTATCGTGTGCCATTTACTTTTATTTTGACCTATATGTATTCTAACTGTTATCAGGAAAGGTTCAAAGAGTGGAGCGACTGGAAGATGCAACGGGTGTCGTGGCACTGGAATGAAGGTTTCAACGCGACAGATCGCACCCGGCATGATCCAACAGATGCAACATGTCTGTCCTGATTGCCGAGGATCAGGTATGTAATGAAATTTATTGGTGGTCGGGATATCAGAACATTGGATCGCACATTATATCTTTTTTTTTTCCTCGACACAGGTGAGGCCATAAGTGAAAGAGACAAATGTACACAGTGCAAAGGAAGCAAGGTTACCCAAGAAAAGAAAGTGCTGGAAGTGCATGTCGAGAAGGGTATGCAAAATGGTCAAAAGATAGTATTTACCGGGGAAGCAGATGAGGCGGTAAGTGAAGTTAGATATCTGCTGACCAAATTCGTTTCGAAATTCTGGTTTCGTTGAAATTTTTGCTTATGGGTTGACATTTGTCATTGGAAATTATGAGCCTTGTAGTTAATCCCGAGAAAGTTTGGAGTCACTTAGAAACCGATGCAGCACGGTTCCATTTAATCAAACAGATATCTCGTATTCCTATCACAATGTTCAATTTTGTTTTGCTGTTTGTTTTGACAAAGGTCGTGTTGTTCTCATCTTTTATGGTACTGGAACTTGCAGCCGGATACCATCGCCGGGGATATCGTCTTCGTGATACAGCAGAGGGAACACCCCAAGTTCAAGCGGAAGTTTGAAGATCTCTATATGGAGCACACCCTCAGTTTAACCGAAGCTCTTTGCGGTTTTCAGTTCGTCCTAACTCATCTCGATGGCAGGCAGCTTCTAATCAAATCAGGACCCGGCGAAGTTATTAAGCCCGGTAACATCCCGCACCCTATAATTTCCGCTAGTGGGTTGCAAAAAATTACGTTCGTTAACTCACTTCTACTTTCGCAGACCAATCCAAGGCAATAAACGACGAAGGAATGCCGCACCACCAAAGGCCGTTCATGAAGGGCCGGTTGTATATCAATTTTGACGTGGAATTTCCCGAGCCCGGGGCTCTTTCCCCCGAGGCATGCCGCGCTCTCGAGACTATCCTGCCACCGAAACCCAGCCAGTCCGCATTACCCATCAACCTGGACGAGTGCGAGGAAACCACATTGCAGGACGTGAACATCGAGGAAGAAATGAGGCGCAAGGAGCAGCAGAGGCAGCAAGAGGCTTACGATTCAGATGACGATTCGTCTTCAGATGTGCACCGCGTGGCATGTAACCAGCAGTAGTAAGGCCCGGGAGTCTGCCGATTTGCTTATCTAGGCTAGTGTATTTTTGTTATATGGTCATTTGGGATATATATAAGTATTATTGCTTTTTAATTTGCATTTTGAAGTTTATCACTACAAGGTATTTTTTATTTGTATTTTTTGCCTGATTGCCTGAGTTATCTCATACCATAATATTATCACATATGATATGTAATAGCCTAATAGGTATTTGACCTTTGCCCACATCTTTTTTTCTTAACTCTTTGTATGTATGCAATGTTAAGGAGGAAAAGTGAACCTACACTTAAGGGTGTGTTTGGAAGCCCGGAAAATGATTTCCGGAAATCATTTTCCGGGCTTTGGGTGTTTGGGAACACCCAGAAAATGTGGTCAACGGAAATCAATTTCCGTTGACCACGGAAAATAGGGGCTTTTTTCCGGAAAATGACTTCCGGACAAAAAATTCGGAAGTCATTTTCCGGAGAGGGAAAATGGCTTGGCGAACTGGCTTCGCGGGCTTCATTTGTCCCTCCCTTCAGTCTGGCGGAAACCAGAGCAGCGACGACTGCTCTGGTTTCTGCCGGAAACCACAGCAGTCGCCCCCCCCCCCCCCCCCCCTTTTTTTTTAAATTTTTTTTATTTTAAATTAGTTATATTATAATAAATATTATTATGTTATATATTTTTTATATTTTAAATAAAAGAATAAAATTATATAATTATATATTTCTACTCATTTTCCAGAAAATGAACCAGACACCTAAAGACAGTTTTCCAAAGTACATCCAAACACGGAAGATGAACTCATTTTCCAGAAAATAACGCATTTTCCAGAAAACATTTTCCTGCTTTCCAAACACACCCTTATGTCAAGTGAAATATTGGTTCTTACATAATGAACATTCATTATAGGAAAATTTTAAAAACTTGACAAAAATAGAAAAGAACTCGCAAATGAGTTTTTTTGTCCGATAGCAAAAATTGAATTTGTGGCTTTCATGTACGAAAGTTATATTCCATTCACATGATCATTTCTCTTGGGTCTTATGAACATTTTTACCATATATCTAATGGGTTGTTAAACAAAAAGTCAAGGATAACAACTGCACAACAACTTTAAGATTACTCCAGCTCCCCACACCACTTGGTCCAATCTTGGATCAACAATTACAACTACGAATTTATTCTCCCTATTCATGTATGTATGTATATACATGTCCGGATTATATTGACAACAATGTCAAAGCACTTTCATATTCACTAACACTAAGAAATGACCATAGTGCCTTAATAATAACATCATAACACAACAAGTAGTTATAAGTTCACCAAGGAGTCAAAAAATACAATAAAATAGAACATGATACAAAATCAATCCACTACTTTTTTTTTTGAAAGGAAGAAAACTTATTAATAATCAAATGTTGAATACAAGCAGGATAAATAGTAAACCAAATAAGAGGACCAGACTAAGACAACATTGCTCGATTTAGCCAAAGCATGAGCAAGCTTGTTTTCTGATCTAAAAATAAAGCTAAACGACACAACATCAAATTGTCGTTTTAAAGTGTTGCAATCCTTCAAGACACAACCAACATATGAATGGTTGGGGGAGGAACTACCCAACATCAGGTACGTCAATCCACTACCTTTGAATGATCACTAACTGGATAATACAACGCTGCTGAGAAGAATCCTATGGACTCCTTCAAAGGATTACTAGCAGCATTCCACAGAACCAAACAATGGGCACTTTCCTTGTACAGGAACAGAACTAGATGGACTTCATCCTCGATCTTGAATTGAAGCCGGCCTTGTATCTCTATCTTGCCCGGCCATCATGGATTGGATGATCCAGTTGAGTTAATTGTCTGGCCAACCACGAGTTGTTCCTCAAGCCGGGGCATAAGAATAAACAAGCAAGCAAGCATGTGATGCCCGTGATTCCATGAACCAATGCAGCAGGGTACCCAACAACATATTTCAATCTTAATTAGATCATTATTATGTAAAACCAATTTGGAAAAGAGAAGGAATAGTATGTATATTTTGTGTGTGTGTGTAAAACAAACCAAAACATGATTTTTAATGGTGGAGTCTTTGAGAGCATGAACTGTTTCAGCAAATATAAACAATAGCAGTGAACTTATTTGCTTGTTCCGAAAATGCACTGCACATAAGCACCATAATGGTGCTATGCTAAGAGTTAATTTCAGCAATATTCCTTTGACTATTGTGATTTTCCAAATTTGATCCTCGTTTTTTAATTTGGACAAATTAAACCCTTGACTATCAAAATTGTTCCAATATTAGTCCTTTCGTTAACCAAGTGTTAGATGGACGTTAATAGAAGGGCTAAATTGGTCATTTCCTCCACTGAGCTTCTTCTTCCACAATATTTACTTTCAATTCACCAATTTTATTTTGTGCTGCTCTGCCTCTGCTTCTTTCCTTTCTCCCTAGGAATGCAAAGTTGTTTTTTTATGCAATTTTTTGTTTAATTTCCTTTTCATTTTTGGAGTTTAGAACTTGTATTTTACTGCTGCATCAAAATGCTCGCATGCTTTGTGTTTACCAATTTTTTGTTTCTTTTTTTTGCTCAGCACCCTGCAGATCGAGTCTATTATTTTCAGAGTTTTGCATCATATATCAAACAAACCAATGGATTTCACACTAGTATTAACTCTGGTTATACAAACGGATTATATATATTATATAAAAATCATCGAATTTGAGATTGTGGATATCTCTCTCTTAGATTACCACTTCCTGTGTTTTCTCATTCTTAAATGGAAGACAATCTTCAAGAGTCGACATCCTCAGACCCACCGCCTAAGATGTCTAGTTTTGCTCCGGGTAGTTACTACTAGTAGCAGAGGAGACTCCATCGGAATGGTCTACCAGGGCCGAACCCTTTAAGTTTCAAGGAAGCCGCCGAATTTTATAATTAACCTCGGTTGTGGTCCGAGTAATCAGAGGCTGATGACATTTGAATTAGACAACTCATCAAGAAATTGTCGAAACAGCCGCAGAGCTCTTCTCTATGCGACAGCGATGACTGTGCCGCGACACTCTGTTATAAGTAGTGATCGGAGACGCTTAAGGTGTTGGAGCATTTGTGGAGAACCTGGCTAGCCAGGGAGCTTTTGTTCACACCAGTCTGATACGAGATATGGGCTTGCCATCAGACAAGCTGGAGTTGGAAAATGAGCTCAAGACAATGTTTCAACAGAGAGTTGATAGATGGGGAGTTAAAAGCTCCCGAAAAAAAGTTGGCAGGAGTATATGGGAGGTAAATGTCGACTAGCTTCAGCTTCGAAAGTTGAAAGCTTTAGGTGCTGCAATTGATCTGTTGGAGACGAGAGAGGCTTTGTTGGTTGAGCAGACACTGATAAGCAAAAGGACCAAGGAGTTTCGACATGGAATAAGGTGTGTGAAGTTTCATCTTAATAAGTCTCCACATTTAGAGGATGTGGATTACTCATTGGAGGCCTGAACATTGATTTCCTTCTTAGTGTTTATAAAAAGTTTGCTTCATCTAAGGCCTTATATGAAGCTCATTATTATGTCTGCCATAGTTAATGCACATCAGCTTTCAAAATACTTCTTTGGTGTGGAACATTTCATGTGATTGGTAGAAGTTTTCCCGTTAACATCAAATATGTCCCTTGTGAATCCGAAGGCTGTTCTGGTGTGGTTGCTCCTTATGTTTTAAATGTTGTCAAGATGGTGTTTGGCATCTACAATACCGAGAGAGATGGAATAATTCTTGCATTCTTGACTTCTTAAATGGAAGTAAAATGAGCTTGTGAGAAGTTCTAGTGGCAGTCTGCCATTGCTTTGCCTTTAAATGGAAAACTCTCCAATGAAAACCAGCATCAAATTTTTCAGGATTTCCCAAAAGCTATTGAGAGGACTATCCAAAGTCTGATTCATCAAGGAGCCATTGCTCAAATTCTGCAATTAACACATAAACATCATCAATTTGAGCAATGGTTCCTAACTGAATCAGACATTGGATAGTCGTCTCAATATCTTTTGGAAAATCTAGAAACATTCGATGCTCGTTTTCATTGGAGAGTTTTCCATGTAAAGGCAAAGCAATGACAGAGTGAGACTAGAACATCTCACAAGCCCATTCTACTTCTATTTGAGAAGTCAAGAATGCAAGAATTGTTCCATCTCTCTGGATATTGTGGATGCCAAGCACCATCCTAACAATATTTGAAACATAAGGAGCAATCACACTAGAATAACCTTCAAAGCCACAAGGGACATATTCAATGTCAACTGGAAAACTTCTACGGATCACATGAATGTTCCACATCCAAGGAAGTATTTTGAAAGTTGATGTGCATTAGCTATGTTAGACATAATGATGAGCTTCATATCATGCCTCAGACGAAGCAAACTTTTAATAAACGCTACAAGGAGATCAGGTCTCCGATGAGTAATCTACATCCTCTAGATATGGAGGTTTAAAATGAAATTTCACACATCTTATTCCATGTGAAAACTCCTCAGTCTTTTTGCTTATCAACTCACTGCTCAACCAATATAGCCTCTCTCGTCTTCAATAGATCAGTCGCATCACCTAAAGCTTTCGGCTTTCGAAGTTGAACCTAGACGACATTTATCTCCCCATATACTCCTATAAACTTTTTTCGGGAGTTTTTAACTAACTCCCCACCTATCAACTCCTTGAATTTCTGCTGAAACACAGTATGAAGCCCATTCTCCAACTCCAGCTTGTCTAATGGCAATCCCACATTTCGTATCAGACCGGTGTGAACAAAAGCTCTCGGCCAGTCGGGTTCTCCACAAATACTCCATCACCTCAAGCGTCCCCGACCACTACTCATATAACAAAGTGTTGCGACACAATCATCATTGTCGCATAGAGAAGAGCTATACGACTGTTTCCACAATTTCGTGATGAGTTAGCGTAATTCAAATGTCGTCAGCCTCTGATTACTCGGACCACAACCGAGGTTAATGATAAAATTCGACAGCTTCCTTGAAACTTAAAGGGCTCGGCACTGGTAGACCATCCCGGTGGGGTCTCCTTGCTGGTAATAACTACCCAGAGCGAAATTGGACATCTTAGAAGGTGGGTCTGAGGATGTCGACTCTGGAAGGTTGTCTTCCAATTAAGAAAGAGAAAAATACAGGATGTGGTAATCTAAGAGAGTGAAATATCCACAATCTTAAATTCGAGGATTTATATAATATATATAATTCGCTTGTATAGCCAGAGTTAACAACAGTTGGAAACCCATTGACTTGTTTGATCTATGATGTAGAACTCTAAAACCGTAAACTCTTATCTTAGAGTGTTGAGCCAAAAAAATGAAAGAAAAAGGAAACAATTTTTTTTTTTTAAAAAACAAAAATCAAGTATGCAATATGATGCAGCAGTAACGTAGATGCTCTAAACTCCAAAAGTGAAAGGAAAAGGAAACAAAAAATTTTGCAAACAAAAAGCAACTTTACAAACCTTGAAAAAAGGAAGGGAGCAGAGCAGCACAAAATAACGTGAAAAGTTACAAAGCAATAATAACTGAAATTTAAACAACACAAAATTGGTAAATTGAAAGTAAAGATTGACCTGTCTATTTCTTCTTCTTTTTGTCCTTCTTCAGCTAGCATTCTTCTTCTTCATTCTTCACTAACGTAGATATGTTAGATTTTCTTTAACTTAATGACATCTATTAATGTGTTTTATGCTTTTAAGTGACTAATATATATTATAAAATAAATTCTAAAATTAAAAACTCCATATTTCATTTTGTCAGCTCAAATCAATTAAGCTTCAACCTTCAATTCATTTTGTGTAATTTACATATTTTTCTCAATCTATAACTTGTTAATTGTTGAAATGAAATTATTACCACCCGTATTATTATTTCTTATATACTATATTGTTATATTTTTAAAATTATACATATTAATTTATAACTTCTCATACACTATTAATTACAAACGAGTGAATATAATATAATACATACCCAACACTAATGCCCATAATATAAGCATAAATTTTGGTATACAATAATATTTTATTATTAAATTGATGAAAAATATGTTTGAATTAAGAGTCAAATTGGCCATCGAACTACACACGATAATGCAATTATGTTATTGAAGCTAAAAAAAATTACAGTTGAATTCCTAAATTAACCATTTTCATTCAATTTGTCCAATTTCCTAATTTCTAACAAATTACCCAATTTAAAAAGTATTTTTTTAAAATAATTTTAAATAAAATAATTATTAAACAAAAAAAAAAACAAAAACATCTTCGCCTGCCGGAGACGAAGGCCTCTCTTGTCGGAGACGAAGAACAAGCCTTCATCTACATTTTTTGGCATGCAAGATTTTTTATTTTCTTTGTTGGTGATTGAATAACATGGAAAGAAAATTCTTAATCTAGATAAGAGCAAGTTAGAAAATTACCTTCAGATTACTGGCAACGTGCTTCTGAGTCCCGTCGACGAACTCAAGTACGTTGGGATGAGGGTATGCTGTTTACCTCTTTTTTTCCTTTTGGTGAAGAAGATCGTTAAAATCACCCATAAGAATCCACGAAAGCTCACTGCTCTTCACCTAATTTGTTAGAAGTTGCCACGATTTCTTTCTACGACTTTGTTCCGGCCGCCAATAAAACCCTAGATCTCCAGACAATAAAGCTATTGTCAAGTGGGATATTGGTATCGATATGATTTTGAGAGAATCCCACTATTGAGGGTTTAATATACTCCTTCTGAAACATAGCCATACCTCTCCCTCGGCCCATTGGATCCACAACAAGTAAACCAAATAAACCTAGTTTTATTTTTAGGGCCGGCGGATTATTTTTACTAGAGATGGTCTCGCTTTGGAAAATAATACAAGGCTTTCTTAAGGAGAATTTATATTGTGGACTAGGCTCCATATATCATTGTGGATCCTGAATCAAAACGACGTGATTGTTTTGATCTTTAAATTTTAGCAGACTCTCAGTTTACCGTTCTTCATGTTTATACACAGTTAATAATATATTCCAGTTACAAAATTCAAACTCTTTAAGTACAAAATTACGCAACATGACAATGCAAGATATATACACATATTATATATTTACTTATTTTCAAATCTGATTTAGGCAGATAATTTATATTCTATAAGCATAGAATTTCACAACGTAACACAATACATAAATTCATAACATAAGATACAAAATATGTTATGTGTTACACAAGTACTAATATTTTTTTTTGAAAGCACACAAGTACTAATCTATTCTAGGTACAAAATTCATATATTTTTTTGTTTGAAGAGACAAAACTCATACTTTTAAGATTAAAAAATTCATAATATAAGATACAAAAACTCACACATTATACACATTTACTTATTTTACAAAGCTACTAATTTGTTGTCAAAGATCTTGTGATCAAGTGGCATCCCGTGTCCCATTTAACACTCTTACATGAATAATGGGAGTGAGTAACTGAGTCTGTAGTACTCAAAAGAAAAAAAGCTACTAATTTGTTTAATCCGCCACAGCAAAAACCTTACCTCCTGCGGTTTCTCCGGGAAGCCAAGCCCCCTCCGCCGTGCCAAAGCTTGCCGTCGTCGACCCAAAACCAGGCCTAGCGCCGCCCAAACCTTTGTCACTCCTTAAGCTCAGCAGTGAGCCTGAAACCAATAGAGACAAAGGACACCATAACCCCTATAAATTGACAAAAATCGTGGTGACACCAATAAATTGACCTAGTTTTTTGTCATTCATGTCTGAGCTTAAGGGGTGAAGAAGTATGACTAGCTTAAGAAGAAGAAGAAGAAGAAGAAAAAGGAGCAGAAGGAGAAGGAAAGGTAGTTGAAGAAGAAGAAAAAGAAGGAGCGGGGTAACTGGGTAAGTGAAGAATGAAGAAGTCATGAAGAAAAGATAAATAGATGAAACAATTCACTGGTCAAAATCTTTAATTTGCTTTCAATTCTTCATCAGATTTATTTTGTTTCAATTTCCGGTATAGTAAACTTTCAGACTGCACTGTGTTGAGTTGCTTTTGGTTCACCAGTTTCTTTTTTTTTTGCCTTTTCAGTTCATTTTTGGAGCTTGTTACACTGGCCGCTGCATCATACACAAACAAGATGGGCTTTGCTCTGCTTGCTTTTCGTTTTCAAGGCACCATGCCCAATTGTGCCTTTTCAATTCGAGTTAATTTTACTACATGTGCTCTCAAATTTTACTCTTTAATGTGGTGGGCTCTGATAAACAATTTTTTAATGCGAGTCTCAATTTCGCGATGCAATTCCAAGGTGTTTGTGAAGAATAATGGGTGGGATGGACAGGAGGAGCCAATGAACACTAGGCCTCTTTTTTGGATCCCAAGCCAGGCATTGCTTCACCATCTTGAAGAAGCTAAGGATTTAGAAAATAATGGACTCCTCCAAAACTTGGGCTTTTCTTTATTTAGGAAGCTAGGGTAGTAACTCTTTTGGTGAATTTATAATTGATTTGATATATTTTAGTTTTAATCCCTAGCTAGCTCGATACATAGATCAGATAAAATTTAGTTTAGTTGCATATGTTATACATAGATTAAGTTCTAATGTTTGGTACATGAACAACAACATAGAATAAAGTCATTCCTTTTTTAATAACCGAAATGAGACACAAAATTACAATTCAAACTTATTGCTTAAAATACGTACAATATAAAGCTTATATGACTATATATATATTATCCAAAACCATAAAGCTTATTTTTTTTTTAAGTTTTTATCCCCAAGGAAAATTTCAATGAATTATATGATGATGATTATCACCCAACTATATATATAACCCAAATTTTTCAAGTGTGAAATAATGATTGTGTTTGAGAGACGTACAGCTGATGATACATGCATGCACACCTTCTTTTTCTAACCATGGACATGTGCTAGGCTTTGAAGCAAATGACTTTTCTCTTTTTTTGAATATATGCATGCATTTCCCAATTCAATGTGACAACCATCTTTTGACATTATATAATATTGCACCAATTATCACCTTAATTATTACAGTAAAATACTTCACTTTCCCTGCCCTAGCTCATGGTTTTTCTCCATCCATTTAACGGTTCGGGTCCACCATAAACTAATTCTCGCTTGTTCCAGGAGGCAAGGGAATTCACCCAGAGAGAATCGTCACATGTGGGAATCGAACCCAATTTTGACCGAAATTCTTCCCCCAAAGAAAGCTACTATACCTTGCCCATTGGTTACAATACTGATGCCTATGTGTGTGTGAGAAAGAGATAGAGAAATTCTAAGGTATCAATCATTATCCATGACTCTTATACTCTATCATTCCAAAGTGAATGATGAAAGCTTTGAGTTTGTACAGTATACAAAATCAACATCGACCCTACATACACTTTTTGACTTTGAATTTGTACAAAGGCATGGTGTTGATTGGCTCTGATGTATTCGCTTCCACTAAAAGACTAAACAGATTGCTTTTTTTTTTTAAAAAAAAAAAAAAAAGTTCAACCACAAACGTGTTTAGTCTCAATTAAAAGTTTAAAATTAATATTAGAGCTACACATTTAGATAATCATCAACATACACGTACACAAACAAAAAAGTAATCATAATAAAAATAGCTTGTACACCGTACGTACTTGAGAAAACTAGTTCAATCTAGACGTGATTCGGATTCTTGTTACCACATGAAACTTGGTCGATACGTACACCACACTCCGGGGAAAAACAACAAAACAACTAGCGATTGGATCCAAATCCACAGAAATAATTTGTGGGGTTTGATCGGTAG
>CP025647.1:1476893-1532236 GCA_003576665.1 Ipomoea trifida | reverse complement strand
GGGGGGGGGGGGATTGAATGCACGTACGTACGTAGCCACAAGAAAGAAGATATGTATCGATGTTTTTAAGGAACTATATATCCCAGGCCAGTAGTGGTGGTCGTCCTAAACAACGTGCGAAGGCTGTGTAACATTAATATTAATAGTGGAAATTGCCGGTTTTATATTGGTGAGATGCAATTGGTGAAGTGTGAGTGTTTTGAGGGGTTGACGTTAATGGGTACATGCGTGGGTGCAGTGTCTTGTCCGCCATAATAGTTATGCCTCTAGATAAGGCACGTACTGGAGTGATAAGTCATCCTAAGGCTACCTTACTAATACGTACGTTAATCGCCAATGTTGAAACTCTAACTAATATTAATAAATACAAAAAGTATTTTTCCAAAATCTTTGGTTCTATATACACACACAATGTTGCAGAAGGACTAGGTGCTAGTCGGGCGTTTGGAAGGCACCTAGCGCCTAGGCAGCGTAGTAACCCGAGTTGTTAGATGGTTATTAGTTGAGTACATAGCTGGAGAAATATAGAAGAGGAGTTGTTAGACTATTATAATCCCCAAAACTAGTTAACTGCATATGTTAGATGGTTAGTTGAATACATGGCTGGAGAAAAATAAAAGAGAAGTAGTCGAGTAGGCAAAAAAAATCACTCCGCCAAGTTGAGCGCCAACTCGACCGAGTTAGGTGCAACTCGGCCAAGTCGGCCCTTAGGGTGCCTAGTTAGCCGACTAAAAGCCACCTAGGGCTGAAATCGCCTCGGCCTAGGGACGCCTAGCATCTAGTTGGTCTCCTAGGCCGATTTTTACAACACTGTACATACACACAATGCAAATGTATATAAAATTTCCCCTGATTATATTTTCAAGAGCCAACTACTTTACCTCATTTTGGTCCTTTACCAGCTAGGGTTACAAGGCGAGATTTACCCAATGCATATCCTCGAGTAGTAGTTGCACCTTGCAGGTTTCCCTCGTCACTTAAAAAAAGAACCACCTATTTAGGTTTACTCATTTATTTATAGAAAAATTATATTTTTGGTCGTCTAATTTTAGGGGTATAGTAGCTCAGTCTTTCAATTATATATAGACGCCTCGATCAAATTTTGGTCCCCAATTATTAGTGTAGTGACTTCTTCCCCTCTCTGTTATATTGATAAGTAATTTTCTAATTATTTTTAACTTTTTCTCAGTTTAATTACTCCACCTCATCCATATATGGATAGGAGCAACTAACCGTGCACGTTACCCCTAACTAAATCAGTAGTAAATCATAGATAGATGTTGGCGTGTTGTCAACTAACCATATCCATTTGTTTCAATTCTCATCTAAATGCATAATGAAGGTTTGTAACTTTGTGATGAGACTATATTCTAAACTTTATAAATTCGTTTTCAAATAAATAAGAGGTTAATGTCAAAGACCTTGTGGTCTAGTGGCAGCCGGTTGCACCTCACATGAGAGGAGAGTTCGAGCTTCAGTGGAATTTGTTTTCAGGTATGTGTCATTCCGTCCGCACTTCATGGGTATCGAAAGAATTTTTTGTTGGTGATTGGATAACATGGAAAGAAAATGCTTAATCTGGATCAGAACAAGTTAAGAAATGAAATGTTTAATTCATCAACAGCTGGAAGAAATAGTACTCTAACATATAGTGCTTAATTTGTACTGGAAATTAATTAAATAATTAATTATTTAATTGTTGTAATTAATCCAGAAGTTATATATGTAAGCAAGGGCTGGATTTATACGTCTGCATTTAATCCAAGGGAATATTCGGAATGTTTGGACATGGTATATATGTATATTTGTATATATATGAACTCAATTAACTATTTAGTAGTTCAACAACTCCACATTCTTATTGTAACCAATAGATCAAAGTTCTTCAATTCATTTTACTCTCATGAAAAAAAAAAAAGTTCAAAAAAATTTTGATACAAAAGGAAATGAATGACAAAATAACTAAAAATTATATGAAACGAGACCATACCCCCGCTTAGCTTCTACAGAATTTAGGGTTAAAAAGGGTTGTAAGTTATGCATACGGTGAACAACTCTCACAGAGTCTGGGGTTAAAAAGGATCGTACAACATGTTGTGACAGTTGACACAGAAAATTAATGAAGTCCAGGCTCAAAGCCTCCAAATCAACCAAATAGGATTATCCATAACTACAAAAATTTATCTCGAGATAGATATAAATAAGTTTATACTATCAGTCTCTCTGAAAAAGTCTCGATTACTTTCTGAATAAAATAATGATATTTTTGAGTTGATTTTCCAACTGAATCTTTGTAACAACTACTTGTGAGTTGCTATCCACCAACCTTACTTAAGATTTATGTAACAGTGTAAGGTTGTTTTTGCAAATACATTTTCCTACTACGAGTGGATAAGACACGCAAGTCTGGAGCTAATAATTACAATATATATTGCCCCTAGCAAAAAGAAGAAAGTGACTTTCTTTTTTATTTTAATTTTTTGCTTTTGTATTTATTTATTTATTTTGAAAGCAGCAAATTGAAGTGACTCTCTAGGTAAATGATTACATTCACTAATAAAGTGTTTGATTGTTTATTGAGAAACTCTAACGATTATATAAAGAACATATTTTATTTCTAATTCACTCATTTGTTAGTTCAAACACTCATCATTGTATAATTATATTATGTTCTTAACATTGGGTTTTTAAATTTTGTGGTTTATTCCAATATAAATTGTACGAATTAATTATTATTATTATGATGAAAATTATAACTAATAATGAAACATAATTAAATATTTTTTTATTTGCGTAACAGTTAGTAGTTATTAAATCTAAGTCGAGTAGCAAAATTCTAAACATGACTCTTCAAACCTTTGTATTACAGGTGCAAGTGAATTATACACTGAGCATCAATACTAAGTGTACCTAATGTTATAATTAGGTGCACCTATGTTGCACCAAGGTGCATGAATATTAACAAGGTAAATTACTTACACTTGTAAATGAAAATAGGTGCACTTGTAAGTGAAACTAGATGCACTGTACTTATAACATAATTACTTGCACCAAAGTTCGAGTTATTTACGAAAATGCCACCGTGACATATTTTTTTTTAAAAATTACATCTGATTCGTTGATCTGGACACGTGGACGGCTGTGAGGCATTCTCATTTCCTTCTTGGGCGACAGTTAGCATGGGAGCACGCCCCTATATATATATATATATATAAAATTTGTGCGTGTTTTATTTTTTAGTTGGGGGGTGGGGGTGGGGGTGGGGGGGGGGGGGGGGGGTGAGGAGCTTCTGGCAGCTGGAGTTGTAGCTAGTCTTCTAGAACACATACCAACAAGACCAATATTGTTTACTTTATGATTTCCGACAATTTTGGTTGAATGGTAGGTAATCACTTCAATTCTTTCGTGAAAAAACAAGAAGCACTAACATCCCTAGCTATACTACTCTTTTCCCGGATAAAGAAGGCAAAATAGGTTGGTAGATTAGGGTTCTAAGATTTTTTATTTTTTTTTTGTAAGTTTCAAATTCATGAATTATTGATATATTCTAGCTCTAATGTAAACTCTAAAAGGAAAGTTCTACTATTCATTGTAGCATGAGTTTTAGATTGATTGATAATGTCGACGGAAAGGAAGGGATTAGGACTAGCTCAGGTGCCCATGAACTTTTGACTATATATATATATATAGGGGCCAAGTTCAGGTGTGGACGTATGAACAAAGTTGGTCTATCCATCTAAACACGATTAAAGGCTAAAAATCATTGAAAAGGAGAAAAAAGTTGTAACATTTTTATGATTTTTTATAATGGTTGTACATTTAGAAATGTTTGACGGTGCATTAACGTGCGTTTAGAAATGTTTGACGGTGCATTTAAAAATGTTTGATGGTGCGTTTGGAAATGCTTTGAGTGTACGGAAGGTATTATCTGATTCCATCACCTTCTTCCCTCGTGTCATTACGATTGTGCATTTAGAAATACTTGACAGTACACGAATTTGGAAATGCTTTGAATGCACAAAAGGCACTACCTGATTATATTCTATCATCCCCTTTTCGTGTCATTACAAGAGTTTCTAAATGCACCATCAAGTATTTCCAAATGTACAATAGTAATTACAAAAATTATATATATATATATATAGATAGATAGAGAGAGAGACGTATATGTACACTTACTTTTTATCCTAAATATTTATAATAATAAAAAAAGTGTATAGGGCCTGCTCACGACGCCTCGTGGCTTGACCAAAAATATCAAAGAAGTGCAGTAAAAAAAACATGGAGTCTTATTTATCTGAATACTTTAATTTTCTACTAACCATTTACATATGACGATGCGAATCTTCACTCTAACTCTGCTATAACTTGCTCACTTGATCGAGAGACAAAATATATCACTCTAGTGTTAACTCAAGAAGTGACTAAATTTACTACGGACTCTCTTATTTAAAAGATCAAAAGTGTACGATATTTTAAAATTTTCTCAAATAATTAATTTTCACTATATGCCGTCTTTACATAAAAGGAAATTAAATAGGGGTTGGCATTTGAGTTGAGTGCTTCCCCTTCATTCCCTCTATTAGAAGCAACAAGTACAAATTAAACTATCTAGCTAGCTAGCTAGCTAGTAGCAGCCCAGGTGCCCATGCAATTCAATTCAAGAATGCCAATCACCTGCCATGTAGAGTGATGAGGACCACTTTAGGTTTAATGAAGAGAATGTGAATGAGTTCAATTCAAAAAAAAAATAGTATAGTTAGTATCTTTTTGGGTGTAGCCCAGGGTTTCTATCGTTGGACACAGTGATTAATCCCCTAGCTGAATTGTAGTGATAGTAAATACACTCCAGGGCCGGTCGGATACACTTCGGACCCGGTCGGAGGGAGTGCGGTCGGGTGATCGGTTGGTCGGGAGGCTGATGTAAGGTCGGCCGTCACGGGCCGAACAGTGCCCCCGATGGGCCCCGACGCGGCGTGCCAACGACTGCCACGTACTCCTCCCTGCTTGGGCGTAGAGTGAGGCGGGCGCATGCGCGCCACGTTCCCGTCATGCCGGAGGTCCGGCAACCGCACTTTTCTCCCTTATAAATAGCGCATTTATGAGGAGAGGGAGGATCTTTTGGCTGTTTCGAGACTAAGACTTAAAGAGAGCTCGGACAGTAGGGAAGCCCACTGCCGACCTGGCCTGCCGAGCGCTTTGAGCACTTATTGACTTGTAACCGGGTTTGGATCTTTGAGCAAATAAAAGATCGTATTTTCCGGTTTATCTTGGTACCCGTATTTTACAGTATCATGTAGGTACCTCTATTGGGTAGGACAGCTAGCCTGAAAATTTAAGGCTGCTCCATACCCAAATTTATAGCAGTTAGCATCAAATTTATTTGAACTTTCGCAAATTTCCTAAAACAATGTGATATTGTTTTCCACCAAAGCTGTCATACCGTTTTCCTCCAAAGTTATGTTGTTTTATCACCTGAATGATGTAATAAAAGTTATACATATTTACAAAAATATCACTGCGTTTTTTTATTAGGACACAAAAAAATCTCTTTTCATGTGAACTTGACCCGTTGTATATACGTCTCCTTTTTTCATATTTAATATATATACACTATATGGTGATGTAGTACATATATCATTTACATAGCTAGGCCCGGAGATTGTCTGGCGTTGAAGAGCTACGTTTATTAATGAATGGAGTATTAAAGCGGTAGCTGCCAAGACATGAAAGAAGACGATAATAACGTTGGATGGGAACACACAGAAAAAGCAGAGTCACACAATTGTAAACTCATTTAAAAGCCTCAGCTCATCACCTCCACTATACTCCAACATTGTCACGTTTTTGTTGTTTATGCTGTTTAGGTTCTTGTCGGATCCATCCAAGATATGGTGTAGGTACCATACATCGTAGTTATTTGTTGCTTGTTGTGATACAAATTCAGTGAATGGCCGAATTGGATGGTACGTGAAAATCTGTAGTCACTATTCGATGAGGATGTGTTTTGACAAAGTCAAACCAAGAATGTCAATAGTACAAAGACTTGTTCAAAAGTCACTGGAAGGAGAGCTCAATAACCCAAACTCTAGCTTGGAGAGCCCTATCCTATACAGTTGGTGGGTGTCAAACCCCCACCTGCCGCTGGAGTGCAGACTAGGTCAGGTGGTTGGGTGGAAGTACAAAAGGATAAAGCCTATGCTATTGATACTTAACGCTTGCTGCAACCACAATTATAAAGAAATAAAGTTAAGCATTTATTATTGTATAACTTTTAACTTTTAGCATAATAGTAAACTATCTCGTTCACACACGGCCGACCTAATTAAAGGACAAAGCACTGGTCATATTAATTTTTTCATGTGATCGAGATGAGGTTTTGAATTCTCGATCTTTCTTAAAGAATGAGATTAGACTGCACAGCTGCACTACTCGCGTCAACCAAGCAGGTGAGTTATAACTTTAATTTGATATATGACAAAGTCAAATTTAAGATTTTTTGTTCAAACTATTTTATTGTATTTGACTTGCTAAAAAAATATCTAACCTATACATGCATGATGCATGAAGGAACAAGCAAATCATAAAACATAAAATAATCAATATATTTTCGTCAAAAATTTAATTATTTTATCAGAGTAAATATAATTAATTAAGTTACCCATAGAATATAATAAGATAACGTTAGTCTTTTTCTACTTAACTAAAAGTTTCGAATTTAAGTTCTAAAAATGCAATTACCTTAAAACGGGTGTTTTATTATCACCGACATAAATATATTAATTTCAATATAGGGTTCTATTGTACCCTAGGCGACCAAGCAAATATGTGGTCTGGCCAACAAATAAAATGGTGACCAAGTTGGACAACTGGTTTTTTCTCTTGAAATTTGTTTTTTGTTTTTCATTACAGATGTATGGTTGGTGGCAGCCACCTTGTATTTTTCTGTTAAACATAGAAAGGAAAAAGGCCGGACAGACCAATATCAAACTATGATTTTTTGTTTAGTTGTTGATTTTGATGTGCAATGAAAGGAGACATACATAAAATGTCACACTAAAACAATTTAAACAGTTAACCATACTCATTACGCTATCGATCTAACACGATTTCATTTAATTAATGAACTCATAAAAAGTTCAACGAATAATTAATAATATAATAGATCGAACAATTTGATTTGACTTATTATGATAAAGATCGAATCAATTCCCCCCACTACTCAAGTTCGATCCTGTGAATCAGTGACCACCCATTTAGAATGGTAATAAAAGTGTCATCACATTACATAGCAGTTGGTGAGAGTTTTATTTAATATAGTTAAATATTAAAATTATCCCAGAATTAAGTTTTCAACATGTGCTTGTACGTTCAGATTTGAAAATAATAATTACGTTAATTATAATTGGTGCAAGTTAATGTTGTTTTATTCCATGAATGTGCTTGTGCTCCATTGTAGACAGTTAATAATAGATTTGTTATATGCTGTTGACTGTTGTTCCAAAAATTTTAAAAATGTCAAATTGACCAGAAAATATGGAACAACTCGAACCGGGTCGGGCCCCACGGACATGTGACCCATGTGTTGGTAATATTTTAATTCTGATTATTTTTACTTCTAATTCCAGATCCCCCACACATATGCATACACGCACTGCATATAAGTACATAACCTTCAGAAAATCCTGAAAAAAAAAAAATAAAAAAAATAGATCATGTATTTCTATAAATACAATTTGTGAAGTGTAAACCCTGAAGAGGTCATGAATCATGTGTCTAGGTGTTCAATTCATTGTCTTTTTCACTAGCACCAAAACCCACATGGAAATTGTAAGATTTTTCCTCTCTTTCCATATATATACACACACACACACACACACACACACACACACACACACACACACACACACACACACACACACACACACACACACACACACACACACAAATCCTTAGTAGAAAAATTAATAACCAATCTCAATTTTACATTTGAAAAAAATCGAACGGGGCAGATCAAATTTTTTAAAATGTGGTGACATCTTCGTAATTATCACAAACTTTACTGTGTAACTTTTAAAATAGTGTACATATAGGAATGCACATTTAATTTTTACAAAGTGTATTTTTCGTATTAAAAATTGTACTTTGCAAAATACGAAAGTACAATGCACTTAAGATTTGCAAAATACTTTTACTACTTTTTTTTTTCTTCTTTCTATAGTGACTTTCATTCATTGGGTGTCAATAAATTAGTTGACACATCATTATAGTTATCGGGTCGTGATGTGAAAATTGAAGGAAAAATATAAATGGTGTAGGTAGCATTACTCATATTATTTTCCTATTTTAGTTGACAAATAATTTTCAATTGGTCAAATTATACTTAACCAACCATCCCCACCCCCCTCCCCACAAAAAAAAAAAAAAAAAAAAGAAGAAGAAGAAGAAAGAAAGTTGCGCCGTTTTCTACAGTTAATATACATTGGATTCTGATGTATTCTTGAACGTATAATTATTATATATGACTAATTATAAGAAATCAGAAAATAATAATTGCATGCATTTTGATTGGTATAATGTAAAATAAAAAAATGCAAGTAAGATGGGCAAGTTGAAGATGATGACTGGTTATCAACAAGGCTGGCATTACTGAATGACTACAAAATACAGAAATAAAAGTAGTAAAATTTGGAGGCATTTCCCCACATACATATTCCAAAAATTAAACCAAAATAGAAACCCAAAACCCGGAGGAATGTAAGAAATTTGATACATGCCAATCCCCAACACAAGCCGTGTTAGTTTTTCACAACAAAAAATCAATGTTTGTATCAACTTTTTCAACTACGTACATCCATTCCTCGATACATCGCACGTTAACTCCTACAATTTTTTATTAATGTAACACACGTATGGTACATCGTTAATATGTGGCAACCTTGGCCTAATCGAATTCGCTGAGCAGTTGATTTGGTAACTACAATAATATTTCAAGTTTAATTTTTTTTATATGATCTGGATAGGTAAACTATGAACAACCTAGACTAGTTGACCTCATTGTGATCCTTTTGTCGAGTATAGTCGTTTCGCCTAGAGCATACTTTTAGATAGTGGCTGCGGACTTTCTTGTAAATCAAAGACCCTAGACTAGTAGACTAGTTTACCTAGCTCCTTGCATTTTGATCCTTTTGTCGACTATAGTCAAAAGACAGGTTTCACCTAGAGCGTACATTTAGATAGCGACTGTGAACTTTCCTGTAAATCAAAGAATCTAGACTAGTTTACCTCCTTGTGATTCTTTTGTCGACTATAGTCAAAAGACGTACAAGTTTCCCCTAGAGCGTACATTTAGATAGCGGCTGCGAACTTTCCTGTAAATCAAAGAATCATATGATATGATTTATAATATGCCTTTATCTTTATATTTATTATTTATTAGGTATCTGACTATCTCTGGGTTATCAATCACATTATAAGTTAATATAAAAATTTATGAAAATTTTTGCCTTACTGATATAACCACATAGGAGTAGATAGAGGGTTTCATCGAGTATTGTTATTACTAGTACTAACAATATCCGGTATATACTTGGGTGTCTAGTACTGAGTATAACACTATCGATACCAATTGACAACTTTTTTAAAATATATTTTTAAAAAAACGGAGAAAAAAACTAACATAACAAGAACTAAAATCGGAGTAACAAATATTACCCTACTTTAGCCTGCCAATTATTTCATGGGGAATGAAAGGTTTTGTGGGGGTCCTTCCACTGCAACACGTCACAAATGTTGCAAAAATATATATCATATGAAATTTACTGTAAATGGTAAGGCTGAATTTATAATTGAAATATAAAAGTAATATATAATAAATAATTAAGAAAATATAATTTCCACATGGGTCACCTATTAGTTGAACTGTAGTTGCCTTGTGGCTAGGCCCCACACATCTTTTTTTCTTTTTTCTTTTTTTTTCTTTATTCTTTTTCCATTATTTAAATCAATTAAACCCAATTTGTTGAAGAATTGCAAGAGCTTTATAAGCCTTCCACCACATTCCATTTCTTAGTGTATAAAACTATTCACATTTCTTTAATTTCTTGCTATAAGGTAAGGGAGAGAGAGAGGCATAGCCATGGGAGGACAAGCCAATGAGGCTATAGGCCATGACTATTACTCCGCCACGGCCACCACCACTTCCTCTTCTTCCACCGCCTCACATTCGGGGGATTCTGGCAGCTCAAATTCCCCGTCCACTACTACCACTACCACCACCACTTCCTCCTCGTCCTCGAGTAAGAGTTCGAAGGGCAATAAAGGGTCGAAGAGAGGCCAAGAAGTGAAAAATGGGGGCGGAAATAAGAAACGGAGAAAAGCCGAGGGCGGGGAGAAACATCCGACTTATCGTGGGGTGCGAAAGAGAAATTGGGGAAAATGGGTGTCAGAAATTAGGGAGCCGAGGAAGAAGTCGCGAATATGGCTCGGGACTTATCCCACGGCTGAAATGGCGGCCCGAGCCCACGACGTAGCCGCGCTAGCCATCAAGGGCCACGCGGCTTACCTCAATTTCCCTCACTTGGCCGATCAGCTCCCGCGCCCCGCCTCCAACTCGCCCAAGGACATCCAAGCCGCCGCCGCCAAGGCCGCCGAGACCACCACATTCGACGACCACGACGAGGTAAGCCACGGCGCCAGCGGAAGTATCGAAGCCGAGCCAAGCCGCGCCAAGCTGCCTAGCTCCCAATCCTCGAGTAATTTAACGTCGGAGAGCATGCAAGAATCGCTAAATTCTCCGGCGGCGTACGGCGGCGACGATGACACATTTTTCGACCTGCCGGATCTCTCCCTCGACGGCGCAAACCAGAATGACCGGTACGTCTCCACGTGGCAGCTGGTCGGCGTAGACCCCGGCGGCTTCCGGCTTGAGGAGCCGTTTTTATGGGAGTCCTACTAGTTAGCCAGCTAGCTTAGCCGCTTCATCTTCTTTAATAATGTCGTGCCAAACAAACCGCTAACAGAAAACAACCATTTGTGTAATACAGAGAATTCCGACAGAGAATAAAATTACAAAAATACCCCTCAAGAAAAATCATGTTCATACAATTCTATCATCAAAAAGATTCCCAAGGTTTGCTGCTATTCGCTTTAGAATAGTTTTTGTAGATTTAATGTTTTTTCTTTTTTGCTAACAAGTCCCCCAGTTCTTGTGAAATTGCGGCAAGAGCAGTTAACTTTTTTGTAACCTTTCTTGTATGGGCTTGTGCAGTGTATCTGGTGTGCATAAAAATCATAATCCAATTGAAATAAAGTCCCAATGAAATTTTTTTGTCTTCTTTTCTTTGGAGGGTTTGAAGGAGACAAAGTTGATTTCACTCCCAAGGGTTGGAAGCCACTCAAATCTAATTAAATGACTTTATACACCGCACTTTTTGGCTTTTATCGATCACAAGATTTCTTTTACCTTATTCAGTAATATAACGATTTTTTACATTGAAAGGCAATCGCTTTCAGGTTTTTCTCCAACCCAGAACAAGAATGTATGCATTCAAAAATATATAATTGTGTTCAACTGAGTTACTATGATTTACACTCTCCCAGATACTCTGTCGGGTCGAGTCGTATAGGGCTATTGGGATTGAGGATTTAACTTTTTGGAAAGAAAGAATACATAATTGGGCCAATTAAGGAGAATATTATTTTCTTTAATTATAAAGTTGAGGGTGGTAAATGTGATTTAGTTTAATTTGGAGGGCATTAGGGCAATCAAAGATCCAATGATTGAGGGGAAAGGAGGCATATAGTACAGACATTTTATTTTACCTACCTTTAATTTATTGGCCCACAAATCATATAATTGGTTGAATTCATGATTTAATTTGTTTCACTATAAATTCAACATATTTAATTGAAGTTTAAGCAAATTATTAGAGGTTATAAAGTCAGCCAAGAAAAAGATATTTGCATCAATTATAAACCTTGCATAAATTATCACATGTCCAAAATAAACCGTCCTAATAATAATGTATGATGAAGTGTCAATAATATGGGTGCTGTGTCACATTAATATATCACATGTTTGCTGTAATTCAAAAATAATAGCGATGTTTAAAATATTGTTCAATTTAAGCAAAAATAATAATACTATTTGAGTTTAATGTTATTTATCTTATTGGTCCAAGTATTTCTAGATATTGAATTTAGTAAATGGTTCGATCTAAAGATACTTGTTAGGCTTGGTGTAGTTTGCATCACCAATATATAGAATCTGATGCGTTATATTCCACACCGACTCTTGACAAAATCTTAGAATATATATATATAGCTCATAAGGTTTGGATTAATCTTACTTACAGCTGATAATAAATATGTAACTTTATTTTACTTATACTTGTGTAACAGCTAGCGTCATTAATAACATATTTAGCTCTGCGGGGGCTTCCACCCAACACTCGCAACGTGTACATAGGCATATATATGTTATGTAGTTGAGACTTGAGACTTGAAATATTAAAGGCATGATATAAGTAATTGGTAGTGAGGAGTGACATAGGCATCACTATCATCTATGTGTTGTTTAAATTGCATATATATATATATATATATAGTGTATGTGTATTTTGATATTAGTAGGGGAGGATTGAAGGTGGTATTGGGATGAGTGGCAAAGAAATGAGACAAACCAAATCCTCTATGGACCCTATCAAATCTTGCATACCAAAGTGTTTCTTATTCTAATTTAATTACCTTGGGCCCAAACATGTTGCTAATTATTTGAGCCTCATTTAATATATTGAAACTACACATCACCAACTTCTATGCTTATGCCTTTTACCATTATATTACACTCATAATGTCACCTTTTATTTTTCTTGCCCGGGACACAGTTTAATTGGTCAATCAATCTAAAATAAGTTCATAAAATTGATTTACTTTGCTAGCAACTGCGTATATGTATAGTGCAAGAAAGTTCAAATTCTTTAGGCCAATTGAGGCAATCTCTTGATTTACCTTATAATGGAACAACCAAGAAACATTATAGTTGCCTGCATGGACTTAGTTCACTGGTTTAGTAGGCAGTATTTGAGAGAAGAAATTAATCTCGACAGCCCCAATATGGGAATTATGTCCATAGTGGACAAATCCCTTGACATAATTTTCCTTTTCACATAAAAATAAAATATAATTGCAATAATAAATATTTATTATTATTACATCATACAGTTGAATGTATGACATACTGATTTTGTAGTATAATGTGGAATGTGCTATGTCCAAATGTATGAAGTTAATTATTCTTTAATTTTATAGTTCATTTTATGGGACCCATGTGTTAATTATACTCTTGATTAAACATTATTTATTTTGATTATAGCATTAATTATTGGGATATCAGATCTTTTAATACAGATTAATTATTTTATTTTATTTGTTTGTTTGTCATTGGAGTCGAGATGCATCTTGAATTCTTGATTGTGTTAATATAAAATAATCTGGAATATCAGTACTGAAAGACATCATTATTATTTTCTTTAAAATAATTTTCCAAATTATACTCTGTAATAGATTCCATGTAATATAATAACCTCCATCAAGGAAATTTAATAATGTTTGCATACTGTATTTTATATTCTCACCGAGGTTGTGCCCACATAGTTTAATTCTTTTTTTTAGTGCGACTAATTCTACACTATCGCCTTCCTCATGAGTCATGATCTTTAAGTCACACGACGAACCAACTATGCTACAGTATTTAATTCTTATTTAGGAGAAAATATGACCTTGAACTCTTTAATATGGCGTACCTGGACCCACATGATAGGGTGGGCATTCAATAATACAATTCAGAGTTGAATTTCTTGTAGATACGTATCACAATTTACCTCCGTTGGTCCACAAGACCGGCTTAAAGGCTAGGTAGAACAATAGGGCCTTCGGAGCTGAACTTTGAAGTTCAGCTTTTCATTTAATAATGCACTTTATCAAATTTTTGGAATTATTACGCTTTTTTACCTCACAAACTAAAATTAATCATGTTTGTACCAAGAAAGACCTCATATCATCTACACCTCACAAGTTGCTTATTTATCTTTTTGAAGCTAAATATATTTTGCTATAGGATTAAGGTTTTCTTAGTATTGTTTTCAAAAAAAAAAAAAAAGGTTTTCTTAGTATTATTAGAGCAAACCCTCGATGACATCAAACATATTTTGTGGCTTTTGTTCCTTTTTGATAGTGTTTTGGCATGTAAAATAAGTAACAAAGAGAACATGCACTAAAGCAAACTCTGCATCAAAAGCATTTAACTTAGTCACTACTACTATTTGCAATAAAAAGTGAGACAAATATAAAGAGAAAGCATTTGTTCCTTTTTCTATATAGTTTTTTTTTTTTTATTTGCCCCTTCATTTTCATTTCTTATCACTAAAGTTAAAGAAAGAAAGAAAGAAAAAAAGAGGCAAAGAGGTGATTTGATTCTTTTCTTTCCACTCCACTCTCACATGTACCTCGTGGTGATGTTAGCGCTACTCTTTCTTGACTATGAACAAAACTTTTTCACCAATAAAATGCCGTACATTGTCACATCCATTGTACCCTAAAATAAGAGATAATAGCTCCGAAATATCGAAATAGTCGAGTGGATGAAACATGATTTTTGTATAAAAAAAGTTATGTTTACGATTTTTGTCACAGTGCCACACCCTCTCGATTGAGTTCATCGCATAGAATCTTCCTAGTATAATTTGCTTCTCCTGTGTGATTTACAAGCTATTACGCTAAAATGAAATTTACCCCGTGCTTAGTACAGCATTGGATAATAGATACTGAATTCTCTCATCATTCAAAATAAAAAGAGGGAAACAAGGAATGAAGTGTTTAAATAATTAATTAAGTTTATTATTTTTTATATTGACTAATTAAATTTATAAAAATTTTGCAATCTTAATCAACACTAGTGCTAATTATACGTAATACAGTTATATTTGGTATACATAATTATACATGATACAATCAATACCGGTATACATCGACACTATCATATTGCAGTTCCCAAATTGGTGACTCACCCTTCTTGCTAAGTTTAGAATTCAACATGCCCGCATGGACAGCTCAATTAGTCACAATGATAAAATTTGGGAGAAGTTTAGAATTCGACATTTATGTTATGAGTTAATTTCAGTGTTGTTAAGAACCTCTCACTGCTCCTATCTTGGAGACCTATAGAGGAGGTAAAAAAAAAAAAGCGAGATATATCTCAATTGGTCTATAAGGGTGTGTTTGGAAAGCAGGAAAATGACTTCTGGAAAATGTTTTCTGGAAAATGAGTCATTTTCCGGAAAATCAATTCATTTTCCGTGTTTGGATGCATTCTGGAAAACTGTATTTGAGTGTTTGGTTCGTTTTCTGGAAAATGGGTAGAATTGTATAAATATATATATTTTTATTCTATTTAAAATATTAAAATTATTATAATAAAATAAAAATAATATTTTAAATCATAACAAAATAAAAAAAAATAATAAAATAACCCCCCCTCTGGTTTCCGGCGGAAACCAGCAGCTCTGGTTTCCGGCGACAGAAACCAGAGCACGGCTATGGTTTCCGGCGGAAACCATATGGTTGGTTTCCGCCGAAAACCATAGATTGTGTACATGGCGATGATATTGTCCGGGGCGGAAAATGACTTCCCCCAAAATTTGGGGGAAGTCATTTTCCCCCAAATTGGCCTCATTTTCCCCAGTCAACGGAAATCATTTTCCGTTGACTGGGTTTTCCAAGTGGTGCCAAACATGGGAAACCCGGAAAATGACTTCCAGAAGTCATTTTCCGGGTTCCCAAACACACCCTAAACTCTCAAATGAAGGTTCTCTAATAAGGCTAAATCACTCTACACATCTTATGAAATTATTTTGAGTTGATTAATCAGATGAATTATGTATCGGGATTGAATAATTTATATATGATCCGTATAAAACGGAATGCATCAGATCAAGTGGGCAAGAAATCATCGTCCAACCACGTACTACATGTGTTAATGTTGATTCTTGATTGCAACTTAATTATGCCCTAATATTTTGGGTTTTGTATATTTAAAAATTATTAATTCTGCATAATTAACAGGCAGCACGCTAATCACAATCTTTTGTCGTATTTAATTTCTAAGCTTTGCTGACCTGATCGCAAACAAATCACGCAGAAAACGCAGCATATATATGTCTAATAAATCTATAATTATATATTTATATATTAACACACATCAAATTGGCAAAAAATTAAAAATAAAAACCTACTAATTTAATAAGAGCCAATAAAATTATGTCTATACTAGAAACTAAAAAATGTTAGTGAAATTGTTTGTTAAAATGAATGAGTAATATTATTTTGATTTTAGTATTTTTTTTTAATTTTTTCTATTCCACCTTCTATTATATCAATTACTTTTTTTTAAATACATCCACCCATCAAAGAGTTCAAAACTTCGCAGATGTTACGTGGTCCTTATACATAATTATTTTTTAATGATGAGAAAAATTCGTAATTACTATTCAAAATTGTGCACTAACATATAGCCTATACAGGCATGTACATATGTTCTTCATGGGTTAAGAATCTTTATTATCTTCCCTAACTTATTGCATAATGATTAACAGGAATATATAATTGGGCAACTTCTGTATATTATTGTAAAATGTGACATCGTAGTCCAAAAATATATACAATATCTAAAGTTTTATTTGACAAAGAGAAAAAAACTTTATATTTTTAACTATATTTTGTGCAGTAACCTGAAAGTATGGCATCATCCAAAATATTCTAGCTGTGAGCTATTATACAGGAATGGAGTTACCTAATGCATATTCTTGAATAGGGACTATGGATTTCTCTGGTAATAAAATGTATGGACGTATAGTGTTGAAGCTTGGTTGAAGAAGAAATCGGAATAATTCTTTTCACCACAAAATATAATTATAAGTTGAAATTGGTTTTCTTTTTTGTTGGCATTAGAGATGTATATGTCGTTCAATGGCAACATGTCATGTTACTATGATGAATGCACCCACCACTTTCCTATGTATACATTGGATGGCATAGCACTCATATTTTCTGCTCATCATCATTTTCTTATTGTCTTTAGTTATTATTATGATTGTATTTTGTTTTTCCCTTTGGACGCGTGGAGCAATGGTAGTCCATTCTCCATATATATCATGGGATGACCATGCTAGGAGTATTTCAAATTTGACTTTTTTTTTTTTGTGAAAATTGTCTATTAGGGTGTGTTTGGAAACCCGGAAAATGACTTCTGGAAATCATTTTCCGGGTTTCCCATGTTTGGCAACACTTGGAAAACCCAATCAACGGAAAATGATTTCCGTTGACTGGGGAAAATGAGGCCAAATTGGCGGAAGTCATTTTCTGCCCCTGGAAAATACAACATAGTCGACAATCTATGGTTTCCGCCGGAAACCATAGCCGTGCTCTGGTTTTCGGCGCCGGAAACCAGAGCAGCACAGCTCTGGTTTCCGCTGCGGGAACCAGATGGGGTTTTTTTTTAAATTTTTTTTTAATTTTATTATGATTTAAAATATTATTTTTATTTTATTATAATAATTTTAATATTTTAAATAGAATAAAAATATATATATTTATACAATTCTATCCATTTTCCAGAAAACGAACCAAACACCCAAAGACAGTTTTCCAGAATACATCCAAACACGGAAAATGAATTGATTTTTCGAAAAATAACTCATTTTCCAAAAAACATTTTCCAGAAGTCATTTTCCTGCTTTCCAAACACACCCTTAGTCTTCTCAGTTTGAATATGTGATAGCCTAAGTTAGTTTACTTATCGATGGTCTTTTACCGGTCAAGTCATAAAACAAATTTTACCAAGTCATTTTTAAATAACAACTGCAGACCTCTCTATGATCTTTTACCGACCAAATCATAAAGCAAATTTTACCCAAAGTCATTGACTTTTATGTAAACCAAAAATTTTAACCAAAGGAGTGGAGAAGATAATACTCACTTGGAATGTTCTCCTACAACCAAAAATTCATAGGAATACCATAACTTATTGATGAGAAACATCCATTCTCTCACTTTGGATTATTAGATTTCTTTGCCAATCATTTGGATGAGATGTCTAATAGGATTGTAAAGTGTTACTTAAATTTAAGGGAAGAACTCATCTCAAAAGACTAGTTAAATAAACGAGAGAGCCCCTCGAGATTAAACACCACATACATAATATCTTACAAAACTGATGTGAGATCGTACCGATATCTGAGTGTATGCAACATCCTACTAAGAAACATACCATACTTGTATCATTCTTTAAACTATGATGCTACAATATAAATACATAGTTCCAGGTCCTAATACTAACAACACTTACAGGGTCCACCCTAGATGTTAGCTCAAACATCTTCATCAAAGATGTGCTCTCAATTGTATAGGCATGACTGACCTATCCTTGTGCAGAACGTCGAAAATAATACCTGCATGAATATAACACAACAAGTAGTCTGAAAACCATAAAAAGAAGGGAATTGAAAACCTCAAACCATAAGAAGGGAACTGAAAACCAACTGCCTATATAATATTTCGAGGTTTGTAGCGAATAATGTTTTGAAAACGCAACCTAATAACATCGTTAATTGCATAAAGATACAGGCATACAGTATACATGCAAGAGAGGGAGAGAGAGAGAGACATACACAAAAATCTTTACACCAAACCTGGCAGCATATTTCCTCAGAAGGCGCTCAATTGTGTACCATTCTGACCTGTCAGCCCCATCCTGATAGCCGATTCGTGGCATGTGGATTGATGCTTGAAACCACCAAATAGCAATGGCAAAACAATAACAAAATTAAAACTAAAATCAAAATTCATCTATGTGCAACAAAGAGCTCAAACACAAGTGTTCCACAGGCAGCTAAAGGCATAGATGAGAAACCGAGAAATAACATAAACAGCAGAATAATTCTATTGACAAACATCAAGGGAAGAGGTGGGGGTGGGTTCACACAATGAGACCTGGAAATCAAAGTTGTAGTTGCTAAATGAACCCACTGCACTGACATCATTTCATAAGAATATAAGATAAATAGCAACATCATGAGATAATAGAAACCAAAAATACCAGACTTCTGAGCAGCCACATAAGATGCTTTCAACAGGCATTCTTCTAAGCTCGGGATAGATATATTACTCCTGGGGACTTTTCTCCTAGGATTGTATGATTGCACAACAGCCAAAGCAACCCATTGAGGAATATGAGGTGAGGTATTGTCATTACTGTCACCATTACAATCATCTGTACCGCAACAATAATATCCAATTAAATGTTAAGAAACATTGCAGTTTGCAACTCCCAGAAGACTGGAAATGAATAAAAATAAGGTTACTGACAAGAAATAAGCATATTCCGATATAAATAAATAAATAAAATAAAATAAAGTTGAAATGAACAGGAGAAAAATTCCATTTTTTTAGTTAACTACTTTTACTATCTTTGGTTTGAGCACTAGTTGAATTTAAACGTTTCCTGTATCATCATTCCTAATATCTTCCTAGACAGCTCTCAACTTTACGAGTCCAGGTAAAAAGCACCCTTCTATTTCTTCATCAATAGAGTATAATGCTGTAATCATTTACATATGTAGCTCCTGCCAAGTGAACCTACATAAAAAAGATCACATATAACAAACAAATGATAGATTGCAGGGGATGCAATTTGATTATCTCCATGCTTGTCATTCTGTCAGCATTGATCTCCGCTAGAGGTGATCATGTGTTTTCTCTTCAATAAACACTAACAAATATGTTGAAGTTCAGTCTCTAATTCAGCATACCAACTTGCTCAATCCCGACTTCCCCGGTCAAGATTTTGGAGTGATATTACAAACTGAAATAAAACTTGTTGGCATTGCTTAACCTGGGGAAGTGGGGAAACATTCATCTCTACATTCTATACTTGGGTTAAAAGCACATTAACCTGAATAAATTTAATCAAAAGTATTTACCTTTTATTTCTATAAGATGGAGATCACCTAAGTGCAGATCACCAAATTCAGAAGCTCGTTCATATGCCATAGGGATGCTTGCTGAAAGCCTAGCAAGTGCATTAAACATTCCTCCATGGCCCCAGTTTCCTGAGTCATCAACACAGCTGCCAAAATAATGTTAGCCATTAGGAAATCACAATCTTGTGAAACACCTTCCTCTAATAAACTGGTGCAGCAAAAATAGGCCTTTCATGTAAGTACTATCTTGGGGGTATGCATGCATACCTGAATATAACTGTAGGTTCTGATGGACACGCCTTTGAGGGAAGTGTGCAATCCCCATAAACAAAATGGACAGAACCAGAATCTGATTTAATATCCTTATCATCAGGGCACACTGGATCTTTCACAGACAATGAATGATAGCCTAGAGCTTCCCATTCAGACAGTTTTTTCTCCTCTGCCCTTTTCCTTGCAGCTTCTGCTTTTAGATGATTCTCCTCTACCAATCTTCTCCTACTTCCCAGTTCCATAATTGGAGTATTATTTGCCTGCAATACTTCCTTGAACTTTTCAATCCAAGATTGATATGAATTCTCATCTTCAATAGGATCATTATCAACGGGATCTGAAACTCCCTCAGTGATAGAACAACTGCCATTGACTATGTCCATACAATTTACCCCAAACTTCTTGTCAAACTTGTCCAATTGTTGCTGCTTGCGGAATGAAATTACTTTTTCAGCCATTGCAGTTAACTCACTCATATCCACCTTATCAGAGTTTTCTTTGCTCATGTCCATAGGATCTAGCATCTGTAAGCCAAGTACAATGGATCGCAAATCGCCAGCTTCCACTCCTTCCGTCTCTTTCTCACCCCTATCTATAGTATCCTCTCCTATAATATTGTGGCTCAGCTGTAGCTTTCGATATGCCCTTCGCATAATGACCTGCACAGATTGATATTCAACTGTAAACCCAACAGATAAAACATGGAAGTAGATTATCATATCACATACCTCCTCCACTGTCCTCCTGGTAACTAAGTGAATGGATAAAACATCCTTCATTTGACCAATCCGGTGAGCACGCTGCAGAGCCTGCTTGTCCACCTGGGGATTCCAATCCTGTTCATAAAATATGACCTGCACCCTATGCACTTGTAAGAGAGTTGATACTTGATAGAAATCTATACCCATGACAGGGCCACATGGTGACATGGATAACGACATAAGCAATCTCAGTCTGCAGCACCAGTAAAAAAAAAAAAAAAAAACCTATTCTGCAATTGGGAGGAATTTCAGAATTTTATATTAATTACACTAGTAAAAAAAAGCCTTATGCAATAGGTTCAGTTTTACAACTTTTGCGACTGGCAATTATGGAAGGAGTTCTTTGGAGGAAAAGAAAATAGTTTACTTAAGAAAGTACACTTCTGAAGTTTGATATTTTCTTCACAGGTCATATAGTTCAGATTTAAATTTGCCAATCCCATATAACTCAGTTGTGCCATACTCACTGTATCAGCAGCCACAAGATTCAATCCAACCCCTCCAGCTCTTGTTGAAATCATAAAGACAAATGCTCCCTGCTGATCAGCTTCTGAATCTGAACTTCCTTTGGCTGATCTCTGGCCAAAACTTCTTATTGCAGCAAATCGTTCCTCTGCCCGAATTGAACCATCAAGACGCTCATATGAATATTTTCTCAGTTCCAGAAAATCCTGCATAAGAAAATAGCACACAAGATTTTGAACAGAAATGCACTCAACCCTTAATCAGAACCAGTATCAAATTTACCTGGAGTATATCAAGAGTTTGGGTCATCTGAGCAAAAAGAAGAACACGATGTCCAGAAGCATGCAACTTCTGGAGTAGATGATCCAAAAGTAGAAGCTTGCCGCTGACCTGCCCGAATGCATTATCAAATATATCAATGACCACAAGATGGTGAAAGCACAAGACTGAATGAGGGAAAATGTAAAAGATCTCTAAAAAAAAGTATAATAGACATCTGTATGTTTGATGCAGGATAATATTCTTTTATAAGTTCAATTCAGCATAAGAATATAAGATGAATATCAGAAGTCAGGCCCATATCTCCATTCCAGTTCAAAGAATAAAACTTTAATAGTCTCACTACAAGCAAAGTGAAGATAACCTTACCTGAACCAGGTGCTCACCCTCTTCATATGGTTCAGGCTCAATACCAGGAAAAAGGTAAGGGTGACTACATGCTTTTCTTAGCTGTATTACCTGGAAGAGAAGCAGATCACAGTTTCATAATGAAAGCATGAATATATTTTGACAATATAAAAACCCTCAAAAGGAGTTACTTAAATAGTAAAATGCATGACAGAAGTTCTTCCTAAAGAAGAATAACATTACTGTAAGCATCCCAATCTCAAAAGTGCAAACCAGCATGGCAGCATGAAAACTTTTTTATGTTATTTTGCTTCTTTAACTTTTAAAAGAAGTCCTATACTTTCTAAAGCACTGGATCCAACAATGGATGTAATTAAAACAAAAATTATTCTCTGAAACAATTTTGTGGACTAGAGGGGGGGCTAAACTAAAATTATTAGCTTACAATATTCTGTAATGACCTAGTTGAGCCTCCAGAAGAAAGAGCTAGCAACTGGGGTAATTCCTTCCTCAATATTGACATATATACCTTCTTCTGCAGTGCCACCAAAGGTGTCATCCTATCAATGAAATTTTTAGAAGCATGCAAAATATAGCAACAACATTACAGTGGCTAGCAAAAATAAGAATACATTGATTTCCATCATTTGAGTAACTGGTGGTAACCCGAATAAAAGCTAAAATAAGCTATTGCAAACTATACTGAGGAACTTACACTGTTATCTCAGTAAGAGATGGCAGTACAAGAGTTCCAGATTCAATCAGTTGATTTTTAGTTCTTCTAAGCATAAAGGCCGCAAGTATATATTTCAAAATTTTGAGTTGTCCCTTGACTTTTTCTGCATTATAGCCTGTCAGGTTAATCATAACTGGAGTAAGAACAGAATGATGACATGATTGTTGCCAATGGCAATCAATGATTTGGAAAGACATAAAATGAGTAAGAATGATACACCTTAGCAAGCATAAAATTGATTCACAGAAAAAGAAATAGTGATATGTCATGACTCATAAGTATTGGTTACTTATCTCACCTCATAGCCAGTACATTTTGTCAAACTATTTGTATGAGAATCATGCATCAAAGATTCAAAATACTCATGTACAGCAGAACATTTTTCATTAATGTAGTTTTACATGCATATGTATTTGTGTGGGACTTCCTTCATTTCCTTTCCGCTACACTATAGCGTATTTGGTGTAGATGATTCGAGTGTGTGCATACATACATATATATAATGTAGAGTGCCCTTAGCAATCTGCCTCCTTCTTGTTGAACAATTGTCAAGGCAACTTGTGACACAAAATGACATTCATGCCACAAGTGCTTATGTCTATGATTATATGAAAATGAAGAGATAGGGAAAACAGTCATTCAATGGTGGAGAAAAGAAGGAAAAAATAACAATGGAAGAATATACACACAAATTATGCCAAAAAATCCATGTGAGGTTATGCAGATATCCTAGGATTCAATATTCATAGACTACTGTAGAAATAAATATGTGAGCCCAGTAAGAACTAAGGTTGTGAAGAAAGTAGGAGTAAATGCTTATGATGTGGATTCATATCAGATAAAAATGTTTTACATGAAGGATCTCCAGCTTCCTTGAATGCAGAGAGGAACTGCTCTGATGTTCCAAAAACTGAAGGCATACAGAAGTGCATCAATGCCCAAAGTTCAGAAAGATTGTTCTGTATAGGTGTGCCAGTCATCAGTAATTTTCTTGGCATCAAAAACTGCTCTTTGAGGACATTGTACAAGACCTGTTAAAATATTATTTTGCAAAGAAGATATTACTTGCAGCCAAGTAACAAATAATAATAGCAACAACAACAACAACAATAGTAGTAGTAGTAGTAGTAGTAGTAGTAGTATTTATCATGTTCTACTATCTGGCAATGTATAATTTACATTATATATTTAAAATGACAGAACCAATTGCAAATCATTTTAGTCATTGCATCTAAAAATTAATCTGTTAAACCAAAAACAAGAGCAAGGGGTTGGGAAATTCAAATCTGCCCCATAGGTATCCACCCTTATCTGGCCTGCACAGGACGGGTTTGGATGTAAAAAATTCACCCTCAGTGGGGATGTGATATATGTGGTTGTACCCATACAATAGTCATGTTAATTTTAATACTAAGGTAATAATATGTGATATATATATTGATAATATTTTTAAATACAAAATTTATAAATAAAATTGAAAATTTTATATAGTACAATTTTGTTATTTTAACAAAATTTGTGAATATAGAGTTATTCAAATTTTTAGAATATTAAATAATTTTGTTAATCATATTGAAATAAAAAATTTATAAAATTTGACATATAGCAAATAATTATAATTAATTTATTATTTAAAAATGTACTATCTTGAAGTGGATACCCGTAGTGGGTCAGAGGTGTATGTTTTAAAATTCCTCCCTAGGTGTGATGAGAGTTGGGCAGTAGATATAAGGTCCTCCAATCCAAACTCGCTCCATGCTATCCCTACTGGGTAAGATTCTCTCAACAAGAACAGCCCATAATGCATAAGGGTACTACACCACATCTCATGACCAGTCATACAGAGTACAGACCCTAAACAAAATATGAAATGCTAAGAAAGTAGCTAAAAGCTTAGAACATACACTGCTCGTATTCTTCAATCTTTGTGCTTCATCAATTATTACATAATGCCATGGAACTTGGGAAAGAAATTCTTGATCAATCAATGCAATCTCATAAGTTGTCAATAGAACATCAAATGGTAATGATGGCATCTGTAAGACCTGTGGTAAGCAGCAAAAAGGATCACCACATAACAAGTAACACAGAAAGGTAATCATGGCATCTGTAAGATCTGTGGTTAACAGGTAAAAGAATCACAGCATAACACACAACACAGTAACAGATTAAACTAGTGAAAAGCAAAACCAATCACACTAGTATCTTACATCAGGCAGTGACTCCTTGGAAGCATGCTCATACATTTTCCTACGCAGACTGCGGCGATGCTCTTTCTCCCCAACATAGTGGGTTACTTTCAGCTTTGGAGCAAAGTTAGCTAACTCACACTTCCAACCATCAGTCACACTAAGTGGGCATAGTATTACTGCAACACTTTCAAACATACAATAATCATCCAAAAAAATTGGCTGCTCTAAGCTCAATACTTACAAGCTGATTAAAAATAAAAATAAATAAGGTGGTTCTCTACTCACAAAACGGCCCATTAGACTTCTGTGAAACCTTTAAGTAGCTCAAGAGCGATATTGCTTGCAGTGTCTTTCCCAATCCCATCTGCCAATTAACAATTCATACCAAAAACAAGGATACATATAACATATGCGTGTAAATATACTGAGAGTACACATAATTATGCATTAAATTCAAATTCAAACCACATATTTCTGCAATTTTCAATCATTCTCATTGCAAACAGACAAACTATCGTCAGTTTAAGAAAATCGACGACGAGACTCAATCATCGACGGCCATACCTCATCCCCTGCAGATAGATAAACAATAAATAGTCATAAATTAGTTTCAGCAAATTAAGCTTGTGAAAGTAAATTTCAGTTTTCCAGTTTCTCCCACTTACCGAGAATGACATTGACGCCGAGACGATATCTTCGGATGAGCCATGAGACTCCTTCAACTTGGTGCGGCTTGAGCGTCGCTTTGACTCCCAAGTCGGCGGAGCTTATAAGCGGAGCGTCTACGGCGGTTGAGTCATCTCCGTGTATGTACTTCGCCGCCGCTATGAGTCGCTGCTCGTAATTCATGCCGGCCGTTAGCTCTGAGTAGACTAGCCGTTTGAGACGCAAACACCGACTGACTATAATTTTTACCTTTCCGGCACCGAGATTTGAGTAACGTGGCAGTTTCAGTAGTCGGGCTGAGTTGAGTCAAGCAAAATGACGGGGCAAATTGAAAATAAATTTACAATACATTCAAAATAAATTTTTGAAAAAATAGTCAAATATCTTGTAGTTAAATCACTTTCTCAAATGAAAAGTGATAAGTTTGAATTCCAGTTGAGATATTGACTCTTTATAATATAAAAAGCATCATACTAAAATTCACGAGAATGAGAAGTATACTCATATTGTGCATAGCTCTCATTACATGTTTATGTTTAAATTTTATTGATGGAAATAAATATGAATACAAATTATGATTTACCCTTTATTTTATCAATCAAAACATGGCACGTCAATTAGCACATAGCAAAAATATTATAGAAGATATTAACTATATTATATTGAATATAATTTAAGGTGTCCTCTCTCGCATCCCTTTATCCTCTTGCACGTATGCTCGGACACTTGAACTTGAACCATTGCCACCAATTGGACTAGAGCCACTACCACTTGCTGAATGACTTAAGCAGTCGCTTGGAAGTCCACGGCCTGGATGGGAGCGCGACCCTGAATGAGTTGAGTAGGCGCTTGGAGATCCACATCATGGTGGGAGGAGTAATGATGGGGAGCCGTTGAGTAATTCCCCTCTCTAATATGTCGTCTCGATGTAACGGGTGGTCGTTTGACTTCTATGCGTCCGCATCCATAAGTGCCTGACTCCTCAATAATTATTCTTTGATGAGGCGGACCCGTACCGAATCAGATCAGTACATTGCCCAATTATCCCGTCACAAAAAACAAAGTTTGAATATAAAAGTTGATGGAGCTTCACCTTGCACTATAAACGGGTAAAGAAAATAAACTGCGTACCTCATTTAGTCTACAAGTTAAAAAGGTTTGTATTCAAACACTGTATCTCATGAGTGTTAGCAAAACAACAATTTTCAACTTATTTTGAGTTAATTAAATAACTGAATTGTGCAAAAATGAGAAAAAAGTTGTAGAGTAAATTGTTATTTTGGTCCACTGACTACAGGGGTCCTGTTAATTGCAATCCACGACTTTCAAAAGTGTTAATTAAATACCTTGACTATTCAATTTTTATCAATTTTGGTCACACCTACCAAATTGGTGGCCAAATTTTGCCGAAAAAACATAACTAGCCAATTTAATGCTTAATCTGAAGAGTAATTCGTCTTTTTAATTTTTTCCGATTTAACCAAAGCCAAACCCAATTAGGTGAATTTTGGCTGCCAATTTGGCCTAATCGACCAAAATTGATAAAAAATGAATAGTCAAGGTATTCAATTAACACTTTTGAAAGTCATGGATTACAATTAACATGACTTATATAGTCAATGGACCAAAATGACAATTTACTCAAAGTTGTATAACAAAGTTTTGGGTAAAACAAAAATATTAACAAAAAATTGGGGAGCAAAACCTCACTATGGTCATTAATGTATAAACAGTAAGATTGAAAAGAGGGTACATTTCTGCTTCCCGCAGGGTGGAGATTTTCCGCGGAATCACAGGGGTTTTACCAAAAACCCTAAACCCCAACAATGGCGCAGTCCACTCGCTCCTCTGCTTCACGGCTGCTCTACACAATCTGCTCCTCCTCAAAAACACCTCTGTTGAAGCCTCAATGCCCGGCCCCAACTCCTATTGCGGCTCTTCTTGCCGGGAACTTCCAGCTCCGCCACTTCTCTGCTGGCAGTGCTGCCGCCACTCGACTGAAGGAGGAGAAGGAGGCTGTGTGGAGAGAGTCACTGGAGAGGGTTCGGAACATTGGAATTTCGGCACATATTGACTCCGGGAAGACCACGCTGACGGAGCGGATACTCTATTACACGGGTCGGATCCACGAGATTCATGAGGTCAGAGGCAAAGATGGAGTTGGAGCTAAGATGGATTCCATGGATTTGGAGAGGGAAAAAGGGATTACGATTCAGTCTGCGGCCACTTACTGTTCGTGGAAAGACTACCAGGTGAGGAAGTTTCATCATTTCGGTATTTTTGCTTCACATAAAGTCGTTTTTATTTTCACCGAACTTTTAATTTCTCCAGATAACTGGAAGATCTTTTGATTTCCTATAGATGATCTTCTGGTCATTGTCTCAATGAGGTTTTGTTAACACAGCTATATTCTAGTAGTAGTAACTTGCTTGTTGCCTGTTAAGATCCATGGTAACTGGAAAATGCGACTTCGAGTGACAGGGACGTCTCCTGGACTATTGTTGTTATGTTGTGGTATTTTGCTTATAGACTTGTCTGGTACCATTGCAGGTGAACATAATTGACACTCCAGGTCACGTTGATTTCACCATTGAAGTTGAGAGGGCTTTGCGAGTTCTTGATGGCGCGGTTCTTGTACTCTGTAGTGTTGGTGGTGTGCAGAGTCAGTCAATCACTGTTGATCGGCAAATGAGAAGATATGAAGTTCCAAGACTTGCTTTTATCAATAAACTTGATCGAATGGGGGCAGACCCATGGAAAGTTCTAAATCAGGTTGGTTAATGGTTATGCCACTGTTAAAGTGTTCTTTTGGAAATTTTGTTTCACGCATGTTCTTACATCTTTGTCGTGCATTGTAGCTGAGAAAAACCAATATGTTTTCCCATGGTAGTGATTCTAAGAGTTAACATTGGAGAACCCATTTGCATAGAAGCTAAGATGTACAAAAGTACAAAATAATTACTTTAAAAATTAGGAATTTATGATTAGAGTTCCTATGGGTTCACAGAGAATTATCATCTCTCTCAATCTGTGTGATGTGTGTGCTTTTATACTTATGCCATGCTTATCTAGACACCAGAAATATCAATATCCATGCTCATATGTATTTAATTGAATCTGAATCCTCACTGTAGAAAGCTTTCTGTTTGCTTTCACTTTGATTCTTTCTAGCAATCGTCACTATACTTTCGAAGTGTAAAACCTTTTTGTTGGCGTCCTAATGACTCGTTAAACTTTGCTTACATATAGGCAAGGTCCAAGCTTCGGCACCATGCTGCTGCAGTGCAAGTTCCAATTGGGCTAGAAGATGACTTCAAGGGTCTTATTGACCTTGTGCATATGAAAGCTTACCACTTCCATGGTTCCAGTGGGTCTGTCTCAATTCTCAGCCTATTGACTATGCTTTTCTCAATAAGAGAAATATTGTTTTGCATTATTATTCTTCTTCACTTGTATTTGTTACCTTTTCAGTGAGAAAGTTGTCACAGAAGATATTCCTGCAGATATGGAAGCATTTGTTGCTGACAAGAGGCGTGAGCTTATTGAAGCAGTGTCTGAGGTTGATGAAAAACTTGCTGAATCATTTTTGAGTGATGAACCTATATCAAATGATGATCTAGAGGTATGCGGACATGTTATCCTTTGAACCATTAGCTGTACCTCCTGGAGCATTGTATGACATTCTAAATGATCTCTCTAAAATGATGTTTTACTGATCTGCCCTTATTTTTCAAACTGTCGTTGCACTTTATTGTCATTCTTATTGACATAGTTCTTGTCCCTTAAAGAAAAGGAAGAAACAGAAACACTCCAGTGAATTCTAAACAGGAAAATAGTCTTTCACATATTTTTGTCTTAAAACTATTTGATGCTCATTTCACTTGTTGGTTGTCAATTGAATTATTTTCTTCTTATATTGTTAACCTCATTACTCATATTCTTGTCCCATCATTTTTACTTTGTTGGTTTACTTTCTTGTGTACAATGCTCTGCTTAGTTTGACATACACTGTATCTTGAATAGTCTTCATTCTCTTCTATGTTCAGGAGGCAATACGAAGAGCAACGGTAGCACGTGAATTCGTTCCCGTATTTATGGGTAGTGCATTCAAGAACAAGGTTAGCATCTATTTTGTTCCTCATGTTCAAGAACAAGGTTAGAGTGGGGTATACTGTTTCTCGCAGGGTTTCTTTTATGACTAGCTGCCTGACATTTTTTAGAAGTCTAATTAGCTTATATGTCTTTATTCAGGATGAAGTGATTTAAAAAAAATACATTTTATGCTTTCAGCATTTTTACCTTTATATTTTTAGTTGGAATTTAATCTTCAATTCTAGGGTTTTTCTGCTATCATGTTGTAATTGATATTCTGTTTGCTGCTTACCAGGGTGTTCAACCTCTTCTTGATGGTGTTCTTAATTATCTCCCTTGTCCAATTGAAGTCGGTAACTATGCTCTTGATCAAAACAATAGTGAAGAGAAGGTAACTTAAACTGTTACTTCATCGATTTCTTTTGTCTATCATTTTTTAAAAAATTAAATCAATCTAGGAACTGACTTCTCTGCGGATTAACTGTTGGCAGGTTATGTTAACAGGAAGTCCAACAGGCCCTTTGGTTGCCTTGGCTTTCAAATTGGAAGAAGGCCGGTTTGGTCAGTTAACATATTTAAGGTATGTGACATTTAGTGCATTAAATATATAGTTCTGCAATCTTCCAGTCTGTGCAGTATAGTGTCACCCCTCCCTGATGACTGAACAAGTTACATGTCATTTTCTCATGAAGAATTTACGAAGGTGTCATTAGAAAGGGTGATTTCATGATCAATGTGAATACAGGCAAGAAGATCAAGGTGAGTCCAGAAAACATCATAACATTGTGATATTATATTGAATATTGACAAAATTCTCAATTTTTGCTCTATTTCATGGGTTATCTTATGCTGTTGATATTCAGTTTCTAGGTTTCCAGCTTAGTTCTATTACATTTTTTTTACAGGTTCCTCGCTTGGTACGGATGCATTCAAATGAGATGGAGGTTTGTCATTACCTATTTTGTTGAAATTTGTATGATTTCAGATAAAACAGAACATTCTGCTACTGTACTTGTCAATTCAATATTTCAATTACACTAAAAACCATCAAACACTCTTCAGGAATATAAAAATATTGAATAGATATGCTTGTTTCTTGCTTGAAAATTGAGTGCCAGTATCTTATATTCCCATAGTTATATGTCTGTTACATGCAGCTCACCCATTCTTATGCCTTTGATTGCAATTTAGGACATTCAAGAGGCACATGCCGGACAAATAGTTGCTGTATTTGGTGTAGATTGTGCTACAGGTACGTAATCCAATGTGAAACCTTCCTTTTTTGGTACTTTCTCCCCTTGAATTAATAAAGTTGAAGTTTTGTTCAGTAGCCTATTATAGTTCTATTCTTATAATTCTATCTTCTCTAAATTATGATTTGTCATCAGGGGATACTTTTACAGACGGATCAGTTAGGTACACTATGACTTCTATGAATGTACCTGAACCAGTGATGTCATTAGCAGTTTCACCTGTTTCTAAAGATTCTGGGGGACAAGTGAGTGGATACTGTATAAATATGCTTTCTGTTTGAATATGCGCAGGTTGCTTACTCGTGTTACTGCTTAGTAGTCAAAGAATACTGATGTTGTACACTCAATTGACAGTTCTCAAAAGCTTTGAATCGCTTCCAGAAAGAGGACCCAACATTCCGAGTAGGTTTAGATCCTGAGAGTGGCCAGGTCAGTATTTTTGTGCACATTTTGCCATGTCCGAATTAAAACTTATTTATTGGGGGAAAATGCATTGTTTTTAACATATCAATGGTTTCATCATCAGACAATTATCTCTGGAATGGGTGAGCTGCATTTGGATATATATGTTGAGCGAATCCGAAGAGAATACAAGGTTCACATTCAAGCATGTGATAGTTGGTGCTGACCCTAATCTTTCAAATCACTATAATAATTGTGTTGTTTGCGCTTGTTAAAGGTTGACGCAACAGTCGGAAAGCCTCGAGTGAACTTCAGAGAGACTATCACTCAACGTGCTGACTTCGATTATTTACACAAGAAACAAAGTGGTGGACAGGGTCAATATGGTAGGGTAACTGGGTAAGTATTGATTTTTTGCCTATATGTTCATTTTTTGGGTTCATTTCACAAAGTATTGGCAACTTCAGTTTCTATCTTCACTACCCAAGAGTTTAGGGAAGTAATGAGGCATTCTTTGCAATTGTTGTTATCTTAATTTTTTTTTACATATACAGGTATGTGGAGCCACTTGAACCTGGGTCCTCAACAAAATTTGAATTTGATAACATCATTGTAGGACAGGCTATACCATCAAACTTTATCCCAGCAATTGAGAAGGGCTTTAAGGAGGCTGCTAACTCGTAAGATTCTGCCATGAGATTGCACTATATTAATTATACATGGAAATTTTGGTAGAGGATTAAGATTGTGTAAGTCATTCATGGTGTATTGTAGTGACTGCAATTTGGCTCTTGTGTCTCAGGGGTTCACTGATTGGTCACCCAGTTGAGAATATTCGTGTTGTTTTGACGGATGGTGCTTCACATGCTGTTGATTCAAGTGAACTTGCATTCAAACTAGCAGCAATCTATGCCTTTAGACAGGTGCTGCATTCATTTTAATGATGATCTGGAGACAGTTGTGCTCTTTTTTCAATACCATCTTTTTATGCAATTACTCCTTTGCCCACCTAAAGACAAGGAAAATGCAAATGTTTCGGTTTTTTTTTCCTTAGATGATATTTGTCTATGGTGGCTACTTCTCCCTAAACAATTCTCATTATGTTTTCACCAACTTTCACCTTATATTCCAGTGTTACACAGCAGCACGGCCTATCATATTGGAACCTGTGATGCTTGTTGAAATAAAAGTACCAACAGAATTTCAGGGCACTGTTACTGGGGATATTAACAAGTCAGTACCTAAATAGTTACTTCGGGATTATGTTTGTCTGGAAACCAACTTTTTAATTTGTGTAACTAATTTTTTATTTTTTGTGATGCGACAGGAGAAAAGGTGTCATTGTTGGGAATGACCAGGAAGGAGATGACTCTGTTATCACTGCTCATGTATGTACAGATTTCTTAGCTTGTTTTCACATGAATACTGAATCTTGAAGCTTGTAGAACTTGCAATATCGAGATTCGTATTCCACCTTCACCTGATGCTCGAAACTTAACCAAATTTCCTCAGTTCAAATCACTCATTCTGGGTTGTGTATTCTTATGTTTCCTTCAGGTTCCTCTCAATAATATGTTCGGGTACTCAACTTCTCTTCGGTCAATGACACAGGTGAGAAACCAATGGTTCCATTTTTATTTTCCAAACATACGAGATAAGAAAGAGTGTTAGCATAAAGACATCATTTCATATCAAATAAAGGTTGATAAATATTTGATCGTAATGTGTTGTGTGTAGGGCAAAGGCGAATTCACAATGGAGTACAAAGAACATTCATCGGTTTCCCACGACGTGCAAACACAATTGGTTAACGCGTACAAGGCCACCAAAGGAACCGAATAGATAGCGTGGTTTTCAAGTGCCTACCTTTCATTCTTTGCCATAACCATATGTTGCTCTAGGTGGATTTATGACAATTTAGAGTTTGGGACCGAAATATGGTCTCTATGAATTTTGATAACATGTCCAAAATATATCCTTTTTATTTATATTATAATGATCATGAATCAAACTTTTAAAGATTCATGTATACAGCAGATGTATGCAACTACATTACTATAAACAGTGTGATTCATATAACAAAATAATTCAAAATAAAAACTACTTTGCTCATTGTTCTTATGCTATTTGATGTGTAGATAATTGTCTTTTGTTCTGTTTGTGAATGAGTTAATAATGTTCATTCAGTTAATTTAGTTAATAACTGAATTTGTAAATTAATCAGTTTGGTCAATTAATCAAATTTTTACCAAATTGTGTACACTCCCAAGTCCCAATACAGAGCAAAGATGAAAATAGGAAATATGAAACTTCACATTTCTATATATACTTTTGCCAGTACACACTACAGAGCAAAGATGAAAATGGACAACAAAAAGCCACATTTCTATATGGAAGCAACAGGTAAGATATTATTATTCTGAGAGACAGCAATAGAATGATCAATCTGGAGTATAATTGGGGATGCTTTCTGACTTTTCCTCGTTCATTCCTAGCTAAGCGGGAAAAAGAATAACAGCATTTCTACGCGAGGGTAGGGGGGGCAACATGCGTTTTGCCTAGATTAAGGAAACGGTTCGCGTTGTTGTGTGGGTAGATCCAGGTCGGGTTCAGATACCGAGAGTGGAGAAAAATACTGTTCTACCATATCATTAGATACATGATCTAAGCTTGGAGGGTCCCACTGCATGGTTTTGAAATGCTAAGTTAGACATATATTGTGATAAAAGCATCCAAGCAAAGTGATTTACCTTAGGTGTAAGATCTTTATCCACCAATCGTGCCCGAACACCCTGATAAGAAGGCAGAAATATCACGTAGAGTAGCAAATATCAATGGAATTTAACCGCAGATGTTTAGTACTTATTATACCTCACGGAAATCATTAGTAATTTGTCCAGAGATCGCTTGTACTGTCATTCGATACTCACGAATTAAGCACTGATCAAAAGTTTGAAATCTACCTTCGCGTATCTGGTAGGCCAACATTAAGTGGACACACCTCAGTTCATAGACGCATATACTTGAGATACAAATAGTGTATCTACCAAAAACGAGAGATACAAAGCTAGTGCTGGGAAGACTTACAGATCTTAAAGCGACTTTCAAACTTAATGGCGAGGCTTCTTTCAGTTTCTTTAACACTGAAATACACCACTCATCATTCGTCCTGCCTGCCTCTCTTTCCTAAAAATAATTGACTGCATTTAAGTATCGCTTTAAGATTTCTTGATAGTGCAGAAAAAAACCAAAAAAGACATCATTTTAGCACATTTTGAATGTCCAAAATGATTTATGCAGCAATTTCTGTATTAAAAAGTGTAGTTAAATACACGGTAATAAAAACCCAAAAAAACAAAAAACAAAAAAAGGTGCCGTTAACTCACCAAAGCATCAATAATTTCCTCTACAGTGTCATGGCTGAAACATTTATCAACTGTTCTGATCCTAATCAAATGAGTAGAATTAGCATAATAAGCACAACGTTATCATTCGAAAGCGAGGACCTAGTACGAGGGAAAAAAACTTCGACAATAAACTGAGTTAGGTGTTGCAGATATGATGATTAAATATGCCAACACTACACTAATCAATCTTTGAACGCTTCTAAAATGCTGGACCATTTTGCCCCTCCCCGCCAGGCCATGCGACTGACCTTGACAATACAGCCAACTTTTAAAGAGAGATTGAAAGATGATTGCAATCTCATTGAGAGGCGCCCCCCCCGCACTCTTAGCAGTAACCGCTATGATACAGATTTATTACGAAACATTTCCCAGCAAAACAAGGAAAACAAATACCTGTGCATTACACTTGTTTGATGAGGAAGGGCAATATCTGCGAATCTTGCCAAGGAGCTGTCAATTACATTAGGATCATCGGTCTCTAAATTTCCAAGATGTTCCTCAATTAAATGCAATCTCTGAAATTGGAAAGAGAATTTGACAATTTGAAAATGTTAAATAACCAAGAAAGAAATAGGTAATGAAAAATAGTGAAAATTTAAACAAAACTGACTTCAACGATGGTGTAGTGGGTTGCAAGCCCACACGCCATCATTTCGACTCCACTGAGCTTGTCTCCAGTTAAGCCCAGGTATTCTCCTGCAAATATAGTTTGAATATGTTGTCAAGTCGATACTGAAAAAGACTTACTCCATCGAAAACAGGATGTGCGTTTTTCTTCAAGAAATCCAAAACATAAACAACACAAACCAAATTACATTGGCCACGGGAATTTACCTAAATAACCAGGGAGGTGTGATAGGTGAAAGGAGGCCCCGGCATCTGGATGAAAACCAATTAAAGTCTCTGGAGTGGCAAAAACCTGAGATAATACTGATTAGTTTTCCTAACCCGACATGACCAAAGACTGAATTATCAACACTTGATGTATGTAAAGGAAAAGACTAAATCTATCAGTTCCATACAGTTTTATCCGTTGCTACCCGGAATGTTCCTGGGACTGAAACACCAGCCCCACCACCCATGGTAATTCCGTTCAAAAGAGCAACCTGCACAAGTAACAATGCACTAGTATTATCATACGATATACCGATAAAGTGATAACCGAGCTTCATGCCAAGCTCCAAGGAAATGACAGTTCATAATTGGGAGTATTGAACAAGAAATTGAATTAATGCACCAAATAAAAAAGTGAAGAGCACAGTTCAATAACAGAGTTTAGCTAAATCCTGTTTCACGTCTACTCCAGATTACAAACATATTACCATATCACAGAGGAATCATACTTACATGTGGTTTCAAGTATGTGCCGAGAATGTACATAAATTTATATGCTGAACTAAAGAATTGTTTAGTCTCTTCAAGGTTTCCTATAACAACCCAATAGAAATAATGTAAAACAAAAATTTAAATTAAAAAAAAAAAAAAGACTTAGAACAACAAAAATAAAAACTGTACCTTGTTTTAACATATTATAAATTGCAACTATGTCACCTCCAGCACAAAAGGCCCTGCCTTTGCCCTTCAAATGTTTCAAAAAAGACTCATCATACTCAATAGCCATAGCAATAAGCAAGCAAACAAATCAATAGATAAAACTGAGAGCAACCCAGCCAAATTGGTCACTATTACACTCGATAACCACAACATTACAAGTTCTACTCCTACTGGGAGTGGCCTATTCACCTTGCCGGTCAGTATGGACAACTTAGGTTGTTTTATCTCCTTGTGTTCCTTTATCGGCCGAGGCCACAAGGAGGAGTTTACCCGAAGCACACCCTCAGGTAGTGGTTGCGGTTTTCCACAAATCAATAGATAAAACTGAGAGCAACCCAGCCAAATTGGTCAAGCTATTAGACTTGTAACCACAACGTTACAAGTTTTACTCCCAGTGAGAGTGACCTATTGGCCGGGACAGCCTAGGCTGTAATGAGTTCTAACTTCTAAGGTCACAAGGAGGGATTTACCCAACGCACACACTTGAGTAGTGGCTGTGGGTTTCCCACTCAAAAATCAATAGATGAAACTTCATTGATCTTAGCCACAATTCACACACTAAATTCAACAACCATGATCAGTACCTTCATTACCACAAACCCAATACCCGGGCTTTCTTCCCAGCTTGTGTAAAGCTTCTGCAACCTTTCAGTCTACACAGAAACCACCAATTTTTAGAACAACAAAAAGGGCATCATCACAACCAAACCCACCCATCAAAACCTCATTTTTAGCCAATAATTAGTGTTAGGGAGCACACCATAGCAGCATTCAGAGCATTCAGAGCACTGGGTCTGTTAAGAATCGCAGTTCTTGAACAAGCTTTCCCCTCCACCAACACCTGAAATCAACACAATAAGCACCCAATACACCAACACACACAATCACACAGAGGGAGAGAAACATACAACTTCTTCGGGATCATCAACGAGGAGATGATTAGGGAGATTGAGGGTTCTTGTTTGCTGAGAAATGACGCCATGGCCGCGCAGAAAACGCCCCACAATCGCTGCAGATTTCAAGCGCTGCATTTTTTTCCGTTTCCCTCTGCTTATTCCGCCCTATAAACAAAACTATATATATACTATCCCACACTCAATCGCCACTCCACAGTCAAATCTTGTAAATCCATAGTGCATGTGCCCAACATATTTATGTTTTCTAAAGTTTTCTTTGAAAAAAATTATATTTTTACAAAAATTTAAAATATAACTATTACAATGCAATACACGGTTTATAATATAACGTGTGAGACTTTAATTATAAAATATAATGATATTATCGATTTAAAAAAAAAAATTAGAATACATCTAATTCTCAAAAATTTGTTACTACATTTAGTGAATGTAAATAGAGTATAAATTTAGACAATCTAACATAAAAAAGTAAAAATATCTAAATTCTGAAAGTCAACTAGTAAATATGTTTATATTAAGAATTAATTATACAATATGGTGTTATTATTACACGAAGTATTAAAAAAAAAAAAAGATTTACCCAATGAAGCACACTCTTACCTATACTTGATAAATTAAATTAAAATGTGAATTGATTTTTTTTGGGGTAAGTAGTCTTAATTTTTATTTTTAAAAAATTACACCAAAAACCTATACTAATAATAAAACGAGCAAAACGTTGTTGCTTATTTATTTATTTATTTGTCTCCATAGGTACAACAGTTGTATTTTTTTTCGTTTACTTTTTTGGGAAGGGTTAAGCTCATGTGATTATGTGAATCTTGCTTGCTCTAATGTCAAACACTCAAACCACCCTAAAAATCAGTAGAAAATCATATAATTGTACAATTTTTTTAATAACAATTTGTAATCACTACTATAAATATATTAGAGGTGAGTTTGGAACAAACCGACCAGATGAGGCGGAGCAAGGCGAATCCAATTGACCTCAGAGCCCCGAGGTCAAGCCTCGGGCTCGGCCTTAGTCACCGAAGCTGAGCCCTGAGCTCGGCCTTGGCCACCAAGGTCGAGCCACGCACCCAGCCTCAGCTAGTTGGAGCTCGACCGCGAGATCGGGTGAGGCGCATATATGATCAAGTCAGTTGTAACTATCCGCCCTTTTTCACACTGAGGCGGTTGAGGAGCAAGATTAGTATAAATAGAATCACTTACTTTGTTATTGCATCATCTTGTCTTCATCTAAACATGTATTGTACTATCATCAATGCAGTTTCTCTTGTAATCGTCCTACACAAATCTTTAATGTACAAGACATTATTATCTTTCCTACTCAATATATTGTCCTTATTATCTATTCTTTATTATAGGTTTAATTAATTCGGACCATCCAGGTTAATTTATTCATCAACTACTCTGGGTTAATTTATTCGGACCATCCAGGTTAATTAGCTGCCAGTGATTGACTAATTAATTTTTAGTACTTCATAATACAATATTTCAAATTTAGATAACATACAGGATATATAATGACTGTCATCAATGTAACGTAAAGCTACGACTAAACTAACCCCACTGCACGCAGGGAATGTTGCAAACTAATTAATGATGGATAAGGTTCTTTTCTTTGGAAAGAATATATGTTATGCTGATTCATAGCTTATGGGTTTTGTCTTTGGTTTCCTGTTTGCATGGATTTGTTATTATGCTTCTTCCTGGTTTCGAGTTTGCTTATATTAACGATGTTGTCGTGCTGTGGTTTAAACTGTAGAGGTTTAATTTCTTTCTTTCTTACATTTCAGCGTTTGTTTTTCTTGGTTTTGGGTGGGAATTGAATGGAATATTTTCAGCCAATTGAGAAGCCATTGGTTTTGTTGGGCTGTGCATATTTGTCTTGGAAGATGATCAGACATATTTGGGGTGTCTTGAAAACGTTTGAGAAAGAACCTGTGACTGTTCTTGTTACTGGTGCTGCAGGCATGCATGCATAATTCTCCCTTTCCCATTCATTAATTTTCCCGAATTTCAGTTTCCGGTTATGGAGTCAGGCTGTCACTCAAAGCACAGTCATACAAAGTTTCGGAATGGTTGCTACTTGTTGGGCAGAGACCGCTGTCTAGTACCATGTGGCTAGAAAATTTGTTGGGTTGAGGCTTAAAAGGCCAAGCCTAGCACCAAATGGTTAGAAAAATTGTTGGGCTGAGGCCCAAAGGGTCAAGTCCAGCACCAAATGGCTAGAAAAATTGTTGGGTTGATGTCCAAAGGGTCAAGTCCAATACCAAATGGCTAGAAAAATTGTTGGGCTGAGGTCTAAAGGGTCAATCCAACACCAAATGGCTAGAAAAATTGTTGGGCTGAGACCTAAAAGGTCAAGTCTAGCACTCTGCCTCTAAAAAATGTGGTTGTATAAGGGAATAAAATTGTCCCTTTATTTAGTGCTATAACTTTTGGCATAGTGGTAAGCACTTAATCTTAACGCTAACTTGTTTGTGACAGGTCAAATTGGGTATGCTCTTGTGCCAATGATTGCCAGAGGAGCCATGCTAGGGGGTGATCAGCCTGTGATTATACACATGCTTGATGTGGCCTCTGAGTCCTTGAATGCAGTCAAAATGGAGCTGATTGATTCAGCTTTCCCTCTTCTCAGAGGTTAGTTCTAGCTCGTACTTATCACCATCTTCTATCTTTCATTTGACTCACCTACCTGCATTATGGCCTGGTTTTATTCATGGTCCGCCCTGCCAAATCTCGTGCCTCGACCAACAGGCGTGGTGGCAACCACAGACGTCTCCGAGGCCTGCCAAGGCGTTAACATCGCGATCATGGCCGGTGGGATCCCGAGAAGAGAAGGCATGGAAAGGAAAGATGTCATGTCCAAAAATGTCTCCATTTACAAGTCCCAAGCCTCAGCCTTGCAACAACATGCTGCCCCTGATTGCAAGGTAAATATATTAATTAATCAAGAATTTCCTGTCTGAAATCTTGATTTTGTATTATTGTAACATTAATCAAGAATGCCCTGTCTGAAATCTTGATTGTATTGTAACATTAATCAAGATTGTCTTGTCTGAAATCTTGGTTTTAAGGAAAACCATGAAGTTTTACTATGGTTTTTTTTGATTATTTTACACAGGTTTTGGTTGTGGCCAATCCAGCAAACACAAATGCACTGATTCTGAGAGAATTTGCCCCTGCAATTTCTGAGAAAAACATCACCTGTCTGACAAGGCTAGACCACAACAGAGCCTTAGCCCAGATTTCAGAGAAGCTGGGCATTCATGTAAGTGAGGTAAAGAATGTGATCATATGGGGGAACCATTCTTCAACTCAGTACCCTGATGCGAGCCATGCAGCTGTGAAAATCGAGCGTGGAGAGAAACGCGTTTCAGAGCTTTTTGCAGATGACGATAAATGGTAACAGACAGCCTATACTCGATGCAGATCAAAGTATAGATATATATTTGTAATGGTATTGCTGTTTGGTCTTATTATAGGTTGCAGATGGATTTCATTACCACAGTGCAGCAGCGTGGCGCTGAGATCATAAAAGCGCGAAAGCAATCCAGTGCGTTGTCTGCTGCAAGCGCGATTTGTGATCATATACGCGATTGGGTTCTTGGAACTCCAAAGGTTGAGTGTCTGCACCTATGAATTTTCTGAGAAGTTGATGTTTAATTAATGTTGTTTTTTGATAGTCCTATGTTCATTTCTGTGGTTGTTCTTTTGTTCAGGGAACATGGGTTTCAATGGGAGTGTATTCTGATGGTTCTTATGGCATCCCACCTGGTTTAATGTACTCTTTCCCTGTTACTTGCAAGAATGGAGAATGGTCAATTGTGGAGGGTATAGTACCTAAAATCTCGCGACCCTAAAACTTATGTATAAGCTAATTAAGCTAACAGTTGATAAGCGGGATGTTAATTAATTATGCAAACTGTAAGGTTGAAAGACTGACTCTTGCAATATGCATCGCAGATCTCAAGATCAATGCGTTTTCGAGGGAAAAAATGGATGCAAGTGCTAGAGAGTTGATTGAGGAGAAAGTGTTGGCCAACTCTTGCCTATATTGATGATAATGGGATTGTGTAAACACAAAATACACCATTGTACTTTGTTATAATTAAGAAATATGTTGAGATTTACAAGAATAAGAATTCAACAATGTGTCTATAGTCACGGGGGCCAGGAAAAGTAGCTCCTTTATTAATTGTGACGGTGTTCAGGTTGCAATTCAAGCATCATATTTATATGCAACTTTAAACATGTACAAAATTATTCCAGATTCTCAATACATATGAGACATACACAACAGAAATTAATAAAAAATCAATGTTCCAATGCGGCACACATTTCGTTACAATTAAGGAATCCATATGTTCCAACCCAAGGAACATCATTAATGTCCCCGAAGCAGCATCATTATTATATTCTTCTCCATTATTATCCCATATATATATCATATAAACTTTCTTTCCTTTTACATGTATATGTGGTCGGCCTGCAACATACCACGTTGTTCATACATATATTCTGGCCGGGTTCTTGTGCTGATCTGATCTGATTATTAGGTGATTCACATGGCCATGTAATGCAATTTTGTTGAATGATATGACCTGACAGTGTGGTTTTTGGACCACTATTTGTGAGCTGAGCTGAGTGGTTTACTCCATGTTCATTGATGCTGTCTTTAATTTGCCTGGAATTTTATGTAGTGGACCATGTACTTTTAATAATTTGGTTCTCATAGCAAGTTTATTGTGGCCTTGTGGGGTGAATATAATGTGATTAGTCATATATAGACAGGACAAGAGTTCTTAGATTAGCTATATTCAATTCATCGGGTCAATTAGAGATATAGGTCGACTACAAACAAATAGACATTTGTAGATAGATATTCTTTCGAAAGGTGATCGGTCATACCTGATGGCTAACTGTTTGTGAGTGACAATGTAACGATTTTTGTAACTTTGTTTAATTTCCATGATATGACATATACTGCCTCTCCCTAATAGGGAGAATGAGAAACATTGTTGTCGACAAAATGAGAACAAACGAAGAAAAAAAAAACGTGATCTTCGAACCGAAAAAATGATAGATAACCACATTTACAACACTAATAATTCAAGGCAATATATGTCACGTTTTAAAAATTGAGTGACAACATTTACACCAGTAATAACTCATGGGTGATAAATTATAATTTTTCCTTTAGTTATTGTAATTGGGTGAAAAAATTAAAGCAACTAGTGGGTGGGTGGAGGGGGCCTGCATGCATTGAGAAATGCAACATAGATAAGAATACATCTAATCTGTTATCATAGATATATGCAGTGTTGTGGGACTGTTCTCTCATGTTGTTAGTTGTGTTACATATATACTTACATGTGTTGATGTATCCTAATTTTCTTCTGAGAAATAATGACATTGACAACTCCTCCGTAGCTTTCCCTCCATACAGGCTAAACTTCATGCCATTATATTGTCTCTTTAATTTATTTGCCGGAATCTTTGGTGACTTCAATTCTTCTTTAATTTCACTAAATCGTTTAATTTGCTCGCTGTTCCCTTAGACTGATCAGTTTCCAATCCCTCCATTTTCCTTCCTCACATGCCACCTCTGGATTCTTGATTGCCTTTTGTTGTTGCATGTACATCGTACTCACTCAGGGAATACCTCGACAAAACAAGTTATAGTTATAGTCAGGAGTCAAGACGGCTTCTTTAAAGACTGGCATAGCCACTTCACAGAAGTAGTGTATGTGTTTTTAGGGTTTGAAAAAATGACAATTTCTGTCTACATGATAAATAGATGAAATTTTAGACCCCGATTTCTAGCTCCATTTGGTTTCACCTATATTCTGGTTTTGAGCTCCACCTAGCCATTTAGGCACCGGTTCTTAGCTGCACCGGTTCCACCTAGACCCCGATTCCTGGCTCCACTTGGTTCCACTTAGACTTCGATTCTTGACTCCACCTAGTTTCACCTAGACCTCGGTTACTAGCTCCACTTGGTTCCACCTAATCCTCCAATGACACATTTTAACAAGTTAAAGGTTATTGGAAATTTCAACCACTTCCAAGTAAATAAAAATTTCGAAACCGCAAGGAGATATATTACTCCGTACTATATTAGCGTAGGTTACTTATAATTGACTGACTCAAACTGATAAGACTGTTATGATTTTAGCGGACAAAAAGCTACAAGAAGATAAACTATCATAAGTGACTCAAACTAAAGGCAACTCACACGAAAAGTTAAATGCTTATATTGACGAGCAAGAAACCGGTGATATTTTATTTTATTTTTTAAAAAACAAAACCGGTGATATTTTATTATTATTGTTTTTTAATTTCTACCGGATCGCTGATAAGATTTTATGACTATTATTTATAACTTTGGGCTACTATAGGGCTGAATTATTGAGTTGGTTCAGACGTTCATTTCTATTTCCAAGGTGTTGCAGCCCATCTTATTTTCTTTCATTTTTTAATTTAATATTTTCATTATATTTATACACAATATAGTGTGGGCTATGCTGCATAAATCTTGTACTATTCAAGTAATTTTATTTGACAAATTTTTAACATAGTAAATTATTAAGTAGGTCATGTAGGTAATGATTATAAATATTTCTAACTTTTTTCAGAGGAAGAATTAAATTTTTTGAGTGCAAATCAAATTGAATTTTGAATTTTGGATTAATATTACATTTATGAGGTTATCAAGTGATGTATGAAAAAACATTTATGATTTTGTAAGTCATATTACTTTAATAAAAAAAAAATTATGCAAACAAAATTTCTACTACTAAATTTTATGATATGATTGACAGCAAATAATTCTAAAAATAAATGTATAAGACAAGAAAACAATTGCATATGGCAAATATTCTTTCCATAAATGAGCCCATTACAGTAAAAAACGAATACATCGAGGTGTGTTTTTTTTTTTTTTTTTTAAATTTAAAAAGAAATCAACCAAACTCAATTAATTAAACCTTGAATACAAGAATGAATAAGATATAACCAAACAGAGGGATCAGACTGAAAATTTGCAGCTCTAGCTAACGCATGAGCTAGCTTATTCGCTGATTTATGAATAAACCAAATAGACACTATTCAAAGTGTCGTTTAAGAGAGAAACATTCTCCTATGACACATACCGCATAAGAGAAATCAGACAAACCGTCACTGAGCAGTTTACAAACCATTTGATAGTCCGAAAAAATCATAATATTTCCCCATTCTCTTTCAATGATCCATAATAGGACTTCCTTGATCACAAATGCTTTTGCTAGATGAGGATCATTCATACAACGAATCGGACCATTTTTGGCAGCCATAAAATCACCATTGATCGCCTGCACAACCACTCTACAATATGCTTCCTCCGTCGTCAGAAAAACAATTACACAAAACGAATTGAGTATCTACATATTACAAATTTACACCTTATAAAATATTTATACGTAATAAATACATAGTAACAAATATGGAAAATACTTCTTATACTTCAAACTTGTACTCCCTCTTTCAAAATTTTGGTGTTGACATTTTGTTTGGGACTCACAAAATGAAAATTACTTACCATTCTTTGCCACATCAAGGAGTGAAAGTGATGAAGTAGAAATAGAGAGTACATGTAGTATAACTCAACATATATAATGGTGGTGTAATCACGCTTTCTAATAACTACGCTTGACTAAATACACATTAAACTGCGTATTCGAGTGCAACTTCTACTTACCAGTCTGACCTCTCATAACAGGTCAATTATTCATGACTCATCTCGACAAGCTAACATCTTATAAGTGGGGTCCAATCATTTTGGACTGCCTACCATTGTCGGAGCATTATACCATATCAAAGGCATATAGGTATTATAACTAAAATGTGTATCTGAGTGGACCTCAAACAAATCTCTTATAACCGACTAATCATTCCCAAGTCGACAACTCACACTCTCATTAAAGAAATCTAACCATTCTAAAATCTATATTTCCTACCATCATCGATAACGAAAATTAAACCATCATACATAACACATCAGATGAAGCGAAATTTCCACATATAATAATCATCTATGTCTTTGCACCAAATAAGAAAAAGACTAAAGAGGAGTACATGAGAAACACAATCTTGTATTCTCAAAAAAAAAAAAGAGAAACACAATCTTGATTAATTAATTAAATATTGAAAAAAAAAAAAATAGGGCCTCCCACCCGGTGGGGGCCGGCCCCGGTGGCGAGGATGCGCCATGAATGATTCTATCCACAAGTTATCGACCGAGAAGACATGTCCGTACACTAAAGAGTCAACGTCTGTGTCAGCCTTTTTCCCACCAAATGCTGCAACTACACCTCTGACGCACCTCTCTCTCTCCTCTCACCTTTTCTCTTTTCTTTTTGGTTTCTCTAAAAAAAAAAAAACATTTCTTTTTTACAACCAAAAAAAAAAAAAAAAAACACCATTTGTTTTTTACCGCCCCCACGACTTCCACTCTCTCCGTCGCGCCATCTCCGCCCTACTCGCTTCCCTGCCCCGACACCCGTCCGCCAAATTCAAAGTCAGTTTTGTGAGAGTATTACTAAACACTTTTAGTTTTGAATAAGAGGTTGAAGATATTTGGTTGTAGTTGGAGGTAAGCGAGTAGGAGAGATATGGGAGTGGGCGTTGCGGCAATCGAATAAAATAGTGTGTCGTACGTAAGAGATACGATGAATCCATCTCTGTTTTCTTGCTGGAACTGCAACGTACCCTCTCTACTCTTTTGCACTTATTTACAGGGGAAAACTTATACAAATAAAAATATTTCTACCACTTCACTTATATGGTACATTGGTACCTCAAATAATTTCTGTTATTATAGCACATCAATTCTGCACCATATATGTTTCTTCAAAATGAAATCCGATTTAATTCCCCATGTGTAATTCAGATCGAATCTCAATTAGTTTAGGGGTGAGGATACAAAATATATCATATCATATATAAAATAAAATCAATTCGAGTGCAATTTTGATTAGTTCACAATTGTGAGAATACCATACACCGTATTTAAAATAAAATCAGAATTAACTGTGTTTGCACAATTTGAACGGAATTTTAAATAGTTTCATAGTGATGAAGATACCAAATAGGCAAATACCATATATAAAATAAAATTAGAGTTGCTCATAATCAGAGCAGAATTTTGATTAGTCTCACAATGATAAGAATATCATACGCTGCATATAAAATAAAATCATAATTAAATATGTCAGTGCAATCTGACTGAATTCTAGATAGTTTCATAGTGTTGAGTATATCAGACAAATTGGGCATATAATCCAAAGAGAATTTTAATTAGTTTTACAATGATGGGATATTAAATATAGTATATAAAATCAAATCAGAATTAACCATGTTGACACAATCCAAATTAAGTTTTAACTAATTTTATAATTGTGAGGATATCAATTTGCGTATGTAAAAATAAAATCGGATTTTTTAAATAAAAAAAAAGTGAGTTAAAGATAAAGAATAAAAAAAATATTTTATGTAATTAAATACGCCCTTATGAAGGAGAGGTTGAAATATTCAATACCCAAACTTTATTAGCACAGGGGCACAGGGCTAGGCCTATCTTTCCACAAAAAACAAACAAAAATAGACATAGATTTCAAGGTTATAGCCCTTTGTTTTTGACACTTTCCCACACCATAAAAAAAGGATTTTTTTAATTAAAATAAAAATATGAATTATTTACTTCAAAAACTATTAATTAAATGAGTATTTTGCATTTATACCTTGATGTCATTATATTTATATGAAACACTAATTTTAGTTCTTCAATTATTGACGTGAATATTATTAACCTTTCAGTTTTTTATAAAGTGATAGTTTTAATTTCTCATTACATTTTTTGAAAACCAGTTTCTCATTACATAGATCATCAAAATCTATCATATTTGCATATTGCATGTATGGAGCTTGTTTGTTAATATAGGGGCAAAAGTATAATTTACAATTCAAGACCTTTAAAATTTATGTTAACTGTGAGCATAAATATAATATGTGCAGTCCAACTATCAGCTTAGGCTTTTAGTTGAGATGGAGCACATGCTTTAATTTGGTATCAGAGCCATGAAAAGATCATGGGTTCGAATCACCCTCAAAAAGAGACTTCCACGTGTTGCGCTTTTAGTTGAGATAGAGCACATGCTTTAATTTTAACAAGTTAAGGAACCAAAACTATAAATATTGTCACGTCATGAAAACAAATACAAAAATCATTATTTCGTGTAAAATTTTAGAGTTAATAATGCTCACATTAATAGTTGTAAGATTGAAATTTGCTATTTTACATAAATATAAAGACACAAATTTTTATTTTATCTTTTATTTATTTATTTATTTTTAAAATGACAAAGTAAGACTTCAAAATTTGATAATCTAAAATCATATACTACAAGCATGTCTTCCCTGTAATTAGGGTAATATAGTACTTATAGCTATTAATATATAATCTTCAAGTCCTCTTTATTAATTATGCTTCTATTTTCCAAATCTCTTAATTAACTTAATCTAATGGTTTAAGGGTCTAATAGGCATCTTAATTAACTTAATCTAATGGTTTAAGGGTCTAATAGGCATTTACAATTGAATTGACTTAACTAAGGGAAAGGAAACTTTGTTTTATATCCTTTAATCTTTATATACATATCAATATCTATGATTGGTAGACTGCGTGAAATTTGAATATAATGGCCTAATTACAAATTGACTCACACGTAGGTATGGACCATAATTCTTGTGCTTAGTTCAATTAAGTAAAGGGTTTCAACCGGACTATAGATATGTATTGTAATTAAGTTGACATCAAACATCTATTTTAGGTCGGGTTAACTTTTATGGTGGTATTATGATATTTATTTGATCGAGTGTCATACCATTGGCGCTCTCGTTAGTGCCGTATATAGAGTGAGTGTTGTCGGCGCCTGCAAACATAAGCTTCACATGTGGTCTTACATTAGTTACGCTCCACAAAAAATTGTGAGATCAAAAGAAAAATATATATAACCAAGGGACATTTTTTTTTTGTTAGACCATGTATTGTCTCGAGTATATCATAATTATAAGATGCGCTTTTAAATTTGTACAATACTCAAACTAATCCTTATTTACACTTGGCTGGCCAATTAGGAGCCAGGGATAATTTGGTAATCCAGTGGAAAGCCTAGATGGTGGGTGTGTGATAACACATATTTCAGTGCAGACAATAAATGCGGCTGTTCAATCATGGCTATCTGATTATAGTAATGCGTGGCTTTCACGCGCCACCCTATCTCTGGAAACAATGGACCACTACATAACGCTGTCATCATAATTAGAGCTGTAAACTGTAATAATTGTCTTGTAAGAAGATTTGGAATCGCAAAAATAATAAATGTACTACTGCGGTTGTATAATTTAATTTTCAATATATAGAATCATGAGATATGTAATATTTTTTAAAAATTAAGATGTAATATTTTATTTTTTTGTCTATAAACGCATAAAAAGTATCATTCTTTCCGTCTCATTTTATGTGTCCGATTCCGTTAATGAGAGTTGACTGAAGTTGTTTATAATTCAATTTTCATAATGTTAAGTTTAATATTAGCTTATAAAATTTATATACTTAGAAGCTACATTAAAAATACTATTAAATAAAAAAAATTAAATTTTAAAATAATTAAAAAATATTTTAAAAAAAATAAGGAAATAAGACATAGTTATACTGTCGAAACTTGTGATCTAGTAGCACCCGGTTGCACTCCCATATGTACGGGGGTGGGTTCGAACCTTAGTGAAGTCAATATTGTTTGATATTGCATTGTAACAGAGTCAGTAGTACAAAACGAACCTCAGTGAAGCCAATATTGATTGATATTGCATTGAAACATAGTCAGTAGTACCAATATATATATATATATTATATAATTTGACCAATGCATAGTAAACAATATTATTATATGTTTCATGTGAAACTAACCATCTTAAACAAAACTTATTGGTCTTATCACAAGACTTATTAGAGAAAGAAGAAGGAGAAGAAAAGAATTATGATCCATTTTTGTTTTGATCAATTACAATTGCATGGAGTACAATTCCTGCATTTAAGGCATCTCTAATGTATGTGGAGTTCTCCTCTTCTATATCAACAATAACAACCAAAATACTAATAGTCAAATATAAAACAACCTCGATAGAAAGTGATTGAATAGTTATCAACTACTCTATGTGTACGTACCCACTAGGATGTAGCGTGCTTCCCGCTCTACAATTTTCTCCAATTTCTTTTTTCTGGGACAATATACGGAGCATTATATTTGTACACTCTGCAACTTGTCTCTTTCTCCTCTTTCTTCTCTACGTTATTTTTTGCTCATGTAAAGAAATTTTATCCCCCATTATTAGGGGTGTTCGTTACTCATTGATTTACATTAGTTGACTAATTTTTTTATTTGTTTTCAATTTTTACATAGATATTTTTATTAACGAGAGTCAATAATCAATAAACGTATAAAATTTTATTGTAAAGTCATAACATAAACGCATACTGTAAAACCTATTTAACATTATAGTAAAAAATATTAACATTTTAAAGATGAAATTAACCTAACCATTACAAAATGGTGGTTGTTAGGGATGGTTAATTAGACTCAAAGTTTATAGAACAATTCCACACAAATTGTCTCATTGATAAGGAACAATTCTTGGGTGTCACATCTATAGACCTAAGCTAGCTATTAGTGTGTGGTCACACCCATGGCTACTTATGTGACTATATGTGTGTGTATTTGTGAATGGGGTTTTGCCATTTGTTAATTATGTACTCCAAAATTAAAAAATAAAATAAAATTAAGCAATCAATCTTTTTTTGTCCATATTCATTTCCACTCACCTTATAGGAGGCCACCATTCTATTTCATTCCATTGATTGTCATGTATAAGTCACATGACTATTACGTGCCTACTTACCACTATCACTTCTTTAATTTATATTCGTTTAATTATACAGTTTTGTCAAATTTATTTATATGCTTACTATATTTATCAACTCCTAAGTCCTATTTGTAACCTACTTGCCCAATACCACCTCCACTTAAAACGGTTTACAATTAAAACGCACATTGATTTGTTTATATGATTCAAAAAATTGTATTTTACTCACTAGCGTGCACGTTTAGTCCTGTCAATTGAGTCACTGAATTATCGTGATTTACATCCTTATAAATGCTCTATCAGGTCGGCGTGTGGGGATCCTTAGTGTTGGGAATTCAACCTTTTGGGACAAGAATGGAAATAATAAATGATGGCCCTGTTTGGTAAATGGTTGATACCTGTTGGTTAGAAGGTATAACTAGTTGATAACATTAGCTGATTGTAGAAACATATTTGGTAAATTAGCTGTTAGCTGATAGCTGTTTGGTATAATTTCTTTTCTAAAAAAGATAATTGAAAAAGTTGCTTTGGACAACTTTTTGAATTTTAGCATTTTGGAGTTACAAAAAAACTGATTAACCAAATACTTATATTGATTTTTTTCATTAAGACAAACAACTAATAATTGCCAAATAAGTCAAAATTAACTGATTTGTTAATCAAGTCAAACAACTAATAATTGCCAAATAAATCAAATTAACTAATAAGCTAATTATTTTACCAAACAGAATTGATATTTTTCGGTATTAATACATTTTTAGTACATTATTCTAACCCAACAAGTTATACTGAGTTATTTAATTATCTTTTACATTTATACACTTCGATGCTAAGTTTGGTTTTGTCAACTTAATGTATAAAGAGTAAGTCAAATGCCAAGTACATACCATCGTAAATAAATTATTAAAAGTATAATATTAAAAAAAATTTAAGTATCGACTAGTATTGGTGTCTCTTCTACATACCAATACAACAAAAAATGCATAATGCATACATAATTGTATGGTATACTATTTATATAAATGTATTCATAGTACCATATACAACTCAAACAATTTTTAAAAAAATTAATAATATGAAAGACATCAGTACCGAATTTTCTTAATAGTATAGTTTTTAATAGTTTATTTCTGATGGTACGTATACTAGACTTTGGACTCGCTCTTTATACATTAAGTTGACAAACCAAACGTAATATTGAAGTCAACGTATGAGTATAAAAGATAAAGAATCAATATAGTTGTATATATACCAAATTAAACATGATCTTATTATATATACTGGAATTTTACATGTGGTTATGTTGAGCATAACTTATGCTCAAACACAATCGTATACTGTGTATTCGGGTCCATATTGCAAAGTAGATGACTGACATATAAGTTCAACTTTAATATATTACAAATTTATTTGTATTGTACTAAACGTTAATTTTAGTATGTTCATTATATTTTGATATGTATTCATTTTTAGTATATTGCAGATTTTTTATTTTTTATTTTTACGAGAAACCTACAACTAATATTCGAGAATGTGCATTGAGTAATCCCCGCCTTGTGACTCTAATCGGCAAATGACCACAAGAAAATAATAACCAGCCTAGATTACCTATAACTGAGTGGTCTAACTTAAACCAACAAAACAAATAGGCTACTCCTATGGGTAAGCGAATTGAACTCGAAACATTATTGTACTTATCAAGTTAATAATCCAACTGAATAAACCTACTATATATATATACTAAAATGAACTAATAATATATTAAAAAATAGAGTAATCTATATTAGTGGTTCAGAGTATAATTTGCATAACTCAAACAGTATATTTAACTTTAAAGGTTAGCCAAACACCTAGTGCTCAATTGGCACTTCTGTGGCTCTCTTTTAAAGAAGGTCACAGGATTGAACTCCGGTGCTGGGGTATTGACTCCTTAGGCTATAACTGATTGAGAAAGTATATATATATATATATATATATATATACTGAATAGATACTACAATCTAATAGAGTTAATAGTACTAAAAAAAACTTTAAAGGTTAAGAATATAGTACTAAAAAAACTTTAAAGGTTAAGAATAAACAAGTTCAACGTGTTGGGCTAGAATTGAAGTTGTGGATAGTAGCTCGATATTTTACCATATGATATTTAAGATCTTGAGAGTGATACTTCACCAATCTACTTCTTGGAGCTATTTAGTCTTCTAGTACAATGAATGAGCTACCAATTTTTTTTTTTTCTTTTAGTTCAATTAAATATGATTGAAGAAAATTCGAAAGTATCAATTAACAAGTGTGTTAATTAAAATTAAATTTCTTTTAATACTAAGACAATTTAATTATTACCTAAACGTCTATGATTGTAGCATGCGTAGAGCTAATGTTACGAAGAAAATGATAAACTTACTTGAATTGGTAAATAAAATATCGCCCTAAGTGAATTATAGAGCAGTATCTGTTCATAACTACTTTCTCAACCTACGGAAAACCTCTCACATAAGAAAGTTAACTTGGTGCCACTAGATCAGGTCTTTGGTTAATTAATTATCTTTGTTAATATATGGATAGAGTTAATTGTCTAGTCCCATTTCATGCAATTCTTGTTTGCATGCAAAACAGAGTTTTATTTATTTATTTTTTTTTTTTGGTGAAAACGAAATGAAAAAGAGTTGAGGAATTAAAGTTGAAAATGAAATATTTTCAAAAAAAAAAAAAAAAAAAAAAAAAGGTTGAAAATGAAAAAGAGGGGGGATTTTGTTTGATTGGAAATGCACAAAGAGAGTTAGAGAGGTGAGGGGTGGCAGTGGATTTCCGTGTAAAAGACGTTTTCCAGTTACCACTCTACCCTACAATACAGATTGATTGATCATTGAGATCCTCCTCATCATCTTATCTTCCACTTCTTTTTTCTAATTTTACGGGGAAAACTCATCGTCACTATCTCAAAGTATATATTAAATAAATCTGTATTTTTGTGTAATAATTAGTAAACTAAAAAAGAGAAATAAATCGTACTAAGTCGACTATAATAATATTTACAAAAATTAAACTCGTAATCTTTAAACACGAGAATCATGTTTTATACACCGATCACTTTTCTGGAGACATTTTATGTGTGTCTTTTTGTTAGAAGAAATTTGATGGGTGTTGTTGGGGTAAAAGTGGTAAAACATGGGAGGTACGACCACACACTCTTAGCACAACCAATCTCTGATCAAAGCCGCCTCATAAGTAACATTATCAGACCTCTGCTCATCACCTAGAGACACATATCTATAGAGATAGAGAGAGAGAGAGAGAGAGATCAGATATCATCCATTATTGAGCATATGCCATTTGGTCATTTGTATTACAAAAATAATATTTTAACTCTTCCAAAGTTATACGATTTGAATTGATTGATCACAACAGAGACTCAGAGACAAAATAATCGAGTCATCCCCTACAATTTGTTGTGCAGAGTTCAGTGAACGGCCAAGTTCATCAATTGATAGGTACGAGATTGTTAACTAGAGACCAGTGAAAGGGTCAAATCTAAGATCTTGCTTCTAGAAAATGTCAGTATAAGAAAATAAAATTATCCACTAACTCATAACTATAATTTTTTACATAGTGATAACATTTGATCTAACAATAGATATTCGGAGCCAAGTCACGAAGCGGCTATATATACTTTGTATTTTACTAGATTGTATTTATCATTAAAGTACAACCCTCAAACACAAAGTATAACCCACTAATGTATGGACGTTTGGTTGGAGGGAATTACAATTCTAATCTCATATAATTTCGAATTCAAGCAAATTCCTTCGTTTGGTGTGAGGAATTACAATTCTGTAGAATTGAAATTCCCTCATATTCATGGAATTAGAATCTCATGCGCCTAGATATTTTAATCCCATGGATTTTAGGAATAAAATATAACTTTGACAAAATTACCCCATTTTGTTTTTGTAAATTCACTAGGTCTTTCTCCGCCCGTTTAATTAGCAAAGGACCCTAAGAATCGTCACTTGTTGGACTCAACCCGGGTTCTCCCGAAATTCTTCCCCACCTTTTTTTAACGTAATATATAATTGATGTTTGACATCTATCTTTCGATTATAGTATCTTTTTCTTCTACTCTCAACACAGAACGTCAATCCATATGTCAACCTCAGTCAAATATGTTTTCTCAAAACTCCCTAATTTATTTTATTACTTTCTTACGCAATTTAAGGTTTTTTTTTGAAAAATGCAATTTAGGGTTTATTTACCGAATGTTACATAAATTTTCAAAAGCAAAATTTGATTTTGATCATTTAGATTTTTAATAATAGTTGTAGTAGTACGAGTAATAATAATAATAATAATAATAATAATAATAATAATAATAATAATAATAATAATAATAATAATAATAATAATAATAATAATAATCAAATAATAATAATAATAAATATGAGCATTTTGAACTTTATACTACTTATTTTCTTTCACTATTTTTAATAATTATATTCCTGCAAACCAACCATTGAAATTTAAATACCACTTTATTCCCACATTATTCATCTCACATTGCAATTCCTTTTACACCTAATCCCTCCCTCCAACCAAAGCCCTGTAAAATGTGGTGCACAACATTTTAAAAATTAATTTCCAAATTCTTGTTTTACTCTTATTAGATTATATGAAATGAAAGTTAATACTCCATTCACAAGATTAAATAAGAAATCTCATGTCTTTTTTTATTTATAGAAAAGCCAACCATCATTATGCAAATGTGCGTATTGTGTGATCATAGTGTGAACTTAACTAGCAAAGGACCCTAAGAAGTTAGAACATCCTAATCTACCTAGGTAGTTTGCTACTCGTTCAAACTAAGAAAACCAATAGCCAATTTGTAAGAAAGTCGAACTTAAAATCTTGTGATTGCTAAGTCAAGAGTCAGACTAATTTGATCGGAATTATCCACTTTAATTTGTGCCCTCTATACAACTTTTGTAAGAGAAACTAACAC